>JAWZYV010017372.1:857500-1293434 GCA_038373885.1 Cheiracanthium punctorium
AATTTTGTAAAGATAATATTGTAATTACCCTTATAAATGATTTGTACAACGTTATTTAACAAAGATATTAATCTGTACCTAATTTTAATTACCTTTTAATTACCTAATTTTAATTGATTTTAATCTGTACCCAATAAAAAAGTTTTTTATCTTTATATTTTTCTCTACTTAAATTTATTTATATATCTGTTTAAAAAAAATTCGCATATTATTTCTTGTGTTTGGTTCTTTATCAAAATTTTGTTTCTTTCTTCTATAAGCTATTATATTGTAAAAAATAATAAATCTTATAAATAAAAATGAAATTCTGTTTGTTTGTTTGTTTGTTTGTTTATTTGTTTGTTTGTTTGTTTGTGCATTTGAGTTGTATACAAATCCACAAAAATGGACATATCAGCCTGAAATTTTGCACAGATATGTAAAATAATATAGAATAAATCATAGTCCACTTTAAAACTTTGAAAGTCCACCCGTTCCCAGAATTTAAGGGATTTTTTATGTTCTCCACGCAAAAAGATTTCCGTAATTGTAACCCCTGTAGTGAAAAAAGTGTGAAATAAGGATCGTGGTTGCCATGTCTGGCGATTTTGCCGAATAAGATGTTTTAAATTCTCAAAGTAAAAATAAAAAATAATAACGATTTTTTTTTTTGTTAGTTTATATTCGTAAGGTTATTTTTTTTTAAATTGTAATATCGTGTGCATGGGAAATCGGAGCAGGAATGAAATGTTTTATACGCAAAACAATAAGAATTGAAGATTTCCGAGGCTAATAGGTAATTTTTTTTAGTTTGGCGAAAAAATAAAATGGCTCAAATGCCGATTTTGAGAAAGTGAGTTCTAGCGGTTTGCACAGATTTCGGCTTGACGCAATTTATTGAGAGCTTAAGGAAATAGATTTTTGAAAACAAGTGTAAAGGTTTTATTAGAATACAGCGTTAAATTTTAATGATCCGTGAAGAAATAATGCAGTTGTTAAGGGATTTCAAGCGATCTATCTCCAGAATTCTCGCCAAATGAGTACATTGATTTAAGTTGGGGGAATTCCGCCAAATTTCAGAAAATTGAAATCTCATTTACTACATCGGAGTAACGATGAATAAAACACGTTATAGTTGATAATTTTAAAAATTTCGGCTGTATTAAAGGATTTCACTTTTGAAATAAAGGCTTGCTTTACTTTTTCGCGGTCGAACCATTTTCCATATTGATTGCTGCTAAGTCAATGCTTCGAATGATTTCCTGAACAAACGCTTGCACAATGGCGTATGTTGGCACTTTGGCGAGGCTTAGATTTGAAACTGGATTTTATTTGAGACTGGGATATATAATGACACTGGTTATAGATAAAAATGAATGTTGGTATGTGTGTATGAGGTTGAAAAACTCTAGCACCGTTGCACCATGAAATTTGGTTCACCTAAGTCTTTTATCATTGAGAAGCTTTTTATGCTATCCGTTTTCCTCTAACATGCCACTAGGTGGCGCAGCAGAACGTCGAATTCTATTCCGTTTAGCCGTTTACTATGCGAATATCGTCCAACCGATTTCGATGAAATTTGGTACTCGCGGATATTAGAACACGGAGAATATTTTTCACTATCCATTTTGCTGTAACTTGCCGCTAAATGGCGCTGCAACGCATCAACTTCTATACCGTTCGACCGACCGGCATAAAATTTCTTATACTTACACATTTCAGCACGAAGAATATATTCTAACTGTGTTCCTTTTGATGTTACTCACCACTAGATGGCACTGCAATGCATTATTATTTTAACTCGCCACTAGATGACGCTGCAGCAGGCCAAATTCTTGACCATTCAAACGGTCGCTATGAAAATCAGTATACATAGCTATTTGAACAATGAGAATATTTTGGCGTTATCCATTTTGCTATAACTCGCCACTTGACGGCACTGTAGCAAATCATTAATTAACCACTAGATCGCGCTGCAGTGCATCACTTCTTGACTGTGCAACTGATCGCTATGAAAATAGGTATACATAGATATTTGAACACGGGGAAGAGTTTGGCGCTATCCATTTTCCTATATAATTTGCCACTAGATGTCGCGTCAACACATGAACTTCACAGGGCTGTCCAGCCGTTCGTCCTGAAATTTCGTATTTATCGATATCTGAATGCGAAGAATATTTCTGCCGTATCCGTTTTGCTAAAACTCGCCACTAGATTGCGCTACGCCGCATGACCTTCTGCACCGTACAAACGATTGCCTTGAAATTCGGTATGCATGATTATTGAACACAATATAAAGCGATATCCATTTTGCTATATCTCTTTATTACAATAAATATTAATCACCACAAATCGTAATATCAAAAAGTCCATTCATTCCCGTGCGAAGAACGGGTACTTCAGCTAGTTGTAAAATAAATATAAATTGTAATTATAAATTGTAAAATAAATAATTAATAAAAATAACTTTAAAATAACGAAAAAGGTTAATGGTTCTGCCCAACTCGTTGCCAGAATGGTGGTTTCGTATGACAGTAATTTCAAAGTCTTAAACTTAATCGATAGGTTACTCTCAAAGATAATATTGTAATTACCCTTATAAATGATTTGTACAACGTTATTTAACAAAGATATTGAAATATCGAGGTTTTATGGAATATTATTATAAATTAATGTATTGTTTTTTTTTTTCACTTTTAGAAATGTGGTGTCTCTGAATTTTGCGCAAAATTGGGCCTACATGCTCATCATCCAAGAAATTGTTTGTTTTACTTAAGAGACAAAGACCCTGAAGACCTACAGAAGCTGTTAGATGTAAGTACTCTTTATCAAATATTTTAAGAACATGGCACTTTTCAACATTTGATTAATTATTTTGATATTTCGATTATTTCATTTGAAGAAGTGGAATTTTGTAAATTGTACTTTTGTAGCTAAGAATTAAGCATCTAAAGGGAGAAAAAAGATTATATTAATTCTATGTTCGCAGATATTATTCACGAAAGCGTATTGTGACCTGCATTATCCAACTTTTATGAAAAGAAAAAAAGACAAGCTTGAAAACCTGAACCTGTATTAAATTTTTAAAAATATATATTTTTTGAGTTGTGGTTCTCAAGCTCCTGAAAGCGATTTAAAGGAGCACTAACTGTCAAAATATTTTTACTTTCCGAGCATGTACCATGTAAGGAAAGTATTGTAATCATGAAAAAATTCGAGTTCGAGATTTTGGTATATTCACACACGTTTTGAGATCTTCTGAATTCATTTATGCCATTTTTACGAGATGTACGTATGTATGTGTGTGTGTATGTGAGTGAACACGATAGCTCCTAAACGTGGCGTTCGATTGCGCTCAAATTGGGTATATATGTTTTAAACCACCACGATATTGATTTTGCTGTGTATAGGACTTATAGTTTCTCGACAGGACTACGACAAAGATTTCTTTTACATTATGGCCTATGGGAAGAAATTCTTGAAAGTGCGCTAGCGTTTAAACGGTACATTCGATTGAGCTCAAATTGGTATATATGTTTGAATTATTCATCTATTAAAATTTATTTAAATGCTTGGTGATGATCTTAATCGTAAGTGTTCGGAAAGTCGAGTGGAGTCACTCCAGATTTTTAAGTAAAAAAGAATAAAGCTGAAATATTAAATACAGATTGCAAATGCTCGTAAATTAAAATTTTATACACTCATGGAAAGTAATCGAGAAACTTTCGGAATCGCTAATGTAATTTCATATTTTTCGCTTTCATATTATTCGCTGATGTATTCATATTTTTATTTATTTACTTTTTAGCTTCATGAACAACTTCGTGGTTATTCTTTTAAAATGTGTGGAATTTATGAGCAGAAAGAAATTAAATGTCTTCTGGCATACGTTTGTTTTATACAGGGCATGAATTTAACAGTGATCTGCTGGTCCCAGACAACTAAACTATATACAACGGTCCAGCAGAATACAAATTTCGCCCCTAATTCAACATTTTTGGAAAATATATTTTTAAAAATATATATTTTTAAATTCCCTATTTACAGATGAACAACATAAAATACAACAAAGATCTCCCAGACGGGATGGAGCTTAGGAGCACATGCCAGGTCATGGAGCAGAAAGAAACTGCAGACGGCATGCTAGACGATTATTGTGGCAAGGAAGTCCAAGAAGGCTATGCCGGCCTTTGCAGGTATTAAAACCATTATGCTTTGTTTTGTACACTTCATATAATAACCCCTAGCATACACAGAGAGATTTATTTATTTTAAATCAATCAACTTGGACAACGAACAAAAATGGATATCTTCGCTAATTTGTATTTGGCTTTTACATTTTCACTTTATGTGCTTTATGTTCATTCAAAACCCGAAAGGGGGGTTGAGAAAGGCCAGGGACCCGTCCTGACTTATTTAGAAGACAAGAAACTAGGGAATGCAATCCCGCACTGTTTTTCGCCTTGCGGGATTTCAGGATAGACATTTATTGATCCCGCGGGATCTCACAATCCCGCGGGATTGACATTTCACTTAACTTGGACTTCATTTCAATAGAGAAAAGAAGGAAAAAGTAAGATTTCAAGCACTATGAAGTTTCACTTTAATAATAATAATTAATCCTATGAGATAATTAATACAATAACTTACAGAAATATGAAAATTATAATCGTGATATTCAGAATAATTTACAAGTTATGTCATGTTAGTTGCTAAAAATGAGAAATTTACAGGAACATACAATTTACAGATACATTCACATACTTATGTTATTTTCTTAGTTGCTGAAAAAAGAACGTACAAAATCGAACAAATCCAATGAATCATTTCCCTAGTCTAGATAAAAGACATAAATATGCAAAAAAATTTCGTTCTATTGATTGGGAAAGCAGCGTGAAATTGTAATAAAAAATAATTTATTTCTGGGTCAATCCCGGGGGATTGGGATCGTAGTCCTGCGGGACTAGTCCCGCAAACATTTGTGCGGTATCCCGCAAGATCCCGATCCCGCGGGATCGGGATTGCATTCCCTATTAGAAACCCCCGAGCAGAGCTTTTTGGTAAAATCCACTCTGCTGTGATGGACTGGACTTAACTAAATCTCTAGAACAGCAGTTCCGAACGAATGAGGTGCAGAGCATTTGCGGAGGGGAACAGGCAAATAGAAAGTTCTAATTACATGTTTTAAAAAATCCTCTCACTTATTCTTATTTTTACTCCAAAAATATCTATTTTCTCTTAAACTGTTTACTTAAAACTTTACCGATAGCTTTGTTTTATAGAAAATGCAACTAAATGCTCATTGCTGAAGAATAAAGAAACTGTACAGATGCTAAGGAATGTGAGGGAGGGGGGGGGCTGCCATTGTAAGTTATTGAAGAAGGGGTTAAAAGGTTGGGAACTGCTACTCTGGTATATAAATAATTTTGACAGTAATGCAATTTTTTGAGATTTCATTTATATTTTCTGTATCTAGAATTCATTACGTGGAATACCTCGGCCAACTAGTCAATAAGAATCAAGTCGATCCCATTCAGATCTTCGACAACGATGATTTGGAACTTGTATTAAGAAGAGCCAATATCCGCCTACCTCCTAAGAAGTATCGAGAGTCAGAGAGCAGCTATCGGGATAAACTCATTAATGTAAGTATATTTCCTACAATATACTTGTTATTGAGATGGAAAGTCAAACATAAAAATAAATTAAGTATTTAAAAGTTTTGCATTGTAATCTCAAGTAAGTTATAGGCAAAAATGCGACATCTCTCTTTGGCAGTGTGTCCACCAATGTCAGGAGAGAAAAATAGCATCATTAGTCGTCTGACCGACATAAAAAAGTCACCAGTTTTGTAGCCGTTTTCTTAATTTTAGTTGCCAAAGAAGTAGCATTTTTGCATAATTTTGTAGTTAAAAAATAAACATACGTCACTTAATTCAGTTAAGAAGGAATGAATAAATTAAGAAATTAAAAATCTTCATACGTTATAACAGAGCATATAGGCTCTGTTATAACGTAGCCTATATGCTCTGTTAACTCTATAACGTGGCAGATCTCTCTTTGGCAGGGTGTCCACCAATATCAGGATGCAAAAATAGTATCATTAGTAGCCTGGCCGACATAAAAAAAGTCTCCAGTTTAGTAGCCATTTTCTTAATTTTAGTTGCCAAAAAAGTAGTATTTTTGCATAATTTTGTAGTTAAAAAATAAACATACGTCACTTAATTCAGTCAAGAAGAAATGTATAAAATAAGAAATTAAAAATCTTCATACGTTATAACAGAGCATATAGTTATAAAGACTATATTCATATTTTTATAGCACGATTAAAAAAACAGATTAGACTGTTTGATGAACGATCAGTCGAAACTTTGAAAAGAAAAGGGAGTTGACAAAAACCGAAATCTGATTTTCAAATGAGTCGGCTGGAATAAGGTACAAGTAGATTAAAACTTGAAAATAGTATGAAAATGACGTTTTTTGATTTAAAAAAGGTTGCCCAAGTTGCCTTATCTTTAAATTAGTACCAGAAGTCGCATTTTTAATCTCTGGTGGACACCCTGCTTTGGCTTCAAAAAACGTTCTAAGCATTCCTACTCACAGCTATTTATGTCGCTGTTCTTTGGACCAGGGTTTCTTAAACGTTTTAGTTTGGGGACCCCCATAATATTTACGAAAATTTTGTGTGGATTGCGCAAATCTGATACACGTGTAAGTAAACCTGTCAGTTTCTTTACATGTAATGTGATACTATTGCAGTTATAGGACATTAAGTTTAATTTCTAATTTTAAGATATAGAACGATGTGAAAATTTTAAATACGTAACAAACTTAAGAATATAATAAATTTACAAAAATAAATTCAATGACTCGGGTAATTCACACATTAACTATAGTCTGTCCATCGAGTGTAGCTACCCTATTCAGGAAACCCACTTTCTTCTAACAGCTCATATGTGAGGGTTAAGTATCAATGAGAAGTATGTGCCTGTTTATTTTTAATTATATATTATCAAATCTTGTGAAAATAGTGGACTCCGAAGGAAAAAAAGCATTTATTCAATATTCTTTAGATTTGATCGACACTTTGATTTCATGGTAGTTAAAGACTAAAATTTCGTAAAATAATTATAACTAGCTGGAACCCGCCAAATTTGACAGTCACTTTATTTACAGTAATGTTTCAAAAATAAATGGGAAAGGTCAGGAATGTCACCGAGGTCTTGGACAAAACGGATAGGAAAAATCGAAGAGCTGCAATAACGTGACATAACGTGTGACAGAAAGTAAACAAAAAGTTTTTCGCCGGTTCTTACATCAGCAATTGTACGATGGCAGTGAAATGATTGAGATCTTTAAAATTTGTTTTTAACCCATTTGTGCCTGGATATTTTTGCGACTTTCTTCGATTTTTACTGATAACAGAAATAATAGATAAATTTCTGACGTCAACTTCTTGAACAAGGGATGATTTCTTTTAAAATCATTATGCATAAAAATCGAAATATCAACATCCTACTTGGTCATGTTAAAATATTTTGTAGAGTTGAGGCTCAATACTCATGAATAAAGGCTAGGAAAAATAAATAACGTTTGCGACTAATAGCGAAAATGCCGTCCCAAAAAAGGGACGCTAGGCATAAATGGGTTAACTAATTTTATTGGGTAAAAAAAGAAATATAGATATTAAAAGACGGATGAGCACGAATACAGTTATAAATTCTAATCGAGTATTTCGTTGAAGACGATATTTTGGGTCCAGCCATCGACCACCGAACGTCCAGGTGAATCCTCGTGAGTGATCTTGACTGCCGCGGCATTCTTTGATCTAATCCTTGAAAGAGCGACATACAACATTCCATGAGAAAATATGGGTTCAGGAAGGTAAATGCCAAAAGTATGAAATGAGAATAGTAAAAAATGTTGGAATTCTGTGAGAGATAAATGGCGATCGATCGCTCCCTGCTTTATTTAACTTTTCTCATGCTATCCTCGATGGTGAAGATACAATATCAGATAGAAAACTGAAAAATTAAAGAAATTTTTGGCGGACCCTGCTGCGACCCACAGTTTAAGAGACTCTGGTTTAGACTAGGCTGTCCTGTAAGCTTTCGGAATCATTTTTGATTTCTATCAGATTTCTAAATCAGTAAAAGTAAAAAATCAAAAACGTACTCCAGAAAAGAGTGATGATATGCTATTGCTGTCCCTGAAATTTTTGTTCTTCGAGAATCGATATTAATCGATATTTAGATAATGAACCCATGTAAATTGACACGATTGCTTTTCGCTGAAGACGTGAGATGGCGCTGTCACTTTTAATATCAAAGTGATACACTCTCATTACTGCAGATATAGAGAAAAGGAGTGCATTATGGAATACTTAGGAAATATGGAATAATCAGTTTTTGTCTCTTAGGTACTGTTGTCACATGGGAATACCATGAACTACACAGGAAAAATTTCCATGTTACAGTGTAATAAGAGTTGGCTGCTTGCTGACGTCGTATCATTTCCTATAGAACAAAGTGTGTTTTGTGATTTTCAAGAGTATTTGCACATTAGTTTTCAAACATTTTAACCAACTAGTTTATGAGAGACTTGAACACTGATGTTACACATAATGTACGTACACTAAAAGTATTATAGTTTGTTGTACTGTGGTTGTTTTTAGCTGACGGTGTTTTGCCAATCCTTTTAAAAGTTCATTTTCCTAGATGGCGTGTCGGGTATTATAGAATACTAGGTAATATTGTAATGGATTTTATGCCATCAACTAAAGAACCGGAAAATGAAAATTTTGAATGTATCTTCTCCAACGGAAATTTCGATTCATTACTTCAGCTGTTTATTAGTTTTTGAACGGTCTGAATCACCTATTCCATACCACTCGACTATTTCATAGTAACCTTCATTTGTAACTTTTTTTAATGTAATTTTTCTATAACAAAATAAATAGCATTTTTCATTACAATTAGTTATAGTCCGTACTCATGATAATTTGAGGATTTTATTGCATTTCAAAAACCTGCATAGTTAGAAATGTAAATCGTTTTCCTTCATATCTTCCTCTCCTCTATATAAAGATGTACGACTGAAGACTTACAACGCAGGTTTCTCTCTCTCTAGTCGCGTTCATGATGACGGTAATGAGACAAATAAACAATGGAGGCTATGATGTTGACATTCTTGACTATAGATAGTTCTCCAAAAATTAAAAAATCACGTTACACATACTAACAAATTCTTGAAAGACTTAATACTATTATTTTAAACCGGTGGATGTAAAAAGTCAATATCACCGTAGACAGGTTCAAAATATAGTCAGTAAACACGTATTCTGTCGTCAAAGAAAATCGTAATAGATAGTATCGTTACAGGCAGATGCATCATCGAAGACAGGTTTTACTGAATAGACTTTTTACAGAGCCCCTCTGAAGAATTACTGAAGTTCACGTTCTACAGACAATAACTTAACCCTTTGAGACGCAACCCTTTCCCAATGCTGAAAAAGGGACAGCCGTTGCCATCGCTCGACTTAACTACCAGCCAGATGGCGGACGATTGAAACGTTCATCGCGTGCCATCTGGCTGGTAGTTAAGTCGAGCGATGGCAACGGCTGTCCTTTTTTTTCAGCATTGGGCAATCTATCCAGCTGTTCTCGGCTTCTTCCATTTTTCAGCAGATGTCAGGGCTGTTAAATATAATCGTGACCATTTTTTTACGGGAAATGACGTGCTAAAAAGTAAAGGAGTCTTGTGGAGCTATGTCATCCGCAACTATTTTTATGGAAATCAAATCTATTCTTCGTGACTGACAACAGTCAAAACGCCAGAGTTTGGTGTTCCTAGAGCGGGAACACTGCGCGTTATAGGTTTAATGAAATTTTTAATGATATTTTTAAATACAATACAAGCGACGCGTATATTTTTATTTATTTTATATCATAAACTTGGTGTTTATCACTAGAAAAAGTTGCATAATTTACGTGTTTACATGACTTTTGACTTTTTTTTTCAAGGTCATCAATGAAGAATTGCCCTTGGATAAAATGGACGGGAGCTGATGATCCATATTGCATCAATACTTGCTGTCTGAAGAGTTCAATAAGCGCCAGGAAGATTCCGGCCTCCACGGTTGGTCAAGAGAGTGGCGCAAAGTCTGGTCATCCATCCGCAATGTGTGCGAGGACAAGATATATACAGCTGGACTGTTATAATCGTACCCAAGAAGCACATGGACGTTTTGTGAACTCTTTGTTTACGTGCATTAAGACTTGTGAACAGATAAGGCGATAGGCGATCAGAATAGGTCGCTGTGTGTTACCAGACTATATCATTTAGCAACGTGACTTGTCAATGTGTTACGGGCATTTAGCACAACATTCAGTATGTGGTAATAATTGACTGTTGTTATCCGATGAGTGACTGAATATTTTTACAGTACGTCATTGCGTTAGCTATGATCAGCAGTCTTAAGACCAAACACTAGTATTAAAGAGCCCAAAGAAAAGCAAGAATATTTTGAAATTGTTCAAGATAACAAGTCCTTGCCTATCCCCTGTTGGCGAGTCCGAAATTAAATTTTTTGACTATTTCGTTATCTCTAACTGCTAAATCGTTTTTTTTCCTTTATTATTTTTAAATAATAAAGGGGGAAAAACTACTTGGAAATCTATACTGATTTCTTTTTTATTTTAAAGTGCGATGTACCAGAGTTTTGTACATGTAATGCTTACCTGCTACGCCATCACCTATTTTCTACTAAAACTTTTATCTTCGCCGCTTAACAATACCATATCCTCTGAAGATCTTTTTTCTGGATTAACCACTGTTGGCACACAGTTGTACTGCGAAAATAATTTTTTGTGCACTTATGACACTTTTAAAGTAAGTAATGTTCAGTTTACGGTGAATACCTAACGTCTTCAGAAAACGTCATGGTGCTCCTGGAATAACAACACAATGTGTGAAGATTCAGTTCACTCCGAGATTTGTTCATATGAAATACATGCTCAAGAACGTCCCTGTGCTACTTGGCCTTGGGTAACTTTCAAAGTATTACAGAAAACTGCATCAAGACTAATCAATCCACAACAAATTGTGACGGATAACAATTTTGTGTACGATAACACATAGATGTACCACCCCGTTTAAAAGAAACATTTGATTCATTATTACTCTCTCTCAAAGGAGTTCTATAACATCTTCGTTTGATACAATAAATTATGATTAATTCCACACCTACTATCTTTTGAATCAGATATTATCAGAATATGATATCTGAGAAGAAATAAGCAATAAATATTTTATCATATTATTTATTATGAAATTGTTGAATATAGCTTCATCAAGGGTGAACTACCCTTGGTTCTACATCAAATGCGCATAATGGATCCTAAATTTAAAATTATTTTTTTTTAAATTTTGTGGGATTTTCAATTTAACGTACAGGATTAGTCAATAATTAAGTCACAAGAATTATATGAATTTTGTGACTTAAATAATGACTCAACACAAAGCCATGAAATTTATAAAGTAGATTCAAGATACCAAATAAATTAATGAAAAATATTTATCTGTATTGGATATTTTAAAGTTACTTGCGATTTACTTAATGACTTCCCCTTATAGTACCACATGTGAATAAATTATTTGTACCCTAAAAAATATTATCATGATCGAATGCTTTGGGAGGGAGAGAACAAAAAAAGCTGTGCTACTTTGTACAACTACAACAAGTGCAAAAATTTTAAGCGTTTTGTTATTTATTTACTGACTTTGTATGTGCGTTTCTTTTTTTTCACACGAATTCACATTGAATGTACTTTACTGTCCAAGAAATTTTGCAATTGTAAAACTTAGAACTAGTAAAGAATGTGTTATTGTTTCTGTGTATCACTGTCTACTTAATTACTGTACCGCACACAAAAATGAAAATCTGAAACACCTTTTTATCTACAGTGACCTTTCAGCTAATGTGCGCCTCTCTTTTATGTGCAAATTTCGGAAGGTCCCGTCACGAGAAATAGGAAAATAATGATGTAGGTCTCTCACAAATAAGCACTACTTTGAACTGTCTCTCTCAGTTATACGAAAAAATAAATACCGCAATTCACAAAAACTGTCATACAGATGTACTTTTCTACGTCGGCGTCTCCGAAGACACGGTGTTTAAAAAACGCCAATGTTGGGAAGGTTTGTTAGCAGGAGCGTAGACAAGGGGGGGGGGTTGGTTAGGGGAGTCATAACCCCCCCCCCCATGAGGAATTTTTTGCCATACAAAATGTATATTCTTCACTACATTGTCACACACACGTATACATATATATGAGTTGTAACCCCCCCCCCATGAAAAATTTCTGGCTACGCCCCTCTTTGTTAGTGGTGTATAGTTGGTTTCTGTAATATTAAATTTTCATATAAAATTTAGCATTTTAAAACTGGGCTGAAATTTGAGTCGGGTACATTTTCTGCCGTTTGTAAACCTTTTTCGAACGATTGTAGCGTTACTGTATGTTGAGGTTCTATCTGTACCCCTCTTTTCGGAAACACCGGCAAATTCCTGGTCTTCATTATTATCTGCGGCATTCTTTGAAAATAATATCTTCATCTGTAGGATATGAAGCGATCAACAGAACTGCTTCTATTTCTGAAAGTCGGGTAGATTTACACCTGTTTATTCTTCCATTCTCATTCACCTTCTACCTTGAGATTCGCCAACACCTGCTAGATAAAGAAAGCCTAACAACTGCTACGACACCGAGCTTTGACGTCATCATTAGGCCTCCATTTAATTTTCACAAAATAAAACCATAAAAAGTTTCTGGTGAATTTACTCATGAATAACAATATTTTAATAATTTGAGATAAAAATAGAATTTTATGACAAATGGTATCATGACTAATTAGATAATACGATAAGGAAACAGATTGGAATGAATAATTTTGTGAGAAAGATATTTTAATTTTACTTTTTGATATAAGATATTTTCTAATATTTGTAGCATTCACCAGAAATTTTAAATAGTTTTACTTTGTGAAAGTAAAACTGAGATGACGTCATTACTTGAAGGCCTAGTGATGACGTCAGTTGACGAAGTTTCAGTTGTTATGCTTTATATATGTAGGAGGTATTCGATTCACCCAAGATCGCACTATCTTCATCCTCAAAATAAATGTCATCTGAGTGATTAATAAAAAATTAAAAAGTCTGTAAAAACGACATCTGTTATTCTTCCATTCTATTTTACCTTTTCCCGTTACTCTTTTGATTGTCCCAAGATCTCCCTGCCTTCATCCGCAGAATAAATGTCGTCTACTTGATTAATGAAAAGTCTGCAAAATGACATAGACTATTCTTCCATCCCCTTTCAACATTTTTCGTTTCTCTTTCAATTCGGACTCTGCAGAATAAGTGTCATCTGCGTTATCAATGAAAAATCGAAAAAAGTCTGTAAAAACGACATTTGGTTATTTTTTCATTCCCTTTCACCGATATCCATTTCTCTTTCAATTCGGCCAAGATCATACTGTAATCATTCTCAGAATAAAGTTCATCTGCGAGATCAATAAAAAATCGTGAAGTCGTAAAAACGACTTCTCTTATTATTCCATTCTCTTTTGCCTTTTTCCGATTCTCTTTCTATTCTGCTAAGATCACGGTGTCTTCATAATCAGAATAAATGCCATCTGCGTGATCAATGGAAAAGTCTGTAAAAATGACATCGGCTAAATACTTCCATTCCCTTTCAACATTTTCCGTTTCTCTTTCAATTCGGACTAGATCGTGCTATCTTCATCCTAAGAATAAATATCATTTGCGTGATCAATGGAAAAGTCTGTAAAAATGACATCGGCTGTTCCTCCATTCCCTTTCAACATTTTCCGGTTCTCTTTCGATTCGGACTAGATCGCGCTACTGTCATCTACGTGATCAATTGAAAAGTCTGTAAAAATGACATCAGGCATTATCCCATTCCATTCAACATTTTCCGTTTCTATTTCAATTCGGACTAGATCGCGCTATCTTCATCCTCAGAATAAATGTCATCTGCGTGATCAATGGAAAATTCTCTAAAAATGACATCGGCTATTATTCAATCCCCTTTCAAAATTTTCCGTTTCTCTTTCAATTCGGATTAGATCGAGCTATCTTCATTTTCCGTTTCTATTTCAATTCGGACTACATCGCGCTATCTTCATCCTCAGAATAAATGTCATCTGCGTGATCAATGGAAAAATCTGTAAAAATGACATCGGCTATAATTCCATTCCCTTTAATATATTCCGTTTCTCTTTCTGTTCGGGTTAGATCGCGCTATCTTCATCCTCAGAATAAATGTCATCTGCGTGATCAATGGTAAGGTCTGTAAAAATGACATCGGGTATTATTCCATTCCGAAATGAATAAATATTCTATTCCCTTTGAACATTTTCCGTTTCTACTTCAATTCGGACTAGATCGCACTATCTTCATCCTCAGAACAAATGTTATCTGCGTGATCAATGTAAAATTCTCTAAAAATGACATCGGCTATTATTCAATCCCCTTTCAAAATTTTCCGTTTCTCTTTCAATTCGGATTAGATCGAGCTATCTTCATTTTCCGTTTCTATTTCAATTCGGACTACATCGCGCTATCTTCATCCTCAGAATAAATGTCATCTGCGTGATCAATGGAAAAATCTGTAAAAATGACATCGGCTATAATTCCATTCCCTTTAATATATTCCGTTTCTCTTTCAGTTCGGGTTAGATCGCGCTATCTTCATCCTCAGAATAAATGTCATCTGCGTGATCAATGGTAAGGTCTGTAAAAATGACATCGGGTATTATTCCATTCCGAAATGAATAAATATTCTATTCCCTTTGAACATTTTCCGTTTCTACGTCAATTCGGACTAGATCGCACTATCTCCATCCTCAGAATAAATGTTATCTGCGTGATCAATGGAAAAGTCTCTAAAAATGACATCGGCTATTATTCAATCCCCTTTCAACATTTTCCGTTTCTCTTTCAATTCGGACTACATCGCGCTATCTTCATCCTCAGAATAAATGTCATCTGCGTGATCAATGGAAAAATCTGTAAAAATGACATCGGCTATAATTCCATTCCCTTTAATATTTTCCGTTTCTCTTTCAGTTCGGGCTAGATCGCGCTATCTTCATCCTCAGAATAAATGTCACTGCGCGATCAATGAAAAATCGTAAAGTCTGTAAAATTTCTCTTCAGAAATACAACCCTTTCCGTTACATGGAGCACCGTTAATGTTATTAAAATTTTAAATGATTTAGTGAGTAGTTATTGAAGTCTGTATTGCGATAAAACATTTTGCTTCAGGTAGAAATTAGTTATTGAGGTATTTCGTGGAGTATTCTATATCATATTTCGGCGAGTTCTTTTTTTGCAGTTGAACTAAATTTTGTAATAAAGGTCATTTTCATACAAAAACATAAATGAGCACTTTATAAGTAAGCAATTTGAAAGTAATTTTGGGAGGAGGGAGAAAGTGACGTCGTTTTCCGTAAGTAAATACTTCGATTAGCCGAAAACTACGGAAGCTAATAAGATGAAATGTGGCAAATATGTGAGGTTGTGTTTAGGTAAAAAGCGCAAATGAGTTTTAAATGATGTACAGATTTTTCAAAGTTAAAGACAAACTTTATTGAGCATATATATATATATTTATTTATTTTATATAGAAAGTACATAAATGAAACATCTAACCATCTCTCAAAATATATAACTTTGTTTCATATATTAAATCACCGGTATTTTAAGATCCTTTGACATGTCACAAATATCAGCTTAAAAATTCTCTCATAAGATTTAAAAATCTGTTTATAAATGCATAATCTCTCACAGGCCAACACGTATATGCACTTTGCCCTTAAATATAGATCACTGTTAAGGAAAAAAAATCAACAATAAATGAGAAATTTAGTCTACGTAGAAAAAAATAATAAAAACAGCATCAGAAAATTTAATCAAACATAAATTATATTTTGATTTCAATTCGAAAATGCACAATTTCTTTGGAAACAAATACTTGTGACAATATATATAACGTGTGGTCCATACCGAATTTTCCAGCTTAGAAAAAATATTTTTAAAAAATGATACAGTTTGTATGTTAATGGTATTTATAAAGACCTATTTAAATGATAATGAACACTATACAAATGCTGTGAACACAAAAAGGCTAGCAATTTTGTAATAAAAATATAAAAATTTCTTTCCTAGGAAATATTTACATGAATTATTATTTAAACAAGCAAGGAAATGTTTGAATAAAATACTCCAAAGTATAAGCTATACTTATTTTTAAACACTTAAAGTTATATAACAAAACATTCAACATATTTCTTTTGAAAATTTTCTTGATTTTTATACTGATACTAGAATAAATATATCAAAAATGAAATTGGATAAAATCTCTCTCTTTTTTTCTGCATTTACTTTTTTTGGCACATACAAAATAAGAGGAAAAGAAAAACAGAAAAAATTACACAGCTCAAATAAGCTGTGAAGACATACACAACAGAAAACCATACATTGTAATAATTACTCAGATTCACAATTGGTGTCATTGGTGTAGTTCAAAAAATATAGATTTCTAACTAAAGTTTGATTAAAAGCGGCGGATATTTTTTGAATTTCAAGAAAAAAAAATATCCCTTATAAATGAATAAATAAAAGTTTAAATTACTTAAAATTTTGGATATTTTTATAAATAAAAAATGAATTTAACAAAAAAGGTTTTAAATATGGGTTTTTCAATGTCTTCTCTTTCATTAATAACCTATAAAATTATATACATTGATAATTTGCTTTAGCAAATCTTATTATTGCATGCGAAAATTTGAAAAAATTATATAAACGTTGAAATAATATTTTGGATAATCTACTAATAAACAAGTAAAACATTTTTTTAAAATAAATCGGCTAATTTTTATATATAACCAACTTCCCTGATATTATTCTAAAATCAACATTTTCATATTATTAGTTATCCAGATAGACCAAAAAGATAAAAAATTAAAAGGCTTCATTAATATTGATGATTTTTTTAAAACTTCCAAGTAACAGAATTTAATCATTTCACTGAAAATACACACTTCAACAATTTAAACCAACTGTTTTATAATGATGCTAAACTATATCATGTATTATCTATTGTTATATACACAAAAATTTAAAAACTATTATTTAAATAGTATAAATAAAACGTCAATCAGTCACTGAAATTTGTTTTACATGAATTTTAGCCAGAACATGCGAAGATTTTCCCAAACCTTTTGTTGCATCTATGAAACCATAGACAAAAACAATAATGATAATTTCAATAATTTTCTGACACTCTGAATAATAAAACAACTCCATTCCTTATTATAAAATATTTTCAAATAAAACTATAATCATATCAATAATACAACTTCAATAAATAAATATTTTTAAAAAATATATTCTATAGTCTCATAATTTCTAGACTTTGTGACTTAGATAGAAATAATCATAATATACACCAATACTATCTCCAATAAAATAATTTGAAATCACAAAACAACAAAAATAACACAATAATTTTCCTGAATACTTTATAATAATTTTAACAGACAAACACATGTTATATTCATAACAGAGCAGAACAGCATAATTATATTTGACATCCCCCCCCCCTCATCCGAGCCCTTTAACACTGAACCATTTTCTCATGTATACAGAAGAAAAATTTTATATACTGCCCAACGCTGGAAAGGTATATCCGTTGCTATCGCTCAAGTTAATTGCCAGGCGCATGGCGGTCGATCGAATAGCCCGTTGTGCGCTACATAGCTAAAGTCCTTTTTTGACGCAGCTGGCTGTGTGGGCCACACAGCCGGCTGTGTCACGCAAAGGGCGACTTGATCTACCGCCGTGTTGCTGGTACAGTCAAACCTCCATAGTACATCACTCTAGGAGCCATTTAAAAATGACTTACTAAGCTGAAAGACTTCTTAAGCGAAGTTTCTATTCAATGCAAAATGTAATACTAAATATTAATGTAATAAGTTTGCCTTCGATTAACTTACATAATAATCTATTTAAATTAGTTGAATAGGAATGTAAATTAATAAAATGGATGACAAATTAAGGAAATTATAAATAAATACGGTATGTAGTACTTAAAATTTACCTGCACAATCTGTCCTATTTAATCACATACAGCACGCATATGTTCTCTGAACGTTTATTAACGTTAACGTTCAGAGAACGTTTTCTGAACGTTAATAGACGTTCAAAACACGTCTTTTGAACGTTTTTTAAACTAGTTGTGCAACTAGGGTAACGAAAGCAATATCAACGGCTGTACTTTTTCAGCATTGGCACCATTTAACCATATTTTTGCGACTAGCAAAGCAAGTGGCTAAACCTTATAAAGCGTTTTAATTACGTGTTTTCACGGTGCGACCAACGAGCGTTAAAGGGTTAAATTCGCTTTCTGAATGTAGTATAATTTAAACCCATTTTTTAAATCTATAGCTAAGAATAATCAAGAGAGTTTAAAAAAATTAGGTCCATTTAAAGCTTTATCAGGTTTTTTCAAATGAAAATGTACGGGCTACTTTTATTTAGAAAATAAAATAATTCCTTAATGCAAATAGGTAGTCCAAACCCTCGTAAGTGGAATATGTAGATAAAATATTCAGACCTTCAAATTTTTGTATATAATAATTAAAATTAAAAAAAAGTTTTTAATGTTTTACAAGAATTCACACTGGAATATATCACTTGATAACAATCAATTAAAGATCAAATCAAACATATGAGTTATGATGACGTAAGTTTTAACAACATGCATAAATATTATATTATTAAACACCAATAAATCAAAGCAACAGTACTTTACAAAATATTACAAACACCAATTAAAAGTTTTTTAACAATGATAATTTAAGATATTAGAGATGATGTGCACAGTGAAATTTAACTTCGAGCCAAAAAGAATAATAAATATTTACATAGTTGTTTTGGCTTTTAAACACTGTGATTCAGTTTAACCACTAAACTGATTCTAAACAATTTTTAAAAAAGAAAATGTTAATTAATTATTTTTATTTTCAAGAAAATTATTCTGCAGTACAGTAAAAACCTCTGCAATTCAGTAACAAAACAGCATTTAGAAATTTAAAAATATCTTGAATTAATATCAAAATCAAATATATAAAGCCATGAACAAATTAAATTTCTTTGATTTCACGAGGCCATAAAAATCTGCTGATTTTTTTAATAATTTCATTTCATGTCATTTGAAGACGAATTGATAATCACAACGCAAATTCCTAAACGGCAAATAAATATATTTTTAATTGATAAAAATTGATTAGCAATAAAATTTATTTCCATACCACATTTACTGCAGCTTAAAAAAAATTAGTTAAATTTAACAAGTTTCACATTACCTAGTGACTATTAAATGACATCGATCATAAATCATACATAGTATAAGAAATGAAAAATTATTATCTAATTACAGTACGAAGCCTATAAAATAACGTAAAATTTTCGCCATTGTTATTTGAGAGTCTATGGATCTGTTACGTATCTTTCTCAACGAAATTAAATTCTATAGTCGTATTTTCGGCTAAGTCCTACGTGATATAGGACTCTTGATCTAATTATTTAAAACGCTATTTTCTTTAATGATTGAAATTATAAATTTCAACATAGTTAAAAAGTATTTTTAAATGTTGTGGATATTCTAGTCGCCCCAGATTAATTTTCAATCAAGAGGTTTTACTGTACATCAGAAAATGCATTAAAAGAATTTAATTCAGACTATTTCAATCTCAGAAAACATTTTCCCCTTTTACAGATAAAATACACTACTTGAACACTTTCAAAAAAAATTTTTTTAATGGGTTATCACAGTATTCACCTATTTACAGTGACCATAAATGGAATAAAACACATCACCATTTAAAAAAAAAAAAAATATGCCAATGCCTCGAACCACATCGGAACCTCGAAAGAAAAGAAAAGAAAATTCTGAAGAGTACAACCAGAAAATAATAATAATAATAATAATAATAATTTCAGGGTTAAAGTTATTTAATTTTCGATTTTGGTTGAACGACTTTTATAGACAATCATATTCACTTTTCTATAAAATTTACAAAATTCAGAATTTCAGTTTTACTCGTGGCTCAGAGGTAGAATACTCATCTTCAATGATCGATCTTTGTCTTGAAAAACGGTTAGACGCAGTGACGACTGTTTGTTCGGCAGCGTTCGCTACGCTGCCTGGTGGCAGTTTATCGGGTCGTTTCTCATCCAATCCGCGAGGCAGTTTCCAGAGATTAGACCATCCAGAAACTACTAATTTTTTCCTAACAAATTCATTGTAAATCCCCAGCAATGCTTGCAGGACATGTTACAATTCCTCTAGTCTGAATAAATGCTTGGTTCGGGTAGTGTAAAGACATGTAAAGCCTTTAACCGCTTGACCGTCAGCTCCTAAGTTAGGTGTTCTCTTAAACAAGAGAGGGGCTGAAAATTGCTTTTAAAACCTTTGAGCTGTGTGTATCATCCAATATAAAAGGATTCATAAAATTTAGAAATAGTCAAACATTAAAATAATTCTTCCATCGACTGATCATCCAATTTTTGGCAGAGTAATCAGTAATTCGGATCTGTCATCAACTTGTAATTCAGTTTTTGATTTAGATAGAATAATTAAGTTTCCTCATCAACTGTTCATTCTTTTTTTCACAGTAGACTCTCGATTCACCAGAATCGAGTTATCCGGGCTGCGACTTATCCGGTACGGGCTCCAATTTATTATGTTGACGAAGCATAAAAATTATTATAAAGCACCACGATTAAAAAACCACGGAGGGCGATTTTACAGAATGAAGAAAATGAAATTATCACAGAAGACGACGACAGACATTACTGAAATGCATAGAAAAAATCTTAGGAGATTTGAGAAAGTGGTATTATTCTGAAAATTGCAGTGCAAAAATGGAAGATTCGAAATTGAAAGATTAAAATAAGGAATTTCGCAAAATATCCCAGGGCTTCGAATCGAAATTTTTTTTGCTCCGGTTCAACTAAAAATTAATATATCGGTTCAGTTCCAGTTTTTGTTCAGCCAAAAATAACGGTTTCCAGTTCAGTTCCGAATGAATAATTTTATTTTATGTACATTCTTATTTGTGTGTATAAAAATATAATTATATCATAAACAAAAAAAAAATGTAATTCTATCAAAATTTAAAAGACTTTATTCTTTATTTTTTTATATGGTAAGTTGGTTACAGCAACAAAATGACTAAAGATATTTCAAATCCATAAAACCAATTTTTTTTTTTTTTTTCGGTTTAGTTCCGGTTTTCGTTCCGACCAAAATAACGTTTTTTTTTTCCCCCGGTTTTCGATTCAGTTCCGGTTTGGAGCCCTGGAATATCCTTTAAGTGGTGAAGAATTGTGTATTATGTTCTAAGACAAACCGACATGACGGGTGTCTGTCCTGGTGGATCCTTGGTCGTCGTCGGAATATTGTATAAAAATTTAAAATTTTCCATGATTTTCTTAAACATCTTCAGCAAAATTTCAATAAATTCGGTTATACGGGATATTCGCTTATCTGAGGTGAGGAATTTCCCGACCATCCCGGATAATCGAGAGTCTACTGTAATAGAATAATTCGGTTCTTTCAACAACTGGTCGCGCCTTTCTTTATTTCAGTTCTCTAGTCAACTAGTCATTTATTTTAACAGAATAATTTGGCTCGTTCATCAATGGGTCATTCTTTTTTATTTTTTCAAATAGAATAAATCAGTCCTCTCAATAATTGGCAATTATTTTTTTAGCAGGATGACTAAGCTTTTTTTTATCGTCAGATCATTCATTTTTTAGTAAAATAATGCGATTCTTAAATCAATTTGTAATTTATTTTTTGATAGAAAACAAGGTTCGCTCATAAACTAAATCAAAGTAATCAAATTTTGATCAATTAATTTGCTTCTCTTATAAACTGGATATTCCTCTTTTGATAGATTTTTTTTTCCGTCAGCTAGTCATTCATTTTTTGACAGAATGTTCGTTTAGGGTGTTTATAGACTTAGAAAGGATTTAAACCGTTCCAATCACTTATAATCATATGAAGCGCGGTTTCGAAATTTCACTTGAACCAAAACAACGAGAAAAAACGTTGGTTGGAATCCATGAAGAAGAACATTTTATGAACAATTTTATAATAATTACCTAAAACCATTTTATACACCAATAATTTAGAAAGCAATAACTCAGAATCAAACAATTAAAATATCTTTCATTAGGGTAAAAAGAAAAAAAGAAAAGGAAAACAATCAATAAATTTTAAATGTGAAGGAATAAAATTTACAAACAATACAACGGGTTTATCACATTACGTAAGATTTTATAAATTTAAAATTAGTTTAAAACAATTTTCAGATTTTGCGAAAAAGTATATGATTGCACGTGTTTAAATACCATCAACATCAATAACTCTCAGCAACTGACTTAAATATTTAAAACAGAAATTGTTTAATAACTAATTAAACAAAGACTATTCAATAACTGAATATACTAATAATAGTTCACTATCATTTAACTCAACTGTACTTTTAAATTTGTACTCACCAGTTCAACGTACTCAGGATAAGATTTTATTACTCTGTCTACCTGATATAACAAGTGTACGCCTTTTCTTGTTTAAAAATAATCGTGAAAATTTTAAATATGTACAGTGTAACCTTGATATCTTGTATTTTTTAAATCTCATAAATGTGTGTTCCCTAGAAATTTAACCTCCTTTCATTTCACCTCATTTTTTTGCAAACTAGATATCTCGAATTCTTCAGATGTCCCTTCAACTTCAAGATATAGAGGTTATACTGCATTTTAATTTCGTTAAGTATTTAATGAGATATTAGAGAAGAGTACAAAAAGGCTACTTCATAATAAATTTACAAACTTAGTTTGATGTTTTAATTTTGCATTTTCAAGTTTTGCTCGTTCTTAAAATTTAATTTAGTAATTTTACTAATATTTCAAAAATACTTAACAGAAACTCACGTACTGGCTCAGCTCACTTTCATTTAAATCGGTGCAGAAATTAATTTAAGAGACATTTGAACATTGTGAAGAGACAAAAGCACAAGAATTACAGAGAAAATTGTCAGTACCCCATTCTCTAAACCAGCACCAAAAGGACTGACACAAAACAACCCTCTCTAAAACATAAAAGTACTCACAAGAAAAAAACGTTTTCATGCAAGTATAAAAAATTCAAACACAGAAATTAGTTTTTCTTATGATAAAATTTCCAATTTGTACTTATGGTCACCGTATAAATAGAATGACTTTCGATCATATAACTAAACCGCTCTTTCACAATGACTTCTCGTGCTATGACTTGATGGCAGTTTCGTGGTATCTCCGCTTGTGGATCAAAACCTGGTACAAATGTTTGAACTGGATCCCGCACTTGTAGCACATGGATTTCTTGGAGACGTGAAACCAGAACAGATGGCGCACGTAACTCACGTTACTCCTGAAGCTGAGGGGCACGACGTGACCCAACCTGCACCTCCTGGCATACCTTCTCTTGAGCAACATCCTCCTGCACCTCCTGGCCAAAGCAGCAGTCTTTGCCTTCTTCGCTTTGTCTCTGCTACGACCAATATCACAGACGGGGTCCCTGGGAGCGACGGCTGGAGGATTCGCCGACATCAACTTCCGCGGCATGGACTGCTTGCGAGTTTTGTGTTCGGCTCGGCCTGCGGACGTTGATGGAAGCAGTGCGTCAACGGCCGTCTGGAGAGTCTCCGGAATGGCTACGGCAACTTTCGACATGGCCGCGTTGCAGTGAGAATACGGCGAGATGGCGTTGGACTTTTTGGAATAGGGATTGTGGTGGAGGTACGGCCGCACCACCTCAGACGGTGGCACGCTGTCGCCATCGTTCAAAAATGGCATGAAGTTGCTGGTAGATTTCTTGTCGAAGCTGCGCTTGATGGCGCGACATCGCAGGCAAGACTTGGAATGATGACACTTCCTGTAGTGTCGGATGAACGTCACCTTGTCCGCTGAGAAAAATCCGCAGTGAGGACACCGCTTCAGGCCGTCGTTGTGCTCGGATTCGACGTGCTTTTCCAACCTCGAATCACACACTGTCGTAAAGGCACATGGTGGACCCGCTCTGCAAGCCAAGACTTCTCCGGTGTGGAACCTCATGTGTTCGATGATAGTCCGCTGGCGATCACTGTTGAAGTTGCAAATGGCACAAGAGAACTTTTTAGTTTTGTTATTCGTTGGCGGTTTCGATTCGGGGTTCTTGCTGTTATCCCTGAGGTCTTCTCGATGATAAAGCTCCGTGTGTGTCGAGAGTGAAGACTGGTCGGCGAACTCGCAGCCACAGTGCCAGCACGCGAAGTCTTGATCATTGTTGTCACTAATCACGTCTGCAACGCCGCTGTCGCTGGCTAAAATAAAAACAAATAATAAATAGAACTTTAAACAAAGATATTCATAGAAAAACGAAAAATTTTCCCACTAAAAATAGGGATGGATGCGAGACGGAAAATAGCTTTGTCTCGTCTCGCGTCCATCCCTACCTAAAAAATATTTAATTTTGAATAGTAGCATAACTAAACGTTAAATCTATTACATGGATTTAGATGGTCTAATTGATAAAGTTGCATCGGGCAGGCATTCATCAAACATATGTTATACATGTCATGATGTCTCCCTAAATTAACTTAATTAAAATCAAGTCAAATGAGATATCGAAGACAATTAATAATTATGTTTTGTTTTTGGTATTTTGTATGCAAATATGAAATTATATTTTCGTATGTAAAGTAGGGAATGCAATCCCAATCCCGCGGGATCCCGCACAAATTTTTACGGGACTAGTCCCGCGGGATTAGGATCGTAATCCCGCGGGATTGATACTGAGAAATAATTATTTTTTATTGCAATTTCACGCCACTTTCTCAATAAATGAACGAAAATTTTTGAATATTCATGTCTCCTATCTAACAATAAACGAATCAATAATTACAAATTTTAATTTAAAGTTTTATTATTATTATTTTTTTTTAATATTTCTTCCAATAGGAGTGTGGATCAAACATCTAAATCTAAATTTTTCGCAAACTTCCAATCCCAAATGAACTGAAATATTTCATACTCATTTATCTCTTAGCGAACAGTCACGAATTAATTATAAAAAGATTTAATTTCAGTTTTAATTTTTTTAAATTCACACATCTAATTATTTTAATAAAATTAAATCTAGACCAGGAAATGATTCATTGGATTTGTTCGATTTTGTACGTTCTTTTTTTCAGCAACTAAGAAAATAACGTAAGTGTGTGAATGTAAGTATTTATAAATTGTATTTTTCTGTAAATTGCTGATTTTTATCTACTAACATAACTAATACTAATATATTGAGACATAACTTAGTATATCTTTCTGAAAATCATCATTATAATTTTCATATTTCTGTAAGTTATTGTATAAATTATCTCATAAGATTAATTATTATTATTAAAGTTAAACTTCATAGTGCTTAAAATCTTACTTTTTTCTAATTTTCTCTGTTGAAATGAAGTCCTGGCTAAATGAAATGTCAATCCCGCGGGATTAGTAAATCTCAATCCCGAAATCCCGCAAGACGTAAAACAATCCGGGATTGCATTCCCTAGTCCATCCCTACCTAAAAAATATTTAATTTTGAATAGCTGCATAGCTAAACGTTAAATTTATTACATGGATTTAGATGGTCTAATTGATAAAGTTGCATCGGGCAGACATTCATCAAACATATATTATACATGTCTCCCTAAATTAACTTAATTGAAATCAAGTCAAATGAGATATCGAAGACAATTAATAATCATGTTTTGTTTTTGGCATTTTGTATGCTAATATGAAATTATATTTCCATATGTAAAGAGATGTAACTATCAGAGATACCACTCATAAAATAGCAAAAAAGAGGAAACCGTGCGTGAATAAACAAAAATAGTGGAAAAAGAAGAAACCCCACGCAAATAAAGAAAATAATTGGAGCTTATTTTAGTAAAATGTAATGTATGGAGAAAAAACATTTAGTCCATTTTTTGTTTGCTTTCATAAATATTTTGTTTCGCAATGACAAAATATTTTTTGTTTCAACTTTTAACTATTTCACATCATTTTAATTTATGTTTGAACCTGCTCTATTTTGCGAAGTTTTTCCTTTATTGGTTTCTTTGAAATAAATAATTTAAATTTGAAATAGGAGTTAATTTTTATTCTTACAGCATTGGAGATTTAAATAAAGGAATGCTAAAGGAAAAATACAAATTTTCAATACAGATGGAAAAAGATTGAAATTGAGAGATGCTGGAAATTAATACTTAATGAGTGCTGGGAAGAAAGGGAAAAAAACATAAACACCATAGAATTTTTAGAAAAATTCTGCTGCTGATGCAAAATGATTAATAAATGAATAAATTAAATATAAAAAGCGGAAGTCCACCAATCGGCGGAAAAGTGGCATTAGGGATGGACGCGAGACGAAAAATAAGCGTCTCGCGTCTCGCAAAATAGCCTAAAAGCTTGTCTCGTCTCGCAAAAATCCCTATATCGTAATGTTAAAAATGTGTGTCTCGTCTCGCAAAAAAGCTGTAAATCTCTGTCTCGTCTCGCAAAAAAGTCGTCTCGCGTCCATCCCTAAGTGGCATCCCTGAACTATGAACGAGTTAATGGGTCAGTACTTACAGCTCTGAACAGGTGAAGCTAATTCAGGCTTCATATCCACCTTGCAGCTGGAATTTCCTAAAAGGGTTGTTTGCTTGGCATCTTGGCTGACACTGACCGACATCTCATCACTGAATCCATTCAATCCGTTCAAACCGTTCAGAGATTCAGGCAATCGCTGCGATCCAGGAAAGCAATATGAAATACTGTTATGCAATGGCATCAAGCTGACGGATCCTTTCAAATCAAGGGACACCGGTCGGTCGTAGGGTTTTAGGGATTCGGGAAAGGCGTTTTGCAAAGAGGGTGGTAAATCTGGGGGTCGGTGATTTATTTTGATCTCCAGACTTCCGTCATCGCTCTCGTTGAGACTGTCTTCAGATGTTTTGTCGAAGATGTTGCCAACTATAATCTCCAGGCTGCAGAAAGTAAATAAAATTATACAGTTTTTAACAGCTAAACACTAGTGTTTGAAATAAGTTTCAAGAATAGGGGAAATGTGTTAGAAATAGTTAGTAAGCATATACTCAAATCACATTTATTAATAATTAATTAATATTTTACAGACTAAAGAATGCTTTTAAAAATTCTTTTTTTTAATAGAAAACTGTTAAAAAGTTCTTGCAAATTAAAATTAAAACATACCAGACTGCAAGCTACTTTTCAAAGATATGAGCTCATAAACGCCCAAGTGGTTAACTGCATTTTTTGGTTTCATTGGGTTAGGGTCACAAAAATGTTCAACAAAGGGCATTCTATGAAGAGCACAAACGGTGTAAGTTGTAACCCCCCTTAGCAACCGTGTAGATAGGAGCACTAGTTGCTGTGTAATGCTGAATTTTACTATAATAACCCTAATGGAATCTTTAAAAATCTCATATCTGAAAAATGTGAGTTACACCACATGGGCTTTAACCCTTTAACGCGCAGTGTTCCCGCTCTGGCAACACCAAACTCTGACGTTTTGACTGTTGCCACTCACGAAGAATAGATTTCATGGCTATAAAAAATAGTTGCAGGTGACATAGCTTCACGAGAATCGTTTACTTTTTGGCACGTCATTTCCCGTAAAAAAATTGTCACGATTATTTTTAACAGCACTGACATCTGCTGAAAAAGGGAAGATGCGAGAACAGCTGGATAGATTTCCCAATGCTGAAAAAAGGGCAGCCGTTGCCATCGCTCGACTTAACTACCAGCAAGATGGCGTACGATCGAAACGTTCATCGCGTGCCACAGATCTTGAGACCCCTTTTTGACGACAGCTGGCTGTGCCGGCACAGATAGCTGCGTGCCGCCATGCTGCTCGTTCGCCATCTTGCTGGTAGTTAAGTCGAGCGATGGCAACGGCTGCCCTTTTTTCAGCATTGGGAAAGGGTTGCGCCTCAAAGGGTTAAGGGGCTCATATTTAGCAATAAACTTATAAACAGCTTTAGGAACTCACCAGCATTCTTTTATGTGCACTTCGAACTCCTGGGCGAGTTCTGTGATGAATTTGCACTTGGTGCAGACCAGCTTCTTGTGGGCACGATACACGTGAGTGAACAGCCTCTCCGCCTTGCCCGCCTTGAACTCACAGATGGGACACTCGAAGGACTTGAGGTGGATGTTCATGTGGCGCCTCAGGCACCAACTGTCGACGCCTTCCCACGAGCAGTACGGGCACTGGAAAGTCTTCAGCTGCTGCTGCTTAGTACCGCTGTCGTTGTTGTTGATGCTGTTGTCGTTGTTGGTGCTGAGATCGATGACTTCGTTCTCGGTCTTGACGACGTCGACGGATATGAGTTTGTCGACGCTGAAGCTGCTCGACAATCCACCACCAGATTGATGATTGCCTGAGGATAGCAATAAGCATGAATAAATGAAACTATTCTAATTAAGGGACAACTAAATGCATTCGAGATTATCGATTTTGAAAAACTTATTCGAACTTTCAGCACATGGTATTCGAAATTTCGAATAGAGAATGTAAATACTGTATTCAAATAGCGGAAACGCTAATACTATTTGAATAGTGAAATCGCGAATACTTTTCGAATAGTAAAAACGCGAATACTGTTCGAGTAGTGAAATCGCGAATACTATAAGAAAAGTGAAATCGCAATTACTATTCAAATAGTACTTGCGATTTCTCTCCAATACCGCAGGCCTAGGTGTTTAATCAGAGTTTTTGCATACAAACTCTATGATGATTATTCAAACCCATTAAATTCTAAAAAGCTCAATCGTCAATTCATCAAAGCCAACCTATTTCTAAAAGTCCATTAGTATTGGAATAATATATGGCTTTGAAATCACGAATACTATTAGAATAGTGAAATCTCAAATACTATTCGAATAGTATCAGGTAGTAACGAAAGTTTTCCGCCATATCTGCCTGAAAAACTAGCTTCTAACTCCTTAGATAACTGTTTTTGAACTTTCGGTACCAAACCTGCACAGTGTCGCATGATGCAGCAGTAGTACTTAAAGCTGTACTCATAATTCGTTGATATTATGTAGCTGACTTTTTGCAACACAACTGGAAGTAAATGATGGTTCTAATCCTCTAGAGTGGTAGTTCCATTTGCGACACCTTATACTTAATGATAACTATATTTTTTACAGATTTCACAACACAGTGTTATGAAGTAAACCTCTTTCTTTCAAATGCCAAAAATCGTTTGACAAAATAAGAGCAAATACTCCAACGGGAACTGTGTGCTGATGATGTTTGCGGAGGCGAGAAACTTTCGTTACAATCTAATAAAATCGCGAATACTATTCGATTTGTGAAATTGCGAATAACTATTCGTATAGTGAAATCAAGAGTAGAGTTTCAAAAGTGAAACTGCGAAAACTGTTTCGAATAGCAAAAGCGCAAATTTAACCCTTTAACGTGCAGTGATCCCGCTCTGGGAACACCAAACTCTGACGTTTTGACTGTTGCCAGTCACGAAGAATAGATTGGATTTCTATAAAAATAGTTGCGAGTGGCATCGCTCCACGAGGATCCTTTACTTTATAGCACGTCATTTCAAGTAAAAAAATGGTCACGATTCATTTTAACAGCACTGACTGCTGATCTGCTGAAAAATGGAAGAATGCGAGAACGGCCGGATAGATTGCCCCAATGCTGAAAAAAGGGCAGCCGTTGCCATCGCTCGACTTAACTACCAGCAAGATGGCGGACGATCGAAACGTTCATCGCGTGCCACAGATCTAGAGACTCTTTTTCGACGCAGCTGGCTATGCCACACAGCCAGCTGTCGTCAAAAAAAGGGTCTCTAGATCTGTGGCACGCGATGAACGTTTCGATCGTCCGCCATCTTGCTGGTAGTTAAGTCGAGCGATGGCAACGGCTGCCCTTTTTTTCAGCATTGGGAAAGGTTTGAGCCTCAATGGGTTAATCAATCGATTATTGATTCTATTCGAATATTATTAATCGATTACAGAGATCATTCGAATTGCACATGGTTACCTGAGGAGGACTGGACCCTGGGCGGCCGCCGCCTGACAAGGCTGATGTCGTACGGGTGCCCACGGTGTATCCTGAGGAAGTGCTTCTTCACGTGGTCTGCCCTGTTGAAGAGCTTGAAGCAGATGTAGCAGTGGTAAGGCTTGTCCTCCTTGTGGATGTTCTCGTGTCTGAGATAGAGGTCTCTGCGATCGGTTGTGTACGGACACTTCGGACAGACGAACTTCTTGTCGCAGACGTCCGGATCCAGTCTCTCCCTGCCCTGGCTGTCTACCGTGGTCTTGAGGTTCGTCAAGAGCTGGAATATCTCCTCCAGGAGGGGCTGCCCCTTCCACAGGGAAGGCGGGGCGTTGGGGACCCCGTGGTGCTTAGCCATGTGCATCCGGACGCATCTGTGTGAATTAAATTTACAATAGGTTTCAATTTAGAATAGCGAAAAATAGAATCAGAACTCATTAGAAATATGGGATGAGAACTGCATCACAACCTGGACCACGTGCTGCTGTACGGGCAGTGTAGACACTGGAACACTTTGGCGCTGGTGTGGGTTCCCAGGTAGTGCTCGGCAATCCTGGAGAGGAATCCAACCGCGTTGCAGACAACGCAGCGGAACATCTTGGTGTCCGGATTGTAACTGGCCACTGTGGAGTTGTCCCAGCTGAGCTTCTGTTTCCCGGAGATCCAGGTGCCGTTTTTGGAATGTCCGTTGAGTAACTGCGAAAGGAAAGAAAAAAAAAAAAGTCGATCCTATGATTTCAATGACAGAGATACTATGAAAGATTCACCAATTTTCAAAACGATTTTAAGGGGTTCAAGGGCAAACACACGAAGTTAAGACTATTTAGGGGGGTTTTCACTTCCCTTACAAATCCGGGTAATACCAGTCGTGCGTATAGACGACGCAGCAGGTCACTGCTCTCCGGTCACGGTACGGTCATCGAATCAATATTCACAATATTGTAAATAAACAATATTCACAAATTGTTTATTTAGGCCGTGGTAGCCCAGTGGTTAAAGCGTTGGACTCGTAACCGGAAGGCTGCGGGTTCGATACCGGCGTACCACTAAAGGCCACCGTGTACATGCGGTGTACGTGCACGTTAAATCCGTGGTTCCGAAAGTCCTCTCGGCAGTCGCTAGCAGTTTCCGAGGGGTGCCAATATTCAGAAGTCCCCTACCTCCTGATGAGGTTCCAAATTGTGGCGGGAAATTCCGGGAAGGACGTATATGTAGCTCTAAGCCACACATTCAGTGACGCGAGCTGTCCTCTCCTGGCAAATAACAAATAAATTGTTTATTTACAATAGCGATGACAGACAAACAAAAAAACTAACGCATTTTAAAATATCAAACTCATATTACATAAAAAATTCAGTAATGAACAGACAGTCATTCTCTGACGTAAATACACTCTAACGTAACAAATATAAACACATTTTTTTAATAGGATGGAACTTTTTCCTTTTATTTATTCATTTGTAGCTAAGGCTAAACTGTATTTTTGATTTTCAGATTTTCATTTATTTATTTATTTATTTATTGTTACCCTAAACATTTATTTTTCTTATAATTCTTTATGCCAGGCGAAAACGAAGCATTTGTAAATTCCAAAATGCACATTATTACCTAAAATCGAACCATACCTGAACCCCTACCAAACATTCGGAAAATTAATTCTAGAATAGTCTTCCTGAAAACAGCAATTCCAATCTTATGTTTACATGTTTTTGCTTTTCTTCCTTTAAACTAAGTCCAACCCGGATTCGTATTTTCCAACTTTAACCTCGACCACAAGGAGCTGCAATTGTATGGACTTCGACTGTGAATAAAATAAATATATAAATAAGTAAAAACAGCCATTCGAAAAATATCCGTACCTGAGTTTCGTCTTTGACGTCACTGTCAGTCGGAGACGATGACGGTGTCGGTGGTTTCTCCTCCTTGACGACGAAATTCAGGGGCGAGTCGGAGTTCTCCGACTTCAGATCCGGGTAGATCCGGTACCCGGGAGATTCCCCCAGGACCGGGTAGAGCGGGTACCCGTCCGGGTGCATTGTCGGCTTGGTGAAGAAGTTCCCGTGCTTCAGCAGGTAGTCGTTGCTGAACATGGGGTGGGCGAAGGGGTATTTGGCGGGTAGGAACGTTTCGCTGGCCATGGCAGTTTGAGAAGGCAGTCTGGGGAACTGTCTGGGAAAGAGGAAGAATGGAATGTCAAATTTAAAAAAAAAATGAAGTAGCTTAAAAATAACAGATAAAAATTTCAATCAGTAATAAACTAAGTACAATACAGTGAGATCTCACTTATGGGGACATAGTACCTTTAGACTTCCAAAAAATCAATTTTTCAAAAATAATTTTAAAGAATAATTCAGATGGTTAGGAGTATATTAAAACAAACCACATTAAAATTGAACGAAAATTACGCCGGCAGAAATTAAAAGTAATAACGCTAACATGGACTTTTCCTATAAACTCAGTGTAAAGAAACTTAATTTTCTCAGTTTCTGATTTTTGCACACTTTCCCACAAAGTTATAAAAAAAGTAAAAAAAAGTTATAAATGGAAAGTTATGAAATTTTGCATGTAAGTTGTACCTATAGATCTTTATTCACTGAACTTCCGATTTCATTATGGGACCAAAATATTTTATTTTATAACATGATAAATGACATAATTTTAAAATTATTGAAATTTTTATGATTTATTATGTTATAAAATAAAATATATTGGTCCCTTTATCAAGTCTGAGGTTCAGAGAATAAATATATATACATACAACCCACATGCAAAATTTCATAACTTTCCATTTTCAACTTTTTTTTTAATCTAGTGGGAAAGTGCAAAAATCAGAAACTGAGAAAGTCAAGTTTCTTTACAGTGCGTTTAAAGGGAAAGCCCATGTTAGCTTTTTTGCTTTTAATTGCTGCGGGCATAATTTTTGTTCGATTTTGGTGTGGTTTGTTTTAAAATATTCCTGACAGCCTGAATTATTTTTAAAAATTATTTTTGAAAAATCGATTTTTTGGACGCTTAAAGGTACTAAGTCCCCTTATGCGCCTCTCAGTTATACGCGTCTCTTTTTTATAGTGTAATTCCGGCATAGATGGATCAGCCAAATATGTAGTTAATGCGCCTCTCCATATTTGGGGCAACTATCTCAGTGAGACACTTAGAGAGATTTTGTAAGGCGTGCTACTATTTACTACTCAAAAAACATAATAATTTTTCAGCTAATTATCATTGTTGCTGTTGGTAAGTCAAATATTTTTTTTTCATATGGTTATAATTCCACAATTAAAAGTTTCATTTTAAATGTGATCTATCTAGTTTTGATGATGTAATCTCGGGGAACATGTAGGCTTCCAAATAACCTAAAATGGCGACATGAAATCCGCAATGTAGAGTCAGGGCCCGGATGATCGGGAGAGATGGACCGCGCCTAGGGGAGAGAGATGGACCCCGTCTAGTCGGGACAGATGGGCCAGGTTTTGTGTCAATCTTAAGTCATAGCACACAAAAACAATTTCATGTATATTAAATGTCCCACAGTAATTCATGTAAACTTAATAAATCAATTAAAATTCATTGAATTGCAAGTAAGTTAATTTAATATAATGAAAATAAACATTTATAAATTTAATACATGTACAACTTTTCCATTATTTTATGGTGGTCCGTCTTTCCCATTCATAGGGTCCATGTCACACGGAGTAGCCTTGGTGAAATGGACCACATAATCAATATTTTTAAAAATCATTTTTAAAAAAAATCCTTTACATATATGATCTTCTGCATTACGTTTTTTGTAAGAAATACGATACACTATATGTATAGACTGTGAAAAATAAAATATATATAAATGTATGTCTTTTAGAGAACGAAGGAAAAACGTGGTCCATCTCTCCCGGAATTACCCTACGCGAAATTTTGGAAGGTCCCATCATGAGGAATAGGAAAATAACGATATGGGTCTTGTACTTATAAGCACCATTTTGAACTGCCTCTCGCATTTATGCGCTGAAATAAACAGGGAAATTCACAAATTCTGCCACAGGGATGTATTTTTCTCCGTCGTCCTTGAAGAGACGGCGTTCAAAAAAACGCAAATGTTGGTAATGTTGATGAAAGCATAATATCAAGTAAACTGAGACATTGAAATTGTTTTTGATGAGTTTCTGCTGAAGATGGGGATAAATACGATGATAATGATGCAACTGATCTTTCTGTCCCACCTTGTGCTACTGCTTTAGTAGCCCTAGAAAAATTGAGGCGTTATCTATGACTTAATTTCGAATAAAATAACATGTTTTAATGAGTTAGAAAACATTGTAATGCAAACTCTGCCTAAACAAATATAAACTATATTGATGACATTCTGATAGAGGAATGTTAGTACAATTAAAGTTTCTCCTATGTAAAGTGAAATTATACGTATATTCTATTTTTGAAAGTTAAACTAAACCGTGTAGTTAAATATTTTAGAATGCAATATTAAACTGAAAAAATAAACTTCAGTTTAAAAACTCTTTTAAACTGAAAAAATATTAAGCATATTTTTTTTTCAAATGTTTTGCCTCTCATAATTCAAAATAAGACCCTTGCATTTATACGCAGCTCTCAGTTACACACGATTTTATGACAACGGTACGCTTGGGCGATTTAAGGATGGAGTGTGCTTTATTAAGACGACTTTCTAAGGGGTCCTAACCCTAACGCGTCTTCACGTTACATCTGGAGAAAACCTGCCAAATCTCCAGACCGTTCGAAGGACAGCCGCGCGATGAGACCCGAACTCGGGACCTTCACACTTTGGCCGTCAGCCATTTTCAGTGACATAACCACTGTGCCATAGTGAGGCTACACGCGATTTTGAATCGGTCCCTTAAAATGCGTATAAGCTAGACGTCACTGTAAATTGTTGTTAGCAAGTCGAACATACTGCTTAACATTATATAAGCTTATTTCTACGATCAGATATATCAATGCCATCAGGACCTTCTATTCCACAACTGTTAGAAGCAAAAATTGGGTGTTTATGCAGCATGTACAAACATTAAGTCTGTCTGTTGTTTTTAAAAAACTATGGACGCCACAGGAATTTTGAACAGTTTTAAAAGCAAAACCAAGACGTTAAACATTAAAATAATAATAATAATAATAATAATCAGACTTTTTCACGAGAAGCACCGTGAACTTGTGATAACAGTAAAACTATGTGTCAATCAACTTTGTTTTCCTGTTTTTAAAATTATAATTTTCCGGTGAACAATTCAATTTTTCAATGAGGGGGTAAAAATTAGCCCCTCTCTTTGTTAGGGAAGGAGGGGAGGGAGGCGGTAATAGTTAATCACTGGTTCGAAATCCAACTATAAAATGCCAATCTTAGCTTGTCCTAAAAGTTAAACAAAAACGGGCACGGGTGAAATTATAAAAAATTTTTCGGCAGAAGTTTACAGAGGAACACTATCAAAGAATTATAGATTAACAAAATTAAACATTTAAACAAAGTGTTTTACAACATAAATAAATAAATAGAGAGAAAGAACGAAACATGAAAGCATTGAACACGGCACAGCAGATCAAAAATCCCAGAACAAATTTGATGCTGCCATCTACATACGTGAAACGAAACTAATCTCCCTCAACCTAACTTGATTTATTTTTTCCTAGTATTTGCATTTGTATTGCGTATCAGTGAAACCGGCAAACACCTGCATGGTTTTTATTCTTGCAAATGAGGTAAAAATATATTGATGTGATTACAAAGCTAATCATAAATTAAATTACATTAGAAAAGTTATAATTGTGTACGTATATTGCTTATAAATTACAAAATAATATTAATTATGTTGTTTATAGCTTTGAAACATTGAAGGAATGGTCAAAGTGTGAAGGTCCCTGGATTCGGCTTACGTTCTGGAGTTTTGAGCGACTTTTTTTCCAGAGGTAACCTGAATGCCAGTTAGAATCCTTTAAAAAGTACTGCCCCCAAAGCACACACATCCCTCCTAGAAATATGTCCCTCATTTTGGCTTGCCATAACACTAAACGGTAAACACTCCATACTTGTTCCTCGGGCAGAACCGCCAAAGCTTTATTCTAAATGAAATGAAAACTTACTATTCATGACCTCTGGAAAACAGATTAGAAATTTAAAAACAAAAGTACTTTTTAACAAAAAAAGAATCCAATCCAAATCTTCATACGCAGGGTGTCCACCAATGTTAGGAGGCAAAAATAGTATCATTACAGGGTGTCTACCAAATTTCTGAAAGTCCATTTCCTGACTTTTTCCCGACTATTTCCTGACTTTTGGGAGGTAGAAGGACAGAAGCGTATATAAGTTTCCATTTCCGAGGGGGGGGGGGAGGGGTATTTTAAATGTTATTGTTATTATTAATGTTTAAAAGTTAATATTAATGTTTTTAAATATCTGCTGGGAGGCCCGGTCGACAGACTTTCAGCAACCATTCTAATGAAGAGATAAGTCCTCCAAATTGAACACTATCCAATACTTTAAATTCAAAAAATAAAACGAAACTCAAAGAGCGCACACTTTCTAAGAAAAAAAGGAGCCAATTGCTTGTGTTATATGCGAGCATGCATACATAAATATTGAGAAATATTAAGCAATAAAAATAAATACCACGATACTTCTAGCACAAATTTTAGCCACTTTCGTCTTTCTACACTTCAAATCCAGAACACTGAGTTAAAATAAATAAACAATGAATGAAATTCTTTTGCAAACCAGACGGATGATCACGCGCTGACGACAGCGTTTTTACCCTCCCGCCACGATGGATGAGCCCCCATTTTTCCCTCCTTATGCAAACACGGTGGCTTGATGCTTTCGCGGTCCGAAAAATGCGTTGCAGTTGCTTTCGGTTTCCAGTCTGACAAATAGGAAGGGGTTAAAAAAAGGGATACCGGAAAAAAAAATGATTCTTTTGGTGAATTTTCCGGATCCATTATCCAATTTCCCGGTTTTTTCCAGACTTTCCGGACCCATTTTCCAATTTCCCGGCTTTTTCCAGACCTTTCCGGATTTTCCGGAGCGGTAGACACCCTGCATTAATAGCCTCACCCACAAATGAAAAAAAAATTACTAGCCATTTTCTTAATTTTAGTTGCAAAAATAGTAGCCTTTTTGCATGATCTTGTAGTTAAAAAAATAAACATACGTCATTTAGCTTCATGCGTTATATCAATGCAGCATATAGTTCATTTATTTTTATTGCACGATTTAAAAGAAACAGATTAGACTGTTTGATGAACGATTAATCGGAACTTAGAAAAGAAAAGGGGGTTGACAAAAACCGAAATGTATGAAAATGCCGTTTTTATATTAAAAAAGTCGCCCAAGTCGCCTAATCTTTAAATGTGTAGCAAAAGTCGTCTTTTTAGCTGCCGGTGGACAACCTGTTTAACCCGGACAACCTGTTAACAACACGGAATAGCCAATTTGCCACGAAAATGTATTCTAATAAACCAATACCGTAGGCAGGAAAAAATTTCGGGAGGGGTTTTCAAGTTTTACGTATCAATGTGGCAGATTTTAAATACCCTTTTACAAATAGTAATACATGTTCCTGATAGTTTAGGGGTGGGTTTGAACCCCCCCAAATCCCCCCTTGTAACGGCCTTGTAATAAGCGGGATATTCCATTAAGCGGATACAGCTGCATTTCGAGTGTATTATCGAGGATTCTAGATGGTACGTCACTCGACCAGACTATAACATTAAAGTTTTTACTTTCCCTAAAATGAACGTATCAACATTCAACACACATATAGAATGCCTAAACTTCTAAATCAATGCACAGTCAGAGACACAATTTCCTAGAAAAAGATTAAAAATTTACAGTGAAAAAAAGGGAAAGTTTCACTCTTTTTTGAATTATTAAGGTGTGTGTGTGGAATTTATCCTAAATCCGTACTTTAAAACCCGTATCGGTAAACACGGATTCCCGCGGATTATTTTATAAAATAACACACATGAAAAAAGTACTTAGCAAGATGTTCGTTTCGGGTGGCACAAATAGACCTGCCCTTTCTCAGTTGAAAAAAAAAAAAATTGCCATCCAAGGTTAGAACTCAAAAGTTCTTAAGTTCAAACTAGAATGGTCTAACCTGTGTGGTTGGCAGAACTTTTTTTCAACTGAAGAAGAGTGGAGCCCGAGAACGGTCGTCTTGCTAAGTATCTCTTGTGTGTGTTATTTTACGAAGTTTCAATCGAACCTTCTTAATGGAATAGCCAATTTGCCACGAGAATTTATTCTAATAAGAGGGATATTCCATGATTCGGGATCACGATGGCTAATTACAGTCGAGCCCCAGCTTAATGGGTTGTGTGTGTTGTGGGATTAAGGCCGATTAGCTACGCATGGGCTCTAGGCCTATGGGTGGGGTGCCCTCCGTGGGGGTCTTTCTAAGGGGTCCTAACCCGTATTTACGCTAAGTTTCGGAGAAAACCACGGAAAACTCCGAACGCAGGGATGTTAACTCCAACATTCGATTTGGGAGCACCCCGGGAGCAGAAAAAATTTCATTTGGGAGCAGAAAAATTCTATTTGGGAGCAGAAAAATTCCATTTGGGAGCAGAAAAATTCCATTTGGGAGCAGAAAAATTCTATTTGGGAGCAGAAAAATTCCATTTGGGAGAACCTCGGGAGCACAAAAAAATAGTTTCCGAGAGGAAAAATAAGATTCGAGATCAGAATTAACATGATTTTGGAGCATAAAATTGAAGATTTAGGAACACAATAAATGCATACAAGAAAAGCAAAGTTTGCAAGCAAACACCATTTGCTAAAAGCAAAACACTATTTGAAAGCACTTTTGGAAAGCTCTGGAAAAAAAAAGGGTGTATACAGGCTATGCTATCAGCAACTTGGTAAAAACAATACATGGATTTACATGGACGGAAGGAATTTTTTTTGTGTGTGTGTGTGAAACTGCTCTTTTTAATGGTTTTCATATAAATGCTAAATGGAAAGGGTGGGAGGGAAGTATTTCTTATATGCAATGGTACTTTTAATGCATGTTCGAAGGTTGTAAAAATACTAATATTTAAATGGTCGAATTAACATCTCTGCCGTTTATATCATTCTAGAATTATGTATTCAAAATTTAGTCTATTTTAAAATAAAGATTTTAATTACGGATCTATAAATGAAATTCGTAACACATTCTAAAAAAATTAGCGGACGCACTTTGGCTGAACACGGGCCCAGGGGCGTCGCCCCGTCTGCCCCCTCTCGTAGAGCCTGCACACACACAAAAAGAAAAACAGTGGTGTAGTTTTAAGAAAAAAGGTTTAGGAACACTCGCAACTGAAGACTCAAAAATCATGCGTCCATGATGAAAAGTGAAGAACGCTTACTTTTGCTGACATAAGCTCGAATGAAAAAGTAGTGAGACGGCATCTCCCCGCTCATGATCTTCACGGGCCGAAAATGTCTAGCCCGGCCCGGCATTTAATCAAAATAAAAAATTCAGACCCGGTCCAGCTCGTATATTAATCATGATTTAAGGAAGGGGGGGGGGGGGAATCACAAGCCAATCGTTTGGTCTTGTCCAAATTTTAGGAGAGCAAAAATTTCCGGAAAGGCTCGATTTTGCAAGCGCAGAGGACCGTCTTTAAGAGTATACGCTTGTTCCGGTCCATTCTAGAAAATGCTGAGGTCAGCCCGTGCCTTGAATGAATCGTGCTGCAAAAGCCTGGGCCCGCACAGATCTCTACCCCCCGCGACTACACCACTGGCAGCGGATTTCCGGATTATTTTAAAATGAAATATTCTATTAATTCAGACAGCCTAGATTCTGATTTCTAAACCTGTCATACTTCCAATTTTCATTCTTGCTAAGGGCCGGGACATAAACCGTGATTTTTTAGGGGCTGGGACGTCACCGTAATATACTGTTTTCTTTACGGACCGGTCTGGTTTAGATCAGGGGCGGCCCTGCGGTACATGACACCCACTCCACCCTGCAAACGTAGAAAAAGACGTCCCTTTTACTTTTTTCAAAATTGCTTTTATGATTTTAAGTTGGAAATCGTGCCCCTTCATAAACAAAAAACGGTGCCCGTTGCGATGATTACTTGTTTGCCTATCTGGCCGGCCCTGATTGAGGTGACTAACAAAGCCCGACTGGTCCGATCCGGGGCGGGTAGAATGGCTTCGGAATGCAGCTTTCGTATGCAGTTTAAATCTTGCTTTATTGCTAACTAGCTTTCCATACACGCTTTAAAAGATAAATGAGCGTGGCAAAAATTTAACAAACAGTCAAAATGACGTATTCGGCGCAGACCGGCGCAAAAATCGGCTAAAAGCGCAGTTCGGCGCAATATTTGTGTTTCGGCGCACCCTGAAAGAGTCAAAATGACGTATTCGGCGCCGACCGGCGCAAAAAACGGCTAAAAGCGCAGTTCGGCGCAAGAATTTGTGTTTCGGCGCAGCTCGGCGCAATCGGCGCAGAATTAACATCACTGCGAACGGTTAGGCCGACGGACGCGCGGTGGGACCCGAACCCGGGACCTTCACACTTCGTCCGCCCCCGCTTAATGGAATATCAGTTTACAATAAGAGTACCACGCTTATTGTAGTAACTTTTCGATGCACCAAACAGAGGTAAATTGTCAGTTTGTCCCCGGATAATGGAATATCCCGTTTATTAGAATCATTTTTCCTGGCAGATTGGCTCCATTAAGCGGGCTCGACTGTATTACGATTTGATACATTAACAATTCATTACAATGAGTTGGATATTACTTTAACCGATATTCTATTAAGCGGGTGCAACTGTAATTCCAACTTCAAAAAAGTATCCACAGCGACATCCAAAAACACCCACCTGCCTTAAAATTAACTTTCAACCCATAACCACAAAAAGCTTTAATCCAAATCAATAAAACAACACAACACTCATAAGTAATCTCCAGGAAACGAGTCGTCCGAAATTTCCGAAACTTAATCGAAAACCTTGTAATTTTTCGTGAAAAAACGAACGAAAATCCCGGAACTTTTCATTGGACACGAAAAATAAAATAAAAAGAACAACCAATATGCCACTAAAATTTATTCTAATAAACGTTATATTCCATTAGTGAATTTCCGATAGTGAATTAAAGTTCACTAACTTACGGTTTAATTCACTTAAAATTTATTGCAGTAAGCGGGATACTCCTTTAACCGATATTCTATTAAGGGCGGGTTCGACCGTAATTCAAATTTTCAAAAACTATCCTCATCGACATCCAAAAGCACTCACCTGCTTTAAAATTAACATTCAAGCCAGAACCGCAAAAAGCTTTATTCCAAATCTATAAAAACAGCACAACACCACTCATAACATAATCTCCAGGAAACGAGCCGTCCGAAATTTCCGTAACATAAACAAAAACGTTGTAATTTTTCGTGAAAAACGAACGAAAATCCCGGAACTTTTCATTGGACACGAAAAAAATAAAGCAAGAAAAAAAAGGTTACAGAAAAAAGAAAGAAAAAAAAATACCCACTCACTTCACTTCAATAACGACCGAAGATTTCGAAATAGGAATTAATAAAAGTATTACAAAAACAGAGAGAAAAACTGGCACCGTAGTTCCTTGAAAGGGTGTTTTAGGTTTTTCAAGGAAAAACACTCCCTCGTGCTTCCTTTACGATAGCAGAGGGGAAGGGCTTGACTGCACGGCACTTTTTTCATTTTTTTTACCGTCAATGGCTGTAATTTCGTAGAAATAAATTAACTCCTGTCGTTTCGCGGAAAAAAGTGGCGTTTTGAGTTATCCAGTCCCACGTTAAGAGGGGAAGCAGTGTCGCAGCTAGGGATATATCCACCCTCCCCCTGCGAAACTGTTGCACTCGTTAAAGTGAGATTTCATTTATTTTTTTTCGTCATGCAGGTATTTCGTAAATAAATATATAACTATGTTCAGTGGCGCTACCAGGATTTTAGTGTGTGTTTCTGTGATGGCAAGCCTATACTTTGCATCTGCCTATGGGGGTGTATAAGGGGGGTCAATAGAAGGACTTTTTAAGGGGGTTTTAAAGCATATTCATGTTCAAAGTGCTCATTCAAAGTGTGGAGAAAAACGACCAAAACTGTAGATTGTTATATCGACAGCCGCGCGGTAGGTCCAAAAGTGAGACCTTCTTATTTACAGGGTGTCCACCAATGTCAGGAGGCAAAAATAGTATCATTAGTATTAGAACGTAAAAAAGTCGCCAGTTTAGCAGCCATTTTCTTAATTTTAGTTTCCAAAATAGTAGCACTTTTGCGTGATTTTGTAGTTAAGGAATAAACATAAGTCATTTAGCTTCATTTAAGAAGAAATGAATAAAATAATAAATTTAAAAACTTCATGCGTTATATATCAGAGCATACAATACTTTTATTTTTATAGTACGATTAAAAATACAGATTAGAATGTTTGATGAACGACCAGTCGCAACTTTGAAAAGAATGGGGAGTTGAGAAAAACCGAAATCTGATTTTTAAATGAATCGCCTAGAGTAAGGTACAAGTAGCCAAAAAGTTGGAAATAGTATGAAAACGACGTTTTCCATTCAAAAAAGTCGCCTTAGCTTTATATTAGTAGCAAAAGTCGTCTTCTTAGTCGCCGGTGGACACCCTGCATTTCAATCGGCAACCATTTTTTGGTGTCTTACCCACCCGGACATGATGGGGCAGTGATATGTGTTCCCACCACCCCTTAAATTTTTGCCCACGCTACGCTTATTTTTTACTGTATACGGAAACATGCTACAGTAAAAAAACGGTCAGCTCATTAACTGTACGCTTAACTGAGAAAACGCTAAAGTTAATGACTACAAAACTATTGCTGTTATGATTACTTTTTTAAGCAGAAGCAGAAATAAATAAATAAAATTATAATAATACAGTCGAGTCCCGATAATCCGAAGTGATCGAGACCGACACACTCGACTAACTGAAAACTAGTATTACTTCATAAAATCGAGGAGAAAAAGTACATGCAGAGAGATCAAATGGCGAAAGAGCACGCATAGATTTGTAAATATATAAAAAAAAAAAATATTTTGAATAGCATCACACTTACTTTATTTGATGTTTTTAAAAAATGCACCTAAAGTTGATTATTTTTGAGCAGAAAGTTTAGGCTACCTCGTATTAAGCGGAGCTCATATTAAGAGGACTTGGATAAACGGGACTCTACTGTAATGATAAACTAGAGGCGCATTTATCCTTTTTCTCAAAAAGCCTGAATGCTAAACAGAATAAAATATTTTTAAAAATCGATACAAAATAGTCTGGGAAAAAATGCATCTAAAGTTGATTATTTTTGAGCAGAAAGTTTAGATTACATTGGATTAAGCGGAACTCGAATTAAGAGGACTAGGATAAACGGGACTCTACTGTAATAATAAACTACAGATGTATTTATTATTATTATTCTCAAAAAGCTGAATGCTTAACAGAATAAAGATTTTAAAAAATCGATATAAAATAGTCTGGGAAAAAATGCATTTAAAGTTGATTATTTTTGAGCAGAAAGTTCAGACTACCTTGAATTAAGCGGAACGCCTATTAAGAGGACTCGGATAAACGGGAATCTACTGTAATAATATACTATAGAAGCATTTATTATTCTATTTCTCAAAAAGCTTTATTCTTTTTCTCTATAATAAACTCTATAGAGACGCATTTATCCTTTTTCTCAAAAAGCCTGAATGCTTAACAGAATAAAATATTTTTAAAAATCGATATAAAATAGTCTGGAAAAAATGCATCTAAAGTTGATTATTTTTGAGCAGAAAGTTTAATTGGATTAAGCGGATTTGCTTAGATTAAACCTTAGATTAAGCGGAGCTCGTATTAAGAGGACTCGGATAAACGGGACTCTACTGCAATAATATACTAGAGACGCATTTATCATTTTTCTCAAAAGAGCTGAATGCTTAACAGAATAAAATATTTTTAAAAATCGATTTAAAATAGTCTGGAAAAAATGCATCTAAAGTTGATTATTTTTGAGCAGAAAGTTTAATTGGATTAAGCGGATTTGCTTAGATTAAACCTTAGATTAAGCGGAGCTCGTATTAAGAGGACTCGGATAAACGGGACTCTACTGCAATAATATACTAGAGACGCATTTATCATTTTTCTCAAAAGAGCTGTATGCTTAACAGAATAAAATATTTTAAAAAATCGATATAAAATAGCCTGGAATATTTTATTTCCGTAACATGCAGCAACTGAACATGAACAGTTACTCTGAGTGAGCGGAAGAAAATATCCGAACTGGCTACAGCAGCCCCCACCTTATCCAGCGCTTATACTACTTTCCCCATATATTCAAATTACCCTTCTCTAACAAGCCCGCATAAAGGACGTATCTGGAACGTTTATAGCGCAATGCTTCCCCCCACGCCCCTGCACATCGGGGCAATTAAACAAACAAAAGCCGTAGGGGAAAGAGCCCTTATATGGATATCGTCTGCCGAAACAACTCGCCGGATCTGGCAACGCATGCTGGTATGGTAATGGGATGGGAGGAATGTATAGAGCTTTAGTTCCAAGGAGCATATTCCGATCTCTATAAACGTTAAAAACAGCCTGATCCGAGTTTGCGAAAATTGAAAATTACCGTAACAATCTGGATGATCCTACTTTATAGTTAAGCTGATCCCTGACTCACTTATTCAGTGACTCTCTAACAATTCCGAGTTAAACACTCCAAGATAACTTTTACTGTCATTACTCCAAAAAAGATTAAAAAGTTAAGCACGAAAAGTGTACTAACATCTACACGATTTGTATCCGCTTGAAATTTTTCGTAATTATGTATAAAAACATAGAAAACAATCTGTGCTACTTTAAAAATCTGAAAATCCACCCGTTTCCTCATTTTTGAGCGACTTTTCGCTATTTTCAGGTTTATTTTAATCCCGAAAGTAAAAAAAGGAGAAGGATTTACGTGACATAATTTGTTGTCGCAATTGACATGACGTCCTATTGAAGTCACGGTCACCAGGCTTTAAAGGGAAAGTTGTGATTCCAATTCGTTTAAAATAGTTTTTCCAGATAAAACAGTTTAATATTTTTTCATTAAATAGATATCGTCTGCATGAAGTACTGATATCAGAGGGGCTGTTCCCACAAAACGAAATCGTTCAAATGGGAAAAGTTTCCGCGCGTTTCTAGAAGAGCATGAAATTCGATTTGAGTATGTATAATAACAATTTAATATGAAATCATTTATTTTAAGTGGCCGAAGATTAAACAGATTGAGTGTAGAAATATTTTCTCCAAATGTTTTTTCTAGCGCCCGTTGTAATTGCCTCCACAACGAGCGTTGACATCTAGTCAGATATATATGGGACCAGACAACACCCAGATTATCAAAAATTATGCCTTATAAATAACGCTTGTTTTTGGCACGAACTTAAAAGTCAACGCTTTCGTTTAGTCGACATTGTAGCACACTAGATAAAATACACTACAAAATACATTATGTGAACTAGAAAACAATGGTGAAATGGAGAGGAAAGCACAGCAGAAACATGCTCGTTTACACCCGCGGTGATCGCCGAATCGGAAGACAATATGACATATGTTTCCCAAGAGTGACGAATTATTGAACATGCCGGACTAACCAACCGCCAGATTATCAAAGTTTACTGTATAAGGTTTAGATTTATTCAAGCATTAGCGCTCATATTTTTGAAAATAAATTTCACTCGGTTCACATTTGAATCAGGAATTTGATTCATGGTCAAATGGGAATACTTGAAAGAGAGGGGGGGGGGGGTCGCTATATTTCAATGGCAACGAATGAATAAAAGAGGCATCATGATTGGCGTGAATCGGTGTATTTCTTTTACATACACAATAAGATAGATTTAAACAGGGATGAGCTGGTCAAGCAGTTAAGTGCTGAATCTGGCTTCGAATGACGTTTAAAGGTGCTATCACACTAGCTTAAAATCCGAGCAACTTTCTTGCCGAACGACTTTTAAATTGATTTTCTTTATATTCTCGTTCACTGGTTGGAAATCGCCGTGGTCAAGGTAACGATAGATAAAAACGATCTAAAAGTTGTACGGCAAGACAGTTGCTCAGATTTCAAGCTAGTGTGATAACCCCTTTATAAGAAAAATTTGACTTTAAAAATGTACAAAGCCTATTATAAGGACGGCCAATGCCCAATGATTAAGGCTTCCGACTAGTAACTGGATGGTTGAGTGTTCGATCCCAAGTTACCACCGAGTACATTAGTAGAGCGAAATAAATTTTGTGGGTTGCCAATATTCAGTAGTCCCCGATATCTTATGTTGAGAATCTATATCGTTGTTAATGTGGTTATCCATATAAGGGAACCGGCCCTTAGGGTTCACGGGTACGTACGCTACCTGGGGAAACCCTAGAGTACAGCATCACCGGAAAGGGGCCGTTCTCAGGGGGTCCACACCCAGCGAGAAGGCATACGGTGCCACGGATTTAACGTGCACGTTCACCGCATGTAATCAGTGGTATCCGGTCAGACAGGATACGAAATTGAATCCTTTGATCAAGAGTCAGGCGGCTACTGGAGGGGGTTGGGGGTGCCCGGAGCACGTGCCAGAGGGCCGTTCTAAAGGTGCGCCAAAATTAAGGTTTGTCCTGTGCACCATGCTCAAGGGAACGCTGGGTGACGTGATTCTTAAAGGGATTGCCGGGTTGACGTGAATGCAGTTGCGGCACTTCCCAGAGTATAGTCAATGCCTTTTAAATACAGAAGCCAAAGTACTGTGACGTCATCCTTTGGACTACATATTAAAGTTTTATTTTCACAAGGTCAAACTGTTTAAAATGTTCAGGTGATCGGTATAAATATTAGAAAAGAATTTAAAAAATACTTTTCAAACATAAAATAATTCATTATAATCTATTTCCTTATCGTATAATATGTATATAATTAGGGATGGTTAAAAAAATCCCATTTGTCGTAAAATTAAATTTTCTATCTCAAATTATTTAAATATGTTGTTGTGCGTGAGTAAATTACCAGAAAATTATAGTAGTTTTATTTTGTGAAAATAAAACTTTTACAAGTTAGGTCTACTGATGCCGTTGCTCGGTTCTTAGGCATTCTGCATGCAGGAGGCGCTGGTATGGTACCTCGCGAACCAGGCTCTGTTAAACGAGACGCTCGGTGACATGCGTTGACCAAACAAACAAACAATCCTGACAACGACAAGAGGCCGACGATGGGAATGAAAATTCACCCAACTCCCCGAAAAAAAAGCTCTATAACAAGCAAGCACACGATGGGAGCAAAAAAAATATCTTCCCATCATGATCTGCTGATAGTTGCCTACCTGAAAGAAAAAGCCGACAAAATGATAGGCAAGGCAGGGAGTAATAATAATAATAACCGAAAAAAAAGAAGAAAGGAGTAAGAATGGACCTTCCAATTAGTAGCCAAAAGATTCCGTAACCGAGTCACGTGACATCCGGTCGTTGACCTTGACGGTTTTCAACAAAAAGAAAACTTTTTTATTCTCTCCCCCTTTTTAAAGTCATGAATATCATTTTTAAGGCCCCATTCATTACCACAACAGAAAGAAAACCGTTTTGCACTCTCCCTCTCATTGCTACCTTTTTGTTTTCTTCGTGGAACTTTATTATTATTATTGTCCGGACGGTCGGACAACGAACGACGGTGTTCTTTTCTTCCTTTTTATTGTTTTTTTTTTTCTCTCTCTCTCTCTGTTCTCTGCCTTCTTTTTTGATATTCATAAATTTAAGGGGGAGGGGGGGGTGACGTTGTTATTGTTTTATAGTTGTTAATTTAACAGCAGTAGTAGACTATTTACGTGCCTTTTTAGTCGAAATTTCTTTCCCTTTTTTATGATATATTGTTCTGGAGATGATAACTGCGATGTTAGCCATTTTTTTTTTCCACCCTTCCAAGATGGCGTCTTGTTTCATAGAATGGTTTCGCTCGTTTTGTTCTAATTAAGTTGATGAGAGAAAGGGAGGGGGGGGGGTAGTAGTGCACATCAGTGGAAAAGTTTAATGTTTAATTTCTTATGCAGGTATTGTTGAGAGAGAAAAGAAATTAAAAGTGTAACAATCATCATTATATTCAAAAAGTCTCTAGATAGCTTATTTTCTTAAAAGAGATGCGTTTTTATATTGTCCTACAACTTGAAGATATGCAAAACGAACAAAAAAATTACCAGGATGAAAAATTAAAACTTCCCACTAATGCATGTTTCTTAAAGAATAACAAGGAAGTGGTTGTATTTATATGTATTTCAAAAACGAAAGTATGTTTTTTCTACAAAGGACTCTTCTTACACTGACATCAGCAACATATGAAGTATTCAAGGACGTATTTAAGGGGGAGTACAGGGGTCCCGACCCCCCCTAATGGTCGAGCTGGCGCTGAGACTAGTGGTGCAGTACCAGACAGTAAAATTTCGTAGCTAGCGATGCACATTTACGGCAGTTAGAGCACCTGATATGGCTGTGTCGGAACTACTGACTGATGAACTCATACAAATTACAGGGTTTTCTTCCCTTTTTCTTAAATGAAGGCATTGTCTTCAGAAATTCGGAGGATTTGAGGCACATCGATCAAGGAAGGGGTGTTTTTTTTGCGGGGGGGCTGGGAGGGAAATTGAAGGCTTTTGTGGGAGTGCACAGAATAAAAAAAACCCATCCATCTTCTACTTTCCGGAATCGGAATGCAAATTTTCGCCTTCATTTACCCAGTCGGAAAAAAAACAGCTCCCTTCCGATAGCGATTCCGACATCGGAACGGTTTCGACAGCTTCGTGGTAGTACACAATGTTTTTCTCGAATGGTGACGTCATGAGTAGAGAAGGTTTGATTAATCCGCTACGGAAAGCTTACCGATAGCATCGTGGTTAGGCCCCTAGGTGGCTACATAATACACAGATGTTTAGCAGGGAAAACTGCCATTCTACGAACGGAATTGGATGTCTACGCCGCCTATGTCAAAGGGTTTAAACGGAAAAAAAAGATGCAGAAGGGTTTGGCGTAACATTTTAGAATTCCCAAATAACTCGCTCATTCACCTCTCCAAGTGTTAAATTTTCTGCATTACGAATGAAACCACTTAACAAAAAAACAAAGCAAAACAAACAAAAAAAAACCCCTTCCCCATTGTAACATCTCTTCCATACATATATACCTCTTTCGTAACTAAGCAGCCCGCCCTAGGCACGTCACAATGCCACAATGCTAGGCGTATACCTGGAAATTTGTCGGCGAAGGTAGGGGGACAGAGGAAAGGGGGATCCATCTCCATTCTGTCGAACAACACATGCGAGGAACACCCCCGCAGCTCAACCACCCACAGTTCTACCACTACACACCCACTCTGTACAACTACCTACTGAAAAGAATTTCCCTTCTGCGAGGCGAATTTTTTTTTTGTCATTTATTATATCGTCATTTATTATTTCCCCTTCTATTTTTCCTTCTGGGGATAGATAGTTTCTCGAAATGTCGTAAGCGAACGACAGTTGTGTGTGTGTATGTATATGTGCGGGGCTAAATTTGCATTTCACGTTGGGAGGAATTTTTTTTTTTAACAGTGGATCCCGGTAAATGGAATAGCCAATTTGCCACGAAAATTTATTCTAATAAGTGGGATATTCGACTAATTATTACGGTTTGGTTTGTACATCGAAAATTTATTACATTACAATAAGCGGGATATTCCCGAACCGATATTCCATTAAGCAGGTTCGACCGCCACCTCCTAGATATTCAAGGCCTGAGAACAGAAACTTTTACGTCATCATTAAATGCACTAAATGACGCCATCACACATTTATTTTGACAAAGCTATTCAAAGTTCGTGGTGAATTTACTCCCGTATAAAACATTTTAATGATTATGTATTTTAGGACATATAGGAAATTTTTATCACTAATTATATAATATGATTTAGAAATACATCATAATAAATATTTTTTTTATCAGAAATGTATTCTAATTTTTATCTTTAACTTAAGATATTTTCTAAAATTTGTATCATTCACCAGAAATTTTAAATTTTTTTACTTGTGAAAGGAAAACTGTGATGACATCATCTTAGAAGACCTAGTGATGACGTAAATTCTGTTCTCAGGCCTTCAATATCTAGGAGGCGGTGATTAGACCAACACCTCCTAGATATAGAAAGCCTTATAACTCCTACGTCAGCAAGCTTGGACGTCATCATTAGGCCTACATTTAAGTTTTATTTTCACAAAAAAAAACTATTAAAAATGTCTGGTGAATGTTACAAATATTAGAAAATATCTTAAATTAAACATGAAAATTAAAATACCTTTCTGATACAAAATAATTTATTATAATCGATTTCCTTACCATATTATATAATTAGCGATGGTATTTTTTATCTTAAATTATTAAAATATTGCTATTCATGGGTGAATTCACCGGAAATTTTATGGGCTTTTTTGTGAGAAAAAACTTAAATGTAGCCTTAATGATGACGTCAAAGCTGGTGACGTAGGAGTAGTAAGGCTTTCCATATCTAGGAGGCGTTGGTTAGACACGAGCGTGTAGATCAATAGGGACCTTCACGAAACACATAGAGTAGGAATTTAAAATACATTAGATGGCGGGTTCGCGAGACAAGGCCACAACAGGCCTAACACCTGAGGAAAAGTTGCCTCTGAACTTCCCCCTCTCTGAAGCCGGTCTCTTCTCTTTTAAGCTGGCTATCTCGGCTCTGGGTTGGAATCTCAAATGGATTTTGATCACGTAGGATGCTTCTAGAGAGTGTTCGAAAGTTATGAGATCCCTCATGTCACTTAGTCTCTAATTCTGGAGAGCCCTTAAAACACTCAGGGATTTATTCGTTCTATAACGTCAGAATTGCCCATTATCAGAAATCTATAGCTTCTTATATTCAGGGATGTTAACTCCAGAGTACCTCGGGAGCAGAAAAAATTTCATTTGGGAGCACCTCGGGAGCAGAAAAATTCCAATTGGGAGCCGAAAAATTCCATTTGGGAGCACAAAAAATATAGTTTCCGAGAGGAAAACAAAATTTGGGATCAGAATTAGCATGATTCTGGAACATAAAATTGAAGATTTGGGAACACGGCGACACAATAAATGCAGATAAGAACAGCAAAGTTTGCAAGCGTGGAAAAAAATTAAGAGTCAAGATGACGTATTCGGCGCAAAAATCGGCTGAAAACACAGTTCGGCGCAAGATTTGCGTTTTGGCTCAGCTCGGGACAATCGGCGCAGAATTAACATCCCTCTATCTTTAAGACTTTAAGAGACCGCTCAGTTGTAGGAGAGATTCATGTATTGTGGGGTACAGAAAAAAAGGAGCATCACACATATATCTAAAAGTACTAATTGTTCGTAATTATTCGGACAACATGACATCTGATTGGTGAGGAATCGGGAATGACACCCCCTCCCTCCTTCCTTTTCCGGTGATGCTCAAATTGAGGGGGGGGGGGGGGGGTTCCTGCCCAGAAGGTCGAGTAGCCGCAAACCTTATTGGTCTGCTCCAATACTCTGCTGCTTATTGGTCTGCTTGTGTTTGTAACAACAACAGCATGAGACGACAGGTAAGCCTGTATTTGTAAAAGAACACGTACAGAGTGCATAAAGATCGGAGCGAATCTATTATCCCTGAGCAGTCAGTTAGACGTTGGCGGTTAGGTTTTCTTACTCAGTTGCTAGTTAATTCTCCCCCGGTGGTTTCCGAAATCATTGGTAGTTAGCTGCCCACTGGACAGAACCAGTTGTTTGGTTATCGACTGCGCTAACGATTCCGGAGGCCATCGGGAGGTCTTTTAGCCAATCACAACAATCCCTTGACGCTCCTCCTTAAAATCCACCTCAAGTGACCTCAAGGCGGGGCAAAGTTCACGACTGCGAAAAATTAGCGACGAGGGAGAACCCAGCTGCAGTTTTGCTATCGAACAGGGTAATCAATGTATTGGAATAGGCGCTGGCAGAAACGCTTTCCTCCATTGTGTAGGGGGCGGGCGATTCAGTCTTTTGTCGGTGGATCCCGAATGGTCATTTAAAGGTTGTAGCATTCACCATAAGAACGTCCCTTTAACCCCTGCAGCGACAGAAAGGCGTTGGTTAAGAGAGCATCGGTTTTTAAGACTGCCCTAGCGACTTTTTAAACTGGTTTCAACTCGTTTATCCAATCACGAAAACACCTTTAATCCTCCTCCTCAACTCGGGGCAGAGTTAACGAATTAGCTTTTAAATCAACTCGGAGAGAATTGAATCCCCGGGTGACTCACTTGCAGATCGGTTTGAGTGGCATTTTGAATAATGAGTTTGAAGTGGTAAAGGGAGCGGGAGAGGTGAATATCACCTAGGAGTTGAGTTAACTTATCTGTTGGAAAAGCATGTGAAGTGGAATTCTGACCATACTCCACTCAGGCCAGTGATTTATGGCCTCTGTTTTAAACACGCACACATACACACAAAAAACCTCTATGGAGCGTAAAAATTAGATTGTCTTTTGGAATGAGGCAATTTTTTTTGCAGAAAATTTCAACACTGGAGCAAAGCTTTCAAAATCATTAAAAAAATCGGTTTTAAGTTTTGTAGAACTAGAGAGTGGGGAAAAACAAAAATATTTTTTATCTCGTGTTACTTAGGTAAATAAGCCGTGAGAAGAACGGGTACTTCAGCTATCATGAAATACAATGTACGTCAAGGCGAGCTTGTGCTATTGTAACATTCACATTTTTCACCGTATTAAAAAAAAAAAAAAAGTGTTATGTCATTTTTGTGAATAAGCCCTGCGAGATGAACGGGTAATTACGCTTTTATCAAATACAATGTAAATCGTACATGCTTGCGGTATTATACCGTAATATTCACAATTCTCAGCCTGTTTACCAACTTAAATAAAAAATAATAAATTAAAAACAAATAAATAAAAGATGAATGGGATTTCAGAACACAAGTGAAAAATTCAATGTTGCGAAACATAGCAGCTCCTCCCACAGTAAACCACGAAAAGAATACTAATCAAACGTGTTCATAACCAGAAAAAAAATAATAGTTTTTGAGATATCTTCTCTCCCCTCCCCCCCACCCACCCGATACAGATGCTGCAAGAAAGCAGAAGTAAGCAAATGTAGCTCTGGATTTTTCGTTTAAATTCTTGGGTAGACCACAAAACCGATCTGCGAAACCTTAGAATTTCTATGACACGCCCGGTCCCTTAAAAATAACGTAAGTAAACTTACCCTTTATTCATAACACACCACTCGCTTAAAATTTACGTACGTAACACAAATCAAAATTTGAATTATTTTGAATTATTTTAATAGTTAGAAAATAATGAAACTTTCGAGGATTCTCTTTTGTCTTCTGTAATTTTACGGCAAAATTTTAACCCATTTAAGCCTAGCGTCCCTTTTTTGGGACGGCATTTTCGCTGTCAGTCGAAAACATTATTTATTTTTCCTAGCCTTTATTCGCGAGTATTGGACTTCAATTCCACAAAATATTTTAATATGGCCAAGTAGGATGTTGACATTTCAATTTTTATACATAATGATTTTAAATGAAATCATTCCTTGTTCAAAAAGTTGACATCAGAAATTTATCAATTACTGCTGGTGTTAGCAAAAATCGAAGAAAGTCGCAAAAATATCCAGGCACGAATGGGTTAAAAGAGGATATTTTAGTGCCTTTAAAACCTGTGCAGGTGCCCCGTTTGCCTAGCCTCTAGTAGTTCACTACATATCCAAAACTATGTAAAAGACTTTAAGCTGGCAAGAGATAAATAAGCTTCGCTACATAAAAAGACATTTCACCCACGTGACTATTGAGCGTCTGTAGGCGATATGAGGAACTTGTCATCAATATTACAGCATACACGTCTTGTCTCTGTAGGAAGCGATTAAAATAGCGTGTTTCGTAAAGGTTTAACTACGGGCTATAAGTTATACAGGTCTCTTTCTATTTATTTATTTATTTTTCGACCCCGCTAGCCACCCCCGCTTTGTATGCTACAATCAAAGAAAAGTGCCCACCTGGGTGTGATATCTTGAATTCGGAAATGAAATACTTGAATTGTTAATTAAATTTATTTATTAAGTTTTCGGTATACGGGAAAGAATAATAATTTAAAAAATAACTCTCCCTCAAATATTCGAGTAATAGCCAAATTTCTTATTTGAATTTGTAAATAACTAATTAATTTTTGAGAAAAATACAGAATCAGAAAGAAATGAGAAATTATTATTATATGACATCATTCACTTTTAAGGAAAAGAATAGCTTAAATATGAAACAAGCATAGGGAATATGACTTATACTCGAATATTTTTTAACTGGTTTGCGATCGCAGTCCAAGTGCCTAAAGGAGGGTTAATAGGTACTTATCGCATAAAATGCTTTTTATTAACTTAAAGGTACTCATCACCTATATGCGTTATTTTGCACATCTGAAAATGTTTAATGAAATTCCGTTTTATCAAAACAATTAACAAAATGGGGTTAAAAAAAAACAAATTCCCTTTTTATACAAAATTACTGAAAGTTAAAACATCTAATTTTTTTTAATGCAAATTTACCAATTCATGTAAATATCAGAAAAAGAAACGCTAAATTTTCCTGAATGTTGAGGTTATTTTTTACTGCGCATGCCACTTCAGCATTGTTGGGACGAAACACTATATATTGTCACAGTGTTCCACAGAATCCTGACAAAGTACAAACGGAATTATATACTAGAGAAACATTTAACGAAGTGTTATATTCTAAATGTACTTACATGTTCTAGATCCGATTGGGTGTGTTTTCTCGAATGCAAAAGCTCTCGATTTCAGTTGTAAACATGTTTATTCCTTTATTCCCTTGGCTTGGCAATCTATTAAAATAAATTAAACAGTTAAGCACAATGGATTTTTTTTCTTTTAATTTAAATCACAAAGTTACTTTAAAACAATTAAAAGTTTGCTGTAGCAGAGAATTTCATTCTGTACATAAATAAATGCGAAGAAGCGCAATACATCAAAAAGTATTATTTTAAGATACTTTAAATGTTTTATGGAAAAATAAATATTTACACATGAAAATCAGCATCAAGAAAATAACTCAATATTATTAAAAAGTTCACAAAATTTTACTATTCATAGTAATAATAAACGAACTGACGAAATTAAAAATATTTCTGCAACATATATATAATTGTAGAAGAACTGTTTATTGAATAGATTTAGCTGCTCTGCATCAAGATAGTTTTTAAACTTATTAACTTACTGCTAAAAACAGCAGCTGAAAAGTAAACGCTGTAATATCATTTCAAGTTATTTCTTTACGCTTTTATATTTTGTGTTCAACGGTAGATGGCACCACTGTCACAGAGCGTCACTTTGCACTGACTTTAATAAAAATCGGGTTTTTGCTTTACTTTTTTTATATTTGGAAATTTACTGTTCATGACTTAAAAATTCTTTTTTATAGATCACTAAAATGTTATTTCTGTTTCTATGAACTAAATGCAATAACATTTGTAAAACGTTAAATAAAAGTACTATCCCTTATCAAACACAATATTTAACACAAATAAATTACACACAGATAATGTAGTAATTTACGCCGTATGGATCAACGATACAGACTCTACCAGATATTAACCCATTTGTGCCCAGATATTTTTTCGACTTTCTTCGATTTTTGCTAGTACCTGAAATAATAGATAAATTTCCGATGTCAACTTCTTGAACAAGGGGTGATTGCTTTTAAAATCAGTATGCATAAAAATTTAAATGTGTACATTTTACTTCGTAATGCTAAAATATTTTGTGGAGTTGAGGTTCAATACTAGTGAATAAAGGCCAGGAAAAATAAATAATGCTTTTGACTAATAGCGATAATGCCGTCCCAAAAAAGAGACACTAGGCATAAATGGGTTAAGCAAATAACAGATTACGTGTCACTTACCAGCAATAGTTTGGCAAGTAAAATATTTTTCAAGAGAAGATAGTATCGATTTAGTTCGAGGAGCGTCACACACTTGCATTACTTAGAAATGAAAATATGGCAGCAAGAGAGCATTAAAATTTTTGAATTAATAATAAATTAATTACTACACATTATTTAAGGCAAAATGCACTACCATCTTCTTAAAATTCATGAAACGGCATTCAAAATGATTTTAACACAAAACGCATTGTCACGGAGTGACGTTATACAATTTAAATATTTATAACTCTTTTCAACCCCGTGTCACCTTGACCACAACATTTAGCATTACATTGCAGCAAGCACAATGCAACTTTATGCTCCATCACCTAAATGGAAGGTAACCCTTTTCACAAATCCATCGGCCATTTGTGCAATAAAAACGAAAAGAATTTAAATTTCATACCTTTTTGAGACCCCAGCGTCACCGCACTTAGTATCCAGTACGTGAAGGAAGGATATAGAGACGAGTTCGTAAAGAATAAACATAATTGAATCTGATAAAACCCGTCCCCCTTCGCGGCCCGATTACGTATGCAAGGTGCGGATTACCTCTTCTTCTTCCAAAACACAAACACCAGCCCACCAAACAATTTCAACTCAACTCAACTCTCACCCACATGCGTCGCCCCGGAGCGGACCTTGACACAACTATCCCCAAAAGGAGTGGGGATAAAAAACGACACCCACAGCGCGGAGGACGAGAACACGCCCTGAATGTTGCCTGAATACCAAATGCGCGTCAAAAAAAAGGGGGGAGATGAGGGCGTTAAAAAGCCCGTTTTGCTGGGCCCGGTCTGTCTTTTTGGGAAAAAGGGTGTTTTGCATGCTTAATGGGGTTTTGTTTTGAAAAATTGGGGTGTTGCTTCGTACTGCAGGTTCGTATAAAGGTACCTGTTGCGAAGTTGCGTTGATGAGAGTTTAGTTTTTTTTTTTTTTTTTTTTTTTTTTTCCCTCCTGACGCAGCGTCCATATGTTCAGTATTGATGTGGGGGAGGGGGCTGTTCAGGAAATTATTTTCCTCAACCGGATGTCATTATTTTTGAATATGTAAAAAAAGATGAATGATTAGATTAGCTGTCAGAATTCAGAAAATTTTAAAGTAATTCATCGTTAAATCTCGGGGCGTTGAGATTGTAAATTGCGTATGTACCCTGGGGTTTCCAAGATGATGCATATTTCTTTATTAACAATTATTATCTGCCAGAATAATATACATTGAGCGGCCAAAAATGTTAAGGAACATCATCTAACAACGAGTTTCTGCAATTTATTACTGGCCGCAGTCGATATTCTTCTTGTCATGGAATATGGAATCATCAAGTCGCAGATATCGTTGCTGAGGGATCTCGGCCTCATGGTCACACATTGGCAACTGTGAGTTGAATAAATGCCTAAAGAATTGTCGTTTGGCGAAAGGAATTAACTTGTGAGTTGTGCTGTTAACTCTGTTAAGTCCTTGAAATTGTCCTGAAGTCCTGAAGATGACCGTCAAAAAGTCGGCATATATTATTAGTGCTGCCATCTATGAATTTCCAAAAGACTGAAAAAATTGTGTTAAATAGTGTATGCTGAGTGTTTGACAAGTTTTCGTTAAAATATATATATATATATTTTTTTCCCCATGAAGCTATTAATTTCAGACAAAGGAGTTTTGTCTACTATGCAAGACCAATAAAACAAAGAAACAAAAAATAAGACCAATATTTCTCTAGATCGATTTAGCACTTTTTATCAGTGAGTTTTTCCAAATTTTGTCTGTGAATGTAAATGAAAAATTCAAAGCGCAATACCAGTTGTGAAAGCAAAAACTTCAATAAAAAGTAGAACATTTAAATCATAAAAAAACCACATTTAAAAGAACAACTTTTTGTGGATTGCTTAAATTGAGTATCTACGTTCAAATGTTTATTGAATTCAAGAAGTAAAAATATTCCCCAAGCATAAAAATTTAGCTCATACGTCAATAATAACGAATTTTAAAAATAAATGTCGCGGCCTACTGTTAAATTACTGTTTATAAAAATATACTTTTATTTCTAATTCGCGTAATTCTAAAGTACAGTACTGTAATTGCAGTATGCAGTAATAATAAAAAAGTGCAGCACTTTAAAAATAACATTATACAGTACAATAATAATTATTGTACTGTAATAATGATAATTACTATAAAGTATGAGACACAGTACTGTGATAATTATAACTGTATTGTTCTGTACAGAATAATATTGTAGCCCGGGCCAGAAGTTCGCGTTAGCTCTCAGATACGTTACTTGTGAAAAACTCTAATATCCAATTCGCGTAATTCAGATCGCTTTGCAGTGCGAGGTCTACTACATATGTATTTTGTATTTTGCATCTATTCGATTCAGAAAGTATTCTGTATTTTTATGAATTTGAATTAATGTACCTTGTATCGAAAACACATCTTCGATGCATTCTTCCCAACTCTGCATAAATGCACAGTAGTCTTTATCCCATTTTAATTAACACTCAGCACTCGGAGGATTTATAAATTTCGCGTAGAAAAACTTTTCATTTTTTTTTTCATGCTCCAAATGCCTCATCATTAAAAATGAACTATGTCGACGACAAATATTTTCAGTAAGCAACAGATTATTCAAATAATTAGAAGAAGACGCGAAGCTGTCTCGAACCTTTAATTGATGAACAACAAACCTACAAGACACACAACACGATGGTTTTTTTTTTTTTTAATTCTTCGTTAAAAGACAATTTAATATGTTTCGGAAGTATGTCTTCAGAAATATTAGCTCATTAATTAGTGACGCTAATTAAGAATGGCAATAAAAGTAGCATATCATAATTATTGACATTTCACCCTCAAGAGAGAAAACTCGAAAGGGATAAAAAAAATATTGAAATAAATATTGATGAAAGCGAGTGAGAAGTGTATTTTCTTTACAGAGAAGTCGCATAACTAGGTTTAATTGATCAAATTTGGCATTGCGACGTCTTGTTTGCTTGAAAAAGAGAACAAAAAATCTGGTGGAAGCTTTGCGCACAATAACAGTTAAATTATTTAAATTAAATTTGCAAGGAAGAGGAATGCGTAGTTCAGCATATTTTCCAGGGGGAAGAAACAAAAAAACTGATATTGTAAGGTAATGTTAAAGTACATGTAAGAGTTGAAATGCATTTAAATTAATCGTTTCTCTTCGGTAAGATTTTATAAACGGATAAAACTTAAGAGAAATAATGATATTCTGCTATTGTGGGATTTGCTGTTTGTTTTTGTGAATCAAATAGATGCGTAGGTACTTAAGTATTCCAATTTAAATTAAAAAAAAAATACAACACGACAGAAATATGTTTTTCTGACGGTAGCGTGGCTGTAATTGCTTCTGGGTAATAAGTATTATTGCAGGGCTGTTCTTTAACACTTTAACTCGCAGTGTTCCCGCACTGGGAACACCAAACTCTGACGCTTTGACTGCTGCCAGTCACGAAGAATAGATTTGATTTCTATAAAAATAGTTGCGGCTGACATAGCTTCACGAGAATCCTTTACTTTTTAGCACGTCATTTCCCGTAAAAAAATGGTCACGATTATTTTGTAACAGCACTGGCATCTGCTGAAAAATGGAAGAATGCGAGAACAGCTAGATAGATTGGCCAATGCTGAAAAAAGGGCAGCCGTTGCCATCGCTCGACTTAATTACCAGCAAGATGACGGACGATCTAAACGTTCATCGCGTGCCACAGATCTAGGGACCCTTTTTTTTGACGACAGCTGGCTGTGCCTAGATCTGTGTTCTAAAGATCAAAGGGTCCCTAGATCTGTGGCACGCGATGAACGTTTCGATCGTCCGCCATCTTGCTGGTAGTTAAGTCGAGCGATGCCAACGGCTGTCCTTTTTACAGCATTGGGAAAGGGTTGCGCCTCAAAGGGTTAAAAAAGCATTGACGTTTAATCATCTCTTTAAAGAATTACATAAAAATAATACGCTCAATAGAAACTGGTGTTTAGAAGATAAAGTAATTAAAACTTTTTAAAATAATGCATATAAATAGTAGAATAGTAGGAATCATAGCATGCATGTGATTCGATTGAAAAACTTTCGATCTTCATCAGCACTAATAGAAGCCCACAAACAGACTGAGATTGGAGGAATAACACAGTCTTCTGCCCCCAGTACACTGGAAACGAAATGTGAAGTGTGGTGTTACGGCCAATTATCTGCGCGGGGGAATCGCTTTCAGTGGGGGGACTTTCTAGGGGATCTTACCCCGTATTTGCGTGAAGTTTCGGAGAAATCCACGGAAAACTCCGAACGGTTAGGTCGGAGTACGTGGCCCTGTTTTGATCCAAGCACTTTCCGTCTCCAAGTTGAAAGCTCAAACACGATCAGTCACTGGTCGGGCCCAGTCTACTGGTGTTGATTAGAGATGAGTTGGGGCTCATTTTTTGAAGCCCGAGCCCGAGCAATATTATTAAATTTGGAGCCCGAGCCCGACCGAGCCCGAAATTTCAGCTAAAGACAAATAAATTTAACTACTTCATTAATAGGATACAATAAATTTTGGAGCTTCACACACCTTCTAGTCCCCCGTGCCGCTATTTTTTAAAATAAGTACGTCTATTTATCCCATGAATCACTTTTTAAAATCTGTTTCAAGGAGTATGTTCAACAAAGGAGAAATTTTTCACGAGCCCGAGCCCGCCCGAGCCCGAGTCGGGCCCGGGCTCGGGCTGAGCCTGTCTCATCTCTAGTGTTGATGACGATCGAAATACGCCGTGTAAGCTCAGATAAATACCTTTTATGTGTGTTATTTTACAGAGTTTTAATTACTTTATCTGTTTAAAGATTCCAATTATAAACTAGACACACGAAAAAATTCGGGAACGCCGTTAAGAAGTTATTTCTGCATCAAAATATGAAAGTGATGCATTAGTTTGAAAATAAAATTCTAGAAATGTCTCCATTTTTTTTTTTTTTTTTAAGAACATTCTTAGTTACAATTTGCGCTTATGAAAAGAAGTATTATTAATTTTTAGAGTGTTACGTACATTGGATTCTACCTAAATTCCCAAACTGTTTTAAACTTTGATTACTTTTTTGTTAGAAGAAAATAACGTAATGAATGAATTTCCAGAAACAGAAATAATAGTATGTCGATAGAAATTCCCACAAATTATATCGACAAAACAGCACTCCAGTGCTAGAAAACGTCCGCACCTTAACATAAAAACGCATAATTGAGATTTAAAATTTCTACCCAAATTTCAAGCTTAATTGAGATGTTGATGTGAATACACAACGAAATTCTAACTCGGGATGGAAATTTACTGCTTTTAACTGCTACTTCACGAAGTGCTTTTTTATTCAGTATCAATTGGATACCGAATGACAGTCCGTTTGATACCCAATACAAAACTGTTCAGGTGATTTCTTTCCCACAAAATATTATCTTCTTAGTGAAGTGTCATTTTGTTAGTGCTCTATGTTGTAGATAAAAAAAATGACAAATCCTATCTTACTGCATTGTGTGCGTGTGTACAAATGCTTTTTTTTAAGGGTATATGTCGAATAAACAAAATCTGTTCCACGGTTTTGGTACACAAATTGAAATAAAATAATTGCACCACGGGCTCGAAAATATTCAGGATGATTCCTTTTAAGCTGCTCTACTCACTGAAATAAATGGAAAAACGATGCCTTCATATGAAACTTCCAGAAAAGATCCTTAAACATGGAATTGCACAATAAAGATTTCCGAAGATTTTGCAAAATTTACGATTCCTAAGAATTTTTTCAAACAGTTTCCTAACTGATACAGGTTTATCGCTTATTTCAGTGTATAGTACAGCTTGTAAAAAGACATTCTGAAAATTTGAAAGCGCGTGACGTATTTATTTTATCTATTTATTTACTTTTGGTATTTATGTACCGAAATTGCACTATTTTTTTTAAATACATCGTGAATTTGTTATTTAAGAAAACTAGACTTGCTTCAGAATCATTAAATACAATTTTAATTAATATAAAAAAATAAATCATGCGCCAAAAGCAGATTATAAAGGCAGGTACTCAAACTCTTAACTGTGCCAAGCATTTCTACCGAAACCCGATAAAATACGGTATCTGACCATAATTACACTTTAACAACTAGTAAGCCCTCTATATTTATCCTTATGCGTAAAAGAATTTCGGCTGCGTTATCAAATAAATGACCTTCCAACATAAAATTACAATGTAAATGATCATAAAATTATTCTATCATCATACGCAATATTTTTATTATTTTTTCCTTCAGTTTTACCTACAGTAATTCATCATTATTATTTTTTTAATGGAAGTTTAAAATAGAAATTATTAGAGAGGACACACCTGTTATTTCTACTACAGTCTAATTTGTTCATAACAAGCCCGGATTTAACGAGAAACCGGAATTAATGAGAAAATTCAAACTATTGGTTGTATTATATTAAATTTATGACAGTGCAATTCGCTTTTCACGAACAATCCCCTGTACAGAAAGGAATATTGATATAATCAAAAATATTCTTAAAATGAAATTATACAACACCAACTATCTAAAAGTAATAATCAGAAAGAGTAATTGGATTATATAAATTAAAATTTAATATCATTAACTGCGATATCTATCATCATAATTAATGCACTAATAAAAGCCACAGAACTTACTTTTATTATAAGAGAAAAAGAGAAAGATTGCGCCGCACCCCCTTTTACACGTCTAACTACCTTGGAGGACGACATTTAAAATGTTCCGAAATTGATTTTTAGGTATTTGTGAGTGTTGGACTGCACTTGACAGCAAGAATTTTATGGATAACTCTTTCCTTCTTTGATATCACGTGGAATATGCGTGGAATATAACGTTTTGGACGCTGACCTCTCCACCTCCATACATTATGGATTTTGGAAAACATTGTCTAATCTAAAATCTATGTTAACGAAAAATCAAATCACACACGTGAGAAATTTTGATTATCAACTTCCGTAGTTTAGACTGGGTAAAAATACAGACATATTGAAAAAAAATCTTTCCAGCATTTCAAATATTTTCAAAGCTTCAGTTCTAAAATCTTACAAAACATGACCTTAAGTTTTGAAAAAGAGAGAAAGAAAGAATGAATGAATGAAAATTACATTTCCCCCTAGGATACCATCTTGAAAAATGAAAGTAAATATTAACATAACAGGAAAATCGTTATTAAATCCTCCTGGGTGAAAAAGGAAGGTGAAGTAACGCACACCAACAGAGATGTTTATTTGTCGATGTCGAAGCTCATTATAATTTTATAATAGATTCTGGGAAAAATAGACCGCAGCATTCTTTGTGAAGGATGAACGGGGAAACTTAAGCAAACAAAAAAAAGTATCGCTTTTATTAAAAAGAAGAAAATAAAAATGTAATCCAATAAAAGTTTTTACGGTATTCTATACGGATACATTTTTAGTATGACAAGCGATAGTATAAACTATTTTGTAAGGGATAATTTGAAGCACGATGCACGTGAACGCATATTGATCCAAACTGCATCCGAATGGCGGCTGTTATATTTACGGGTTTTGATCGTATTTTTGTAGTTTATGAAGAGCTATGCCCTTTAAATTTAACAGTAAATAAATTGCCCTTTCCGAATAAATTTATGTGTTTCAAAAACTGTTTTAAAATAATTTTAATTTCTTAATTTATTTTGAAGTAATTTTAATTTTCTATTTATAATGAAATACTTATTTTATGATAGATTTTTGGGAAAAAATACCCCGCTGTATTATTTGCGAAATTATATTGATGCATTTTTAGTATGACATGCGAGTGTATTGTGTATGTAAAAATTTACACGGCACACCTAAATCCGTACCGACCTAAACAGAATCAAAATGGCGGTTGTTAAATTTACGGTTTTAGATTATTATTTTGTAGTTTATATAAAGTGCCCCTTTTCTCATAATTTTACGATTTTCAAAAATTATTTTATTTTGAAATAGTTATTTTTGATGATAGATTTTCGAAAAAAAAAAAAAATAATAGACCGTGGTATTCTTTGAGAAGGATAAAAGGAGAACTTAAAGATAACAAGGAAAAAGGATCGTTTTATTTTAAAAAGGAGAAGATTATGTAATTCAATTAAAAAAAAAAGAAAAAAAAAACCCTACCGTATTTTTAAGCATGCCACGCGAGAATACAAACTAGACAGAGAGTGTTTGGAACGGAACGTTTTAAACGAGTTATTTTAGCACCGTAAGAATAGGGAGGGGGGGGGGGAGGGTTGTTAACCAAGAATATGAACGTCTTAACAGGTTTTACAGTAATTGGTGATTAATTATTTCAAACAAATATGTACACTATTTAGTAAAGTTTTTACCACATGGTACTATCACATTCTGTAACATTTCATTATTTAAAATACTTTTACTTGATAAAAGTAGCGTCCCCCTTTATACCAGAATCATTTACCCTTATGGGCAGGGAGGAGCTACGGCCCCACTCCAGTTCCCATTACACCGTAATAATTTATGTACTGACATAATGTAGAAGTGGTTGAACACTAAAGTATTGTATTTTTCTGGGAAAGATACTTGATTAATCCCCCCCCCTTTACAATCATATGAACACCCAGTGGCGCACCCGGGATTTTAGCTTAAGGGGGGGGGGCAGAAATTACAAATACTGCTGAACTCGGTTATAGTAATCTCGATTATAGTCATACCTCTCTTACAACGTCAAAAAAATTCTGTACCAGTTTCTCCTAGAACACAAGCTTACGACCAGCGTAACTCGTTATAGAGTCATAAATAATAATTCGATCGTTTCAGGGACGTTGTACCCGAGTTTAACATTATTTCATACACTATCTGTAAGTATTTAAAACCACCGTCCTCATCCCCCCAATTATTTTTTTAAAGATAAAATATTCTAAGTAACAATTTTTCATTTTTAAAGCTTTTCACATCTAATTCTTCAGCTTTAGGAGGGGGGGGGACTTTAGCCCCCCATAACTCCCTACGTAGGTGCGCATATGAGTACCCAGGACCCTTGCTAAAGGGGGGTAGGGGGGCAGTCTCCCCCACCCTAACGGTCGCTAAACGGTAACTAAAAATTCTATTAAACTTCGCAAAATTAAATACCCAGTTGGCAAAATTGGTGAATATTTTTAACGAAAACGATAATTTACTTTCTGTTTCTAGTACACTTGGCAAAATACGCAAATCCAGTGGACATAAGTAAAAAGTTAGTAATATAGTTGATAAAAAAATAAGTAAGTTGGTAAAAACCGATATTTGACTTGGCAGTTTATCGATAGCTCCCGGCCCCCTAAAAAAAGTCTTAGCAGTGGCTCTGTGAGTACCGCCCCCCCCCCTGCACACACACACACGCACCGGGGCGTTACAACCCACAAGACTGTGCCAAATGGTTTACACCACACGCGATTCTGAAACACATATTAATAATAAATAATAACGGAGCTTATGAAAACCCCTTACCAAAATTGGCGAGAGCAACCACTGAAGATAAGACCACAAAACAAAAGCTCGCAACAATAAGTAAATCCGGAAATAGCTTACATATCGGCGATGGATATTTTATTCTCTAAAAAAAAAACTGCGCCAAACAATGCAAAATCTGGGGCTTGATATTGGACCGCAAATAACAGATCGGTTGAGGCCTCAATCTATCACCATATAAGGCCGCAGACACTGCACTTCACTCCAACTACGCCACTTCTCCCCCACTGCGTCCTTCGCTGCGCCCCTTTTTTCTCCCCTCCCCCTCCCCATCCTCATTGCAGGGGGGGGGGGGGGGAGGCAGGGCCGATACGTTCTTCCTGTCGTGCAGGAAGACTTTTTAAACACGCCCTCGCTATTCAAGGACATTCAAACATGCTCCCTCTCCTTTTTTTTTTTTTCATGTTGAGTAAGTAAGTGTTTGATATCCTTCACTTATAAAAGTAAAAAAAGTAAAAAAGTCTCTCAGAGTAAGAAGGACTTTACCTATGGGTCAGTTTTTTTTTGTTAATGTAGCTCGCGGGGTCCGTACAGCAATTGCGCGATGCATTTATGGTAGTAAATTGAGTTTTAGAATAAATAAATAAATAATGCGGTCAACTCCCGATGATTGGGAAGTCTCGTTAAGTTGAATATTCGTTTATCTCGAATTTGTGGTAGCCTCAAAACAATTCAATGCTTTTAAGAATCAATAATTTTATTTTAATAATTTGTTTTGTTATTTCTACTGCATCTCAAATTCTGCACATTCCAGTCAAAGTATTAATTTAATTTCATTATCATAAAATCTCGGAAATTGGGGGGGGGGGGCACTTTCCAATGAGCCTACGGCACACAAAGATCCAGAGCAGGGAGGGGACATGGACCTCCCTTAGCTCCCAGGAATAATATATATTACCATATTATACTATATTGCCCATATCTATTATGGGCAGGTAAGGGCCATGGCCTCCTCCTAGCTCCCATATTAACGTTATGATTTAACCCTTTGAGGCGCAACCCTTTCCAAATGCTGAAAAAAGGGCAGCCGTTGCCATCGGTCGACTTAACTACCAGCAAGATGGCGGACGATCGAAACGTTCATCGCTAGCCACAGATCTAGAGACCCCTTTTTTGACGCAGCTGGCTGTGCCGCACAGACAGCTTGTTTGTAGTTAAGTCGAACGAATATCAAAATCGTCTGCTTTTTTATTTTCGATCTACGATAAAAATAAGAACAAACTTTTTTGGCCAACCCAATACTTAACTCGGGGTCTTCTATGATGGCTGTTCCCAACCTTTTAACTTTGTGCGCCCCCCCCCCTCCTCTTACATTCCTCAGAAAACATACACTTTTTATTCTTCAATAATGAAATTTAGTCGTCTTTTCTACAAAATAATGCTATCGGTAAAGTTTAAATAAACATTTTAATCGTCGGTAAAAATAAGAATAAATGATTATTTTTTAACCCTTTGAGGCGCAACCCTTTCCCAATGCTGGAAAAAGGGCAGCCGTTGCCATCGCTCGACTTAACTACCAGAAAGAGAGCGGACGATCGAAACGTTCATCGCGAGCCACAGATCTAGACACCCTTTTTTGACTTCAGCTGGCTGTGCGGCACAGCCAGCTGACGTCACGTGCTGACGTCACGTGTGAGGCACAGCCAGCTGTCGCCAAAAAAGGGTCTCTAGATCTGTGGCACGCGATGAACGTTTCGATCATCCGCCCTCTTGCTGGTAGCTAAGTCGAGCGATGGCAACGGCTGCACTTTTTCCAGCATTGGGCAATCTATCCAGCTGTTCTCGCATTCTTCCCTTTTTCCAGCAGATGTCAGTGCTGTTAAAAATAATCGTGACCATTTTTTAAGAGAAATGACGTGCTAAAAAGTAAAGGATTCTCGTGGAGCTATGTCACCCGCAACTATTTTTATTGAAATCCAATCTATTCTTCGTGACCGGCAATAGTCAAAACGTCAGAGTTTGGTGTTCCCAGAGCGGGAACACTGCACGTTAAAGGTTTATCACTAGATCTTTCCTGTTTTTCTGGCGGCCCCCTGAAAACGCTCTGCACTCTCCTTGGGGGGCACCCCCCTTGTTGGGAACCGCCCTTCTATCATGCACTTTCGCAGACATTTCGAATTTTCATGAATGTTCTGCGCGAATGCACAAAAATTATATACACACATACACACGAGAAAAGAAAAAAAGAAACACCCAGAGGCTATATACTCCGCTGGTAGTGTTTGCAGAAGGTTCAAGGGACTTCCTTGTGTGTGTGTGTGTTTGCCTTAGTACGTTGCATAACTCCTGGCTACCACTTTCTAAGCCAAATACCGAACGCCAATGCATAACAAGTGAGGCTAAAGATTTTTCCAGCACTATCTATCTGTATCTATCCTCTCCAGGGAAAAAAAAAAGGCTTGTTGGAAAAAATCGACTGTCAGGGATATAGCTCTAGACAGACACGCATATGTTAGAGAAGTTTTAGTGCAATAAAAGTAGAAAAGAAAGCCTATTATGGAGGCAGTTACCTCTAGCGCTAAAAAAACATATTAGACCCTTCTAACGACCCCACCCCCCTCCCCGAAGAAAGAATCTGCACTCGATACATTCAATTTTAGTCCACTTATAATAAATAACTTCATATACAAATTTTATTATTATATACGGAAGTATATAAGGGGGAGGATTGGAGGGTTAGGACGCCCCCCTAAGTCTAGGCACAAACGCTAATTACACACAAATATTCGACTTTTGATTTCATCGCTCAAAATAGTGTAAGGCAAAAAAAAATATTTTATACAAATTTAAAACGTTATATTAAAATTTTAAAAATGCATTACTTTTGTAAATTTTATAACTCTGTGCGTAACAGAGTCCTCTATAGAGAATTTTGTCTTATTTGAAAATTTTACCAGATATTTACAGTAAAATTTACTGTCGATTCAGTTTTATATTAAGATTGGCCCCACCCCATCCGCCTTAGATTGACCCCTCCCATGAGAAACATAGCTACGGCCGTGCTAGAAGATAATAAGCCTATTGTAGAGACAATTATCGCAAGCGCTAGAAAAAATAAATAAAAATAAACAAAGAAAAAAACATTTGCTGAAGAAAGAAAAAAAAACTGCACTCAATACATTTAATTTTTTGTCCACTTAAAACAAATAACTTCAAATACAACTTTTATTATTATAAATAGTATCGTAGAAACTTTCGTTAAATTAATTTTAAAGTCAAAGTTTCGTGCCAAACTCCCGAATATAACCCTAAATCAACGCCTTTTGGAGGGGGGGGGGTGAGGTACTTCATAAAATGGGAAAAAATAGTTATCTAAGACTTACTATATTCTTGAAGGTTTTAATAATCATAAATTCGTTGAAATAAATGCACACTATTTACGAACTATTACTTAACTTCTAAATAAATTCCTTTAGGCACACAACATTGTTTTATCCACAACACTAAATTATTTATATTTACGCAGCAAAAAATGCCATTGAAGATGAAAACAATACTTTTTTAGTACTTACTGTGATACAGTGATAATGTGGTTAAATAAAAATTGGAAGTCAAATTATAACAGCATGTGATGACAGAAAAACTTTGAATATTATATGTGGTATGTTTTTCACACCACTATGCTCCAAGGATATTTTCTCCTTTATAAGGCGATTCCGTAAAGCCTGATATCTGCACAAAGACACACAAAAACATCTAGAGGCTATCTTATATATTCCGCTGGTAGTCACTGCAAAAAAGGTTGAAGAGACTTTCTTGTTTGCTTTTTCTTACATCACATCACTCCTCCTGGCCTACCACTTCCTAAGGCAAATACATAATGTCAATGCATACCAAGTGAGGCTAAAATTTTTTCCAACACTTTATCTATCCTTTCTTGCGAAAATATGTTTTTTGAATCGCCTAAGCACACGCAAGTGTTGGAAAAGTTGCAATAAAATAAACGGCATTTAAATATTTTCAGAATGTTTTTTTAATTTTCCTCATTATTACTCAAGGATGATTAAGTTATATTTACTCGTATATATTTAAAAAACTCGTATCTCAAGGTACCAACTGCTTTTAATTGACAATAAGCTTTCGATCTTCTAACTCAGTGATTCCCAACCTTTTTAACCTTGCGAACCTAATATGAAATCCGAAAGAAATACAACTAGTATAATCGCTGTGTACTAGTGTTATTAGTTTTGCAAAATCATACATTATTGGGGGTTCCCAGAACCCCCGATTGAGAACCAATGTTAATGGACCGGAAAGTTATGGCATTTATTTCCAGTAAATTATAAGAGTCATACTTTAAAAATAATTTATAGCATTGAAGTATTTTACCTGTCAGATAACTGAAGGTGTATTACAGTGAAAGTAGTAATACAGGATAATCAAAAAGTCCGTGAAATTTTTTAAAATACATTAAAAAATAACAAATAATGATTAAAAAAAATTGCGGTTTGCACAAATAGGTTTAGAGGGAGATCGGATATTTTTTAATGACAAGAAAGGTTGCTGTTCCAAATGTTACCGATAGGTGGCGCTGACGTGCACTATGAGAGGCAAGTATCCAATTAAAGACAATGATCCGAAATCTCTCCAATTCTTTCCATGCAAACTGCATCACGGTTTATTCTTTTTTTTTAATGAATTTTTGAAGTTTTCACGAGCTTTTGACGCATCCTGGGTGCAACAAAGTTTTCAAATCATTAAAAAAGAACAAATAATCATTGCGATTTGCACGGATAACATTAGAGAGATTTTTTTTTTATTGGTTCCCATTGTGCATGTCAGCGCCACCTATCGGTAACATTTGAAGCTACAACCTTTCTTGTCATTAAAAAAATTCGATCACCCCCTAAGCCTATTTGTACAACTCGCAATATTCTATCATTATTTGTTCTCTTTTAATGATTTTTAAGAGTTTTTACGGACTTTTTGATCTCCCCGTATCTTTAAGTAATTTTTCTCTCAATTACTAATTACTAGGGGTTTGACCATTCTCTTCTTCTCATCAGTATACAGAAAACTTACTAGCATACAGTGGACTCTCGCAGAGCTAAAGCGAACTCCTCGTCCGCGACACCGGCTTTTCCTTCAACCGTAAGAAGGGGCCCAAAAGGTGCAGGATGTGAGGCGTAACTTTTGGTCTTCCTGATTGGCTACTGAAGAAGAGAGCCAATCAGTGAACGGTGTTTCACTCCTCGTAACATGATAGAAGGCGGAAGCACGCAAATCTTCCCAGTCTAAACCTGGCTTTATTTATAACTTTATGTAAGAAAAGGTAATACATAGTTCTCTCGTACGTCAAAACGCCAATGTATCAATTTTTGTGTTTATTTTAATATTAAAGTGCATTAAAGCCTCCTCTTCCCAAAAATACGTGGGCATCTGTTCCACGCATACACCTACAAATTCTTAAGCAAATATTCTTATTGCACAGGTATACAGGCGCTCATACATAAACCGACAGCACTTATAAATAACGAATGAATATACCTTTTATAAGTACAAGCACCCTGATCCCCCTCCCCCATCTCAAACATCTAACACCCCACCCTACCCCCAAAGAAAAAAGTGAGTTGAGATGCTCCCTGGGCAGAGCAATAATTATGTCATTCTCGTAGGGGGGTGAGACATGAGGAAAAAAAACCCTCTCTCTATATATATCTATATTTCCAAGACATGGGGAGGGTAAGAAATATCCAGCAGGGTACTACACGTTGCCATGGTTACGACTAACAAGGTTCCAGGGCATATTAGCGAGGGGTATTTTGGTGTTTTTATGTTTCGTCACTCGATTATTATTTTTATTTTCTTGCTGGCTTAGAAATGTATGTGATCGATATATTTTTGTAGGGGATAGTAGATGAGTTTTATTTTATTTATTTTTTCTAACTTTATATTTTTTACTTCGTACTTTTTTTGGAGAGAGTTGAGGATGATGGAAAGGGGAAAAAACACTCCTTCAAGTAGGGTAGGGGTAGTTTTTTTCCCCCCTAACCCACACAGTTAATCGGATCTTTCAGTTTCGTCCCCTCCCATGCCGTGTACTTTTTGTAATGCTTTTTTTTTTAAATACATATTTTATTTTATTTATTTATAAATCTTTTCGGGTTTGGGAGAAGAATCAGAAAACAAGTGAAAAAAGAATATCTATTTATGTGTAGTTAAACTTAAAAAAAAAAAAAAAATTAGAAAAGTTGGGCGCCTTTTTTTTTTGGGGGGGGGGGTCGTTGAAAACAGGAAAGACTATTTAATATAGATATAAATATTTTACGGTAAATAACACAATTTTTAATGCATGCTGCATTGAAATGGGACACAGAATTGTGCAGATGTTCAATAATGCAAAAGTTTTAGATATTACAAAAACTGCAAATACTAATTTCTTTTAAGCTCAATAAAGGGCCAGATTTCAGATGGGAGGCTGCAGCACGATTTCGTTTTGTGTAAACAGCCCCTCTTATATCAATGCTTCATGCACACGATATCATTCTGATGAAAATAAAAAAATAAATCTGTGTTATCTGGAAAATATATATATATATATTAAACCATTTGAAATCGCAACTTTCCTCTCAAAGCCTGATAATAACTTCAATGTGACGTCATGTCAATTGCGAAAGCTCATTTTGTCACGCAAATGATTTACCTTTTTATACCCTCGGAAATACAATTGAACTGAAAATAGTGAAAAATCGCTTAAAAATTACGGAACGGTAGATTTTTAGATTATTAAAGTAATGCAGATTCTTTTCTATATTTTTCTATATTAATTATGGACCATTTCAAGCGGATCGTACGAACGGTGTAGATGTTATGACGCTTTTTGTGTTTCACTTTTTTATCTTTTCGGAGTTACGGCAGTAAAAGTTTTATCTTGGAGTAGTTACTAGAGATGAGACGGGTTCAGTCCGAGCCCGAGCCCGGGCCCGAACCGGGCTCGGGCTCTGAAATTCACAATTGTGTTCGGGCTCGGGCTCATGAAAAATTTCTCCTTTATTGAACATACTGCTTGAAACAGATTTTAAAAAGTGATTCGTGAGGAAAATAAAAGTACTTATAAAAGATAAATAAATAAATAAACAAATAAAAATAGCGGCACGGGCGCCTAGAAGGTGCGTGAAGCTCTTTGGGTATTTTAGAACGCGGTTTATATTCCTTAGTTAGTCATGAGATCCGACATTTTTTGATAAAAGATGGATACAAAGAATTAGAAAGTGCATTGGGAGTGTGCAACTATATTTGTCTTTAATTTGCACAAACAGCAAAATTTATTGTATTCTATCAATGAAGTAATTGAATTTTTTTTAATCTTTAGCTGAACTTTCGGGCTCGGGCTCCGACTTAAGCAATATTGCTCGGGCTCGGATGAAAAGTCCTCGGGCTCGGGCTTCAAAAAATGAGCCCGAACTCATCTCTAATGGCTACGCCGAATTGCTACAGAATCATTGAGTCAGGGATCATAGTAACTACATAGTGGGCTTGCTATTTCAAAGAAAATTAACTCCGATCAGCATGGCAGCTATGTATAAATTTAATACGACTACAACGAGTTAGTATTACTCAAAGATTCTCCTTAACTGAATTCATCAAGTAAAGAAGATGCGCTTTTTAATCTAACTTGGCACTTACGAGGGTACGACCTCTGGTCTTTTATCTTCAGCAACCAGCCGGCCGCTGGCAGAAGTTAACGAGATGGCTTGTTGCGATAGGAGGGGCTGTTCAGGAAGGAAACCTCTCTCTCTTCCCAGATGCAATAGTGTCGCCCTCACAGGCCAAGGCCTGGATTTTCGGGCATTCATTTTTCTGCACGTTGTAGTAGTATATACTGGGTCCGAAATGACGTTTTGTTGTCCGTATTAGAGAGGAGTTTAGATATCTTTTACACGCTTCTCACGTCATGTCAATTGCAATTTAAAAAAAAATGTTTATTATTTTGGTTTTCCTGTCGTTCCTTCTGTGCTTTAAACCTTTAACGCGCAGTGTTCCCACTCTGGGAACACCAAACTCTAACGTTTTGACTGTTGCCAGTCACGAAGAATAGATTTGTTTTCTATTCTTCTTTTCTATTCTTTTTCTTATATTCTATATATGCGGGTGACATAGCTCCACGAGAATCCTTTACTTTTTAGCACGTCATTTCCCGTAAAAGAATGATCACGATTATTTTAAACAGCACTGACATCTGCTGAAAAATGGACGAATGCGATCGAAACGTTCATCGCGTTCCACAGATCTAGAGACCCTTTTTTGACGCAGGTGGCTGTCGTCTAAAAAAGGGTCTAGATCTGTGGCAAGCGATGAACGTTTCGATCGTCCGTCATCTTGCTGGTAGTTAAGTCGAGCGATGGCAACGGCTGCCCTTTTTTCAGCATTGGGAAAGGGTTGCGCCTTAAAGGGTTAACCCATATTAACCTAGTGTTGTATTAATGCAACATCAATAATGTTATCTCGTAATCAGTGAAGTACCCAGGATTGTGGTTTGGGAGTGGGGTGGGGGGTACAAATACTGCTGAACTCGGTTATAGTGTCCTCGACTATAGTTACAACTCTCTTACAACGTCATTATCATTTGCCCAAAGAGCACACTTCCATTATCTAACTTAACCCGTTATAGAGTCATAAATAATTATACAATCTTTTAAATGATGTTCTAACCAAGTTTAGCTTTATTTCATACACTAGCTACAAGTACTTATTTAAAAACCAACATCCCCCACTTTTAACTAATCCCCCCTCTCACAAAAAAAATTACAAATAATTTAAAGACTTTTTTTAAAAATAAAATATTTTAATTATTTCGTGACAATTTTCAATTTTTAAAGCTTCTCGCATATACCTCTCCAGGTTTAGGGGGAGGTAGGGGCTTTAGCCCCCCATAGCCCTCTCCGTGGGTGCGCTTATGATCGCAATACTTATTTTTTTAAAAACTTAAGTGTCAATTTTTGGCGTTGCATTTATAGAATATACTGTATTTATAAAATAAGCATAAGTAAATGTGTCGCAAAATTGTTTGAAGCATGGGATATTATTCTATTAAAGCATTCTTTAAAGTTAAATTAAAACTATTTTGCTAACAAAAAATTCTGGCTAATATAGGTCAATTACAGTGAATAAGCGTCGATCACTACAAATGTATACATGTAATTACCATTTAGTCTACAATGTAATAACATACGTGTCCTCAAAGGGAAAAAAAAGGGTTGTCCATAAAATTCTTGTAGTAAAATACAACATTCGCAAATACCTAAATAAATTTCAGGACATTTTGAATATCGTGCCCCTAGATGCGTGGATGTGTAAAAAGGGGCAGGGTGGTCATCTATTTTGAAAGAAAAAAATATTTATAAAATTCTTGATTCGAAATGTTAATACTGTGAACCCTATTAAAAATTCGTTGAAAATTTATTTGTTTGAATTTTATGTGAAAAAAAGACATGAATACTAGCTATCTTAATATGTATGGATGCATACAGATACACTTCCATTACTTATCGGCACTTTTTTACAGTAGTGTAAATAAAAAAATGCATTCCTCAAATAAATTAGCTATTTTTAACAACGCTCTTCCATCTCAATTTATTGTAAAATCAATGTAAAAACATAGTTAAACGTCTCACTTTTCCCGTCTCTATTTTCAGCAGTCACGTCATTTCAATTTTGTAAATTTTCAACGTTTGAAATAATCGAAAGGTCAAAGATTAAAAAAAAATTACAAACGCTAAAGTTTTCAATATACTATATTACAAAGAACAATAACACATAACATAAAATTAACGTGAAAGAGACAGGAAAATTAAAAACCAAATTTAGTTAAGTAATGGTAAAGAAAAATATTTTAAAATATAATTCGGTCCAATACTTCGAAGTCAAGTTTTCCATTATTAAAAACAACTTTAAACTACAGGGCATTCAAAAAAAAAAAAAAAAAATCTACAAGTCATTTTAAATATTATAGCTCAAAAGACAGACTTGCCTTTTAACTTGCTGCATGAAGCTCGGTGTGTAATCGAATTACCAAACAGCGAAAAACATAAATTTAATTACAAAACTTATGAAGAAAAATGTTAACTGAATCAAAGAGTATTATTTTAATCAAATTAAGTGTAAAGCAGGACTTCAGGAGTCGAATTTGCATTAATTTTCATTTCTTAAAAAGGGGCTAAATCAAATTTACATTCTAATTTTTCCTTAACACCTCGAGGTATGATCGAATTAGTAAAAAGAAATGTAAAAATTTTGTATTTTTTTTTCTTTTTTGGGCTTCCTTTACCCCCTTTCCCTGCTTTTTCGTATAATGTAATATTTTTTCAAGTGTATCAGAAATGAAAGATTTTTTCCTTTTAATTCTTATCTTTTTCGCAATTAAGTACTTGGCATATCTTTTATCAAATTTTCACTGGGAATAGCATGTTTTTAAATTAAGTGGTTAAAAGAAAAAAAATATACAGACGGACCCATATAAGGGGGAAGAGGGGGGGGTATGAAGCCTGGAACCCGATTTAGTCTACGCAAAAACACTAATCATAGTCAAATATTCACCTTTTGAATCCACCTCTAAAAATAGTACACGGGAAAAAAAAATTAAGGTTTATATCAATTTTAAAAATTTTACATAAAAATTTCACAAAAATTCTATTAGTTTTGTAAATTTTTAATTAAGTGCGTAACAAAAGTTTACTATAAATAAGTTTTAAAAAAATAGCTCTTCTGAAAATTTTTACCAGAGATTTACAGTCGAATTTTAGTAAGAGCGTAATTTTATAGTATGAATGATCCCACCACACCTCCTGAGAGTAAGTGATACTGACAGTTATGCCAAACGTTCCTTGGCAAAAGTCACCAAATTCAATTGAAAAATTTGTTAAATTACATTGCTAGAATATTTTATTTAATTTTTCAAAAATTTTCAAGCTTCCATTTTTATTGGAAAATATTCAGTATTAGGCAAGCTTGCATAAAATGATTGTTGGTGTTTTCAAAACAGCGTTCGAATGAACTTGAGAAATTATTTCCCAACTTTACATCAAAGTATTACTGCCTCACATTTTTCATTACTTCAGTTTTGATTTTTAATTAATCCAGTTAATTCCAATCTTTTATTTTCCCACACCAATTACCAACAAACGCGCGTAAATTTACCTGCTTTTGCACTCATATTCAGTCGTTGAGAGAATTCGGCCGTGAAATTTACCACTGCTTATTGAGATAGATAATTTACAGTAGCGGTGCTGCATAATAATCGCTTTTTTTTCACTAACTATATCTTCTACTATTTCTCATACAAGATATTCGGACCTATGCGGCTGTCGATCTAACGGTCTGGAGTTTTGGTCGATTTTTTCCAGATGGAACGTGCACAAGCGTTAGAATCTCTTAAAAGTCCTGCGTATAAGGCACCCCTCAGTAGGCAGATGCCCTTCGTATAGGCAGAGCTATTGCTAAGAGTTTTTAAGGGGGGGGGGGTGGTGTCGATAAACAGCCAACTCAAATATCGGTTTTTACCAACTTTATATTAGGTGTACCGGGAAAAAATATCGTTTCTTTACATAATATTCAAACAAATAAATTTTCATCAATTATTAAATTAACAAAAAAGCTGTGCCTAAGCACAGGACTCATAATTTCAAAGCGAGAATTCTATAGATAATATTTTTTTTTTACCTCTCAGAGAAAAATGGCCACCCTCCCCCTTTTTTCACGTCTACCCTCCTTGGAGTATTCTATTCGAAATGTTCTGAAATCTATTTTTAGGTATTCGTGAGCATTGTATTCTAAGGCAAGAATTTTATGGATATCTCTTTTCTTCTTTGAGATCAAACAGGATATCTGAAAAGAACGTTTTGGCCCCCTATCCCCCGTGAGTTACAAATTTTGGAAAATGCTCTGTTTTCTAGCGCCTATGTTATAAAACTCACGTACCTGGCAAATTTCGTATTATAAGCTTCTGTAGTTTTGGCTAGGCAAAATATTGACATACGAAAAAACGTCAATACTTTCCGGTACACCTAATATTACCATCTTTTTACTTTTGCCAACTGGTTTTACTTAATTTTGCCAAGTGTACCAGAAATGTACAATAAATTATAGTTTTTGTCAAGTTTGCCAACTAAATATCTAATTTTGTAAAGTTTCCAACTAAATATCTAATTTTGTAAAATTTATTAGAATTTTTACAGTGTGATGGGGGGAGACTCCCCCTCCTTCCCGCCCTTTAGCAAAGGGCCCTGCGCGTAAGGCTTGCCATAACATAAAACAAACAAACAAACCATACAAAATAAAAGGAATCGGTTTACGGACAATTACAGTAATTTTTGAAGGCGTGATATTACATTTTAAACTAAGGAAAAGAAACATGTATACACACATTACGAATTCCAATTTAATTTCACAACAATAGGTAAATAAATAGCTAAGTTAGTCCAGAGAAGTTAAATACCAATTTAAACTAGATTTTAGAAAGTAATGAATTTTAAAAAATCTTTAACCTATGGAATTTATCAAAAACTGAAAGAAGAGCCGTTTATTAAGATTGGTTTTTGAGAGTACTTTCAAATGCCACGTGGAAGTTAGGCCAGCAGGATGATCATTCTCAATATAAATTGTTGTGTCTAGTATAGTTCCCACATACTTAAAAAGGACAACACCATCTTGGAATCCGACCCCAATAACAAAACGAATTTCCGTGAGTAGCTAGCTGGTCAGCAATTCTACAAGGGGCGTTCCGAAGTACTAACCGCACATCCCAAGATTTCCCAATGGGGCAACTCGACCGCAGACGGCGTTCCAATATCGGTTGGCGTTTAGACGCCTTTTATGCAAATGAAAGGCCTGAAAGAAAAGCTGTTATTTTGTCTACGATGGTGACGAAAATGGCAAACATTTTAATCATCTACTAGGAGGTTGTTTTTTTTTTCGTTTTGTCTGTTCTAAGAACAATCGCACAGAATCTTGTAAAATATGCACACTAGTCGCAAGTTAGCACGACCAAAGAATAAAAGATGAGTCAAAAGTTATATTTGGGTAAACTAAAACTATGTGCATGAGAAAAGACAAAATATTTGAGGTGGTACCACGGACGTAGCTATAGCTTTCTCATGGGAGGTGGTCCAGCTAGGAACAGGGGCGGTGGTCCAAGGCCGTGCCCAGAGGGGGGGGGGGGCAGGGGGTCCAGTCACCCCGAAATTTAAAATTTTGTTAACAAAACAATAACAATGAAGCCATTTTGTGAAAAATTTAGCCTTTTCATCTCTTGGTCCCCAACCCCGAAATTTTTTTCTGGGTACGGCCCTGCGGTGGTCCATTTCTTACAATAAAATTTGATTGATAGTCAATTTTACTGCAATTAACTGTTAAAATTTTCAACAGTGCTATAAATTTTTAAATTCTTTATTCTAAGTTGTGTTTGTTGCGCACTGAATTATAAGATTTACAAAAGAAACAGTTTTTTAAAAATTTTAATATAATGTTTTCAATATTTATATAAAATTTAAGTTTTTTTACCGTACAATATTTTGAGCAATGGACTCAATAGGTGAATATATGACTATAATTGGCGTTTGCGAGTAGGCTAAGGGAGGGGGTCCAGAACCCCTAACACCCCCTCCCCTTGTATAAGTCCGTGGGCGGTACCATTATTGCTTGCTATGGAGTCTGACTAAATATTGAGACCGAATTTGACCTGTTCGCTTACAAACTTAAAAAAAAATGCATTACAGGCATAATGGCCCGAGCAATTTTTTGCAGTTGGGAATGACGCTATGATTGAAATGCTGTCAAAACATACATCATATCCTTCGGGGCTGAAAAAATAATTGACCAGAGATAGAACTGATATACATTTATTAATATAAACCGTTCTGGCTAACTAAATCACTAACCACCGCTCTGTAATATCCGAAATGTTTCAACATTTTTTTAGCCGACTGGGACCGGTCCCGGGAATGAGTCTGTCTTGTCTCTAATTCGCATTGTCAAGTTTAAACTCGATATCTCAAAGTTGAAGATACACCGAAAAATATCGAGATATCGAATATTCGAGATTACGAGGTGTAATAAAACGAGGCAAATTTGTAATGGAAAACAAATTATTCGAGGTATCCCGAATTTTGAGATATCGAGGTTATACACAAACAATATATGCTATTAACACGTAACAAAAAGGAGTATTTTTATCGACAAATAGAATAAGTTTCGTTTTTTCGAGAGTAATAAACGCATATAAATAAGTACCTATAGGTTTATTTCTCCTTAAACGATAAATTATTGTTATTATTATTGGGGGGGAAATGCAGACGTTGTTTCCTCCCGAAATAATAATAGCAATAATTGATTGTTTAATAAGAAATAAACCTATATAGTTAAAACTTCCCAAATCCGGAGTCTCTGGGACGCTATTGATTCCGGAGCATAGAAATCCAGTAATAATGAATTATAAAAAATCATAACTGTCAATTAAAACTGTCAAAATATGGACTCGTATTTCTTGCACAAAAGATATAAATGAAAAAAAAAAATCATTGAGGTGATTATACACAACAGAAAAATTTTGTTTAAAAAAATATCTAATAAGGGTTTGAAAAACATTTTAAATTGAAAACCGATTTATTATTGTTGTTGTTGTTGTTATTTTACAGTCCAGCTTCGTCCGGATTATAGAAATTCCAGGATTTGGAAGTTCGAATTTGAGAAGCTCTAAAAATATATCTAATAAAGGTTTGAAAAACATTTTAGATCGAATACCGATTTATTATTACTATTACTGTTGCTGTTGTTATTATTGTAAGGCTTAACTTCGTCCGGGTTATAGAAAGTCAGGAGTTTAGAAGTTCGAATTTTAGGAGCTCTAAAAATATATCTAATAAAGGTTTCAAAAACATTTTAGATCGAATACCGATTTATTGTAACTATTATTGTTGCTGTTGTTGCTTTAAGGCCCAACTTAGTCCAGATTATAGAAATTCCGGAGTTTGGAAGTTCGAGTTTAAGGAGCTTTATTGTACTCAATTCTATACATTTATTACAAACAAAAGAGTAAATCATTACATTTAAAAAAAAATTCATGAGCCCAAAACAACAGTGAAATTACAGCACGTGAATAGCTTAGACTTGGGTTCAAGTTGTGCATCTGTCATCTCAAAAACACACTCAATTTCAGAAACAAAAGATTTGATATTAATGCGGAACTAATAAGAGCATTTTTATCGTCATAAAATAATAAAATTTCTTTCTTTGTTAACGTCTGCATAACTCCCCCCCCCAAAAAAAAACATATAATAACCCATATTTAAAAAGAACTTACCACACAATGATAGTTTCGTTTGGATTCTCTCATCACGTGGTGTATATAAAGGCAAGAAACTTCATTCCAAAATATCCAAAAGGTCGTTCCTGAAATGTAAAAAGGATAACTTAATACAGCTCAAAATAAGCAATAGCTGCAATTCTTTAGTAAATTAAGAGACACATATTGATACTGGTACGATATAGATGCGCATTTAATATAACATAAAATTACTTTTGAAAAGTGGGTTTAGACGGGATGTGACACCAAAATATCATCCTGATGTTTGGTCTTCTATTCTAGATGGTGTTTATACATCACATGCATCGAATAATTAAGGTCACGTGCGAGCTCGAGAGCAAATGTAGTACTTACAAAATATGGTTATTTTTGTTTTCTTGCTACAGTGTTACTTTCTTATACTTACATTAATTTTTTTTTTTACTAATAAAGCTATGTTTTCTAATATGTAATTTTGCGGATCAAATGCATATTCTTTTTGTGGCTGTTGCAGCAAGAACGTGCTGAAGCCTGTCAACCCCCAACACACACACACAAAAAAAAACACCTACAACTTTTCAAAAAATCGAAAAACATATTATTCCATTTTTCAAAACTTTGAACCTTTCAAAATCCTATGCTCCAAACCATATGAAAATATTCTTATTAGAACGCGAGTAACTGCAAAACGAAATGTAAGAAGGGATTTAAAATTTTAATCGCGCTTTCCTCAAAACTTCATTTTTGCAAATTGCGCGCTTAATTGTTATATATAAAAAAAAAAACACTTATGCAGGTTAGATATGAGTTCGGGCTCATTTTTTGAAGCCCGAGCCCGAGGACTTTTAATCCGAGTCCGTCCGAGCCCGAGCAATATTATTTAAACCGGAGCCCGAGCCCGAAATTTCAGCTAAAAAAAAAAAAAAATTAAATTACTTCATTGATAGAATACAATAAATTTTGCCGTTTATGCAAATTAAAGACAAATATAGTTGCAAACTCTCAAAGCACTTTCTAATTCTTTATATATCCATGTTCATCAAATAATGTCGGATCTCATGACTAACTAAGTAATATAAGCCGCCGTTCTGAAATACCCAAAGAGCTTCACGCACCTTCTAGGCGCCCGTGCCCAGTGGCGGATCCAGAAATTCTCTTTTGGGATGGGCTAAAGTTTGAAAACCGCTTATTTCACCCAAACAAAATACGCAATAAAGCAAAATTTTAGTCTTAACCAATGTAAAAACTTTTGGGAGGGGCTAAGTGATTAAAAAAGATCACTTAACATATTCAAAGTGCATAATGAAGCAGAATTTAGCAACCCCTTTTTTTTTTGGGGGGGGGGGCTGAAGCCCCGTAGCCCCTCCCCTGAATCCACTAGTGCGGCCGTGGTGCCCCTATTTTTTTATAAGTACTTTTATATTCCTCATGAATGACTTTTTAAAATCTGTTTCAAGGAGTATGTTCAATAAAGAAGAAATTTTTCACGAGCCCGAGCCCTCCCGAGCCCGAACGCAGTTGTGAATTACAGAGCCCGAGCCCGGTTCGGGCCCGGGCTCGGGCTCGGGCTTTCGGGCTCGGGCTGAGCCCGTCTCATCTCTAATGCAGGTATTATCTTGAAACTTGTTGGGTAAGTACGTTGTATTAATGTCGATAACCCACACATGTTTTTGTACGTATTTATTATTTTGAAAAAGCATTATGTTATGAAAAGTAGAGATTTTTCATTTTCTTTTTTTTTATTGAGGAGAAAAAAAAACCTGACGAGAAAAAAAAACTGTAAAAAAAAATGACCTAGCTGTAGGATATTGCCTACTGTATCGTCTTATAAAAATGTAAATCTTTTTAACTGTACGTTAATATTTCGTTCTGTAAGTTTGTGCGCAGTAGCCATCTGTCAGGTCTTGATATTGAAAAAAAGCTATAAATATTTCTGTCATAAATAAATTGACCACTTTCTGATAAATATGGTAATGCATGTATACATTTATCAATACTAAAAGAATCACATGAAATTTTTATGCAGATTCATCAATAAATGAAGATGTAACAAAGCTATGAAAATGGTCAAAATACAGCTCTTTTCAGTTACTTAAAAGTTGCAACTCCCCTTAAATGACAATAAAGAAGATTTTTTTAATGAGAAATTCTGTCCTTTCCTCCTTTTGCTCTCCTCAATTTTTCTTCTGGCAACGTGCCTAGATTGTTAGTCTGTCAAAATGACCCGAACGTGTGACAGAAAATTTCCTGATCCTCTCATTAGAACTGAATGTCCTCCAAAACTAACAATTTTGACCGAATTTACTCGGAACCAATTTCATTGCATTAGTCTTTAAGTACATCTAATCTTTGTCAATATACTGAGTGTCCCAAAATCAATAACATAGGCTTTAATTCCTTAAATATTGATCGTAGACACATACATTAAATTAATTTTTTGAACGGGGACAGTGTAAACATTAAAAGCTTGTATTTATTTATGTTTATCATCAACATTGGCACGACAGCCCCTTGTGGGCCCTGGTCTTCCTCAGAAGTCTTTCCCATTCCACCCTCTTCCCTGCAATGGACCTTCAGTTTCTTATTTTCAGTTTGGCAAAATCCTCACCCAGGCTGTCCATCTTTTCTTAGGTCTTCCTCTAGGTCTTTTACAAAAAATAGTGGCATTGAAGACCTGAAGAGCAGTTCTCTCATTTATTTATGTTTAATCGCCTGAAAATTTTAATTAACGCCTACTCTACCTTTTTTACGTAATTTCGCAATCTATTGTATATGTCTATAACCAATATTAAGGAAATAAAACCTTAAGTCAGTGTTTTGGGGACACCCTGTATATAAAGTTTAGTTAAAAAAAATAATCACTTCGCAAAAATACAATCGGAGGAAACAGCCCTTCATTATCGTGTCACCCTACATTTAAATTTGTGTAGGGTGATAAAATATCCTACATTGTACATTATTTTAGCAAAAAAGCTCCGTTTACAAAAGTGTTAAAATTCGCAAAAATAGATGTTCAAATTCACAAAAATAAACAGTTTTTTACAAAAGTGGGACCCTAGAAAAAATTCCTGGATGCATCGCAGTATATCATGAAAAACTTCCAATATTAATTCTACTCCCCCTAGCTTAACTATAAAGCTATATGCAGATAAACAACACCTACCTAGTACCAAAATTACACAATCCACAATTTCAGAAAAAGAATTGATGGGGGAAAGATAGTAACCCCCACCCACCTAGTCAAGGGAAAAAAAAAAAACTCATCCTTTTAACCGGCTACAGAGACAATGGACTCTTTCGTTTTCTTTCGTTGCCACGAAAAGAAGGATAAAAAAAAGAAAGAAAAATCCATAAGACAACTCGACAAGACGAAAAACCCCAGGGGAGATAGTTATTGCGCTGTGCGAGCCATGTCCAAAAATAATGGCCAGCTTGTAGGCCAGGGTACATGTATAAATAAGGCGTAGCTGCGTTTGATACCATTGCGTTATTGAGTAGAATAGTACACATCTGAAAAAAATTACTATAGGGCCCATGAAATTTTGTTGATGTACGTCGTTCGGGCGGCACAGTGTCTTTTTTTAAACACACATCTTTTGTTTTAGAGGAGATTTTCTGGAAAGCTAAATATGCCACATCAAATATAAAATAATCCAAACTTTGTAAAATAACAGACATAAAATACACTTACGTGTTATTTGATGATACTCGCTTGATAATTATCTTTTATGTGTGTTACAAAGTTTTAATTATTTTATCTTTTAAACACCGATTATTTTGAGTGCTTTTTGTCACATTATATAGGTATATTTCAAGAGAAATCATGGCATGAAAAAGAACACATCGATTATAAAACACTTTCCAAGGCAACAATCTTTTCTGCGCCAAATTTGGCGATATATCGTTGTCCAGCTATAGGCGAGATTTTGGGGATAAAAAAAAAAGCTTTATATCACAATAAATGTGATTTTTGGAAACTCTGCAAAAAAGCTTTAAATGTTATTTCCCTCTATTAAATGAAGAATAAGCTCTTATAAACGTTTATCTACTTATTGCATTGCGCTCGAAATGTTTTCTAACTGCCATAGACCGTGATGTATTGGAATTTTTTTGAGTGCTCCTGGAGAAGAACTATGAATGTTACAGACAACATATTCAATGGAAACCTCTGCTTTGTAATTATCCATAACACATATCAATTTTGTTTCATTAAAATAGACGAATATCCTCTAAAATGTGCTTTAAAGAGCGACTGCCAATAAAGGGTAATCTACTGGAACTTGTAGGTGCTCCTGTAAAAGAACTGGTTTTCACGAAACGAAAGGTTCACATATTGGACTTACGTGAAATAAAACCTGTAACATTTCTTTCTGTATTGGTAGTAATACATATTTTTTTATAAACCTTCCAAACCCAGGAGGGAATTGTGACACACCTTTATTGAAAATATTATTGGATTGAAAACATGCAATAGCATATTCATTAGTATCAACATAATATTATTCCTGCATTAAAAACACTTCAAATAACTCCAGGAAAAGAGGTGAAACAAACCATCTCTACCTCCTAGAAACTGTAGATGTACTCATAGAAACATCGATCCCTCCCGAAAAATAGAAAAACTAAAATACTGTCCAGTACACAAGTCTGGCGTAGTGTCTCCAATATTAGGCCATCCCTACTGAAACTGCCACTACAGAACGCCGAGAGAACAAATAGCAGTCATCTGCAGACAAATACTCACTCTAGGATAAGGGAAAAGCTTCATCTCTATATACAAGAAAGATATCTCCTTTATATTTTTACTAGGAGGAAAATTTCTAAAGAAAGCCTAAACTTGAATAGAATTTTTCGGATAAAGTATTAATGATACTGCGTTGAAGTACCAAGTAACTCTTAAGTAAACAAAGGAAAATTTATATCTTCAACAATATTTACCCAATGCATGACGAATATAAGTGAAATTATAAAATACCAAAATATAAATATATGCACCCAATACTAGAAAACTGAATAACTATTATAGATTTAAGAAATATATATATATATATTTTTTTTTGCATTGGAAATACTTCAGAAAGACTTAAAACAAATTCTGAAACAATATACCAACAGTAATAAACCACCCTCTTTTCCTCATATCTCAGAAATTGCATACGCAGATTAAAACAAACAGCTAAGCCTCCAGAAAAGGCAATAAATAATAACCTAGTAAGTCCTGGTCGCTTTTTTAGTCAAACCCACAAGTGTTCACTCCCTTGCATGTAAAACACTTTTCTTTCCTGCATGACTAATTAAAATACAGTGAACTGAAAATGTTTACTTTCACAGCCAACTTATATTAGCTAATATTTTTAGGTTATTTGTTACAAACAAGAACTTTGCTCTTTAAAATTTTGATCAGACAAATTGATGAACTATTGATATTTTTCATGCCCTGAAAAATATATAGTTCATATTGTTTTACAAATGATATGAATTGTCTTTCGATTTTTACAAGCACAAACAAGAATTTCGTTATTTGTTCTGTCTTTTTAATTTCAGTCGAAATTATACGTTGATAAATATGTAAATATCTATTTAACAATGATGTAAAAGAATGTGCAAGAAGCAAAATGTTTGTCTATGCCAATACAATTGGATGTCATTTGATCCTTAATAGTCGCCGTTTAAACTTCACTGCATTATAACGCTTCAGACAGTAAAACTAGTTTTACAGGCAATTACAAATAGTTTATGAAACATGTAAAGGATAATCCAAATTTCCTCACACCCTCCTTTACCGACAGTAAAATTATCATTAATCAGAAAGTTAAAATATACAAAAGTACCAATTTCACAAGTTTAAAAGGGCAGTTTAACTTAGAAAATCTTGTTTGATAAAGTAAATTAAAAAGATTACAGCGATATTATTAAACAGACAACAATGGCTAGAACTCTTTACACACACGCTTAAATCTATTGAGTAAAATAATAATCAAACGGAGTATATTTTTATTCAATTTTTGACTTCAAACAGCTATTCTCCCGATTGAGTAAAATTTGCTCAATTAACCGACAAATATCAATGGAGCGAAAAATTCTCAATTTTTGAGCATTATACAACAGCTCCATTTAGGCTAAATAATAATCAAAAATGAGGAGTGTCTGTCCGTTTTTGATTAATATAACTGTACTCAATTATGATTTTTATTTAAGGTATAGAATGAGCGCTTTTGCAAAATCAGCCCTTTTTTAATTAACATATCTGTACTCCATTAAGATTGTTATTTTAAGCTAGAAAAAGGGTGTTTTATTAAAATTTGCTGTTTTTGATTAATATATTGAATGATTCGTTTTCTTCATTTTTTATTATCAGAGCTGTAATCTATGATTATAAGCCCGAGAAAATAAATTTTAAATCAAGGCAAATACATTACATATATCTTAATACACTATAAAAAAGTATTCTTTTAATAGATAGAATATAATTTCACTATAGTCTCTCGTTATAAAACGAATTCACAGTACAGTCAGAATACAGAAATGCAATCATGGTTAAACCAGCTGTGAGATTTAATTAAAGAAGCAGAAGATATCATAACTTCATTTGTTTTACAACAGCTTTTTATAATCTCGTAAGAAACTATGTCATTAAAGCGAAATCTTTACCTAAAGTATCTCCTCCATATCTAGGCTGAATTTATTTCACAACTCTGAATATGAAAAAGATGCATTTGGTATTCGGATATAACATAAAATTATCAACAGCGAATACACACACAACTATGCCCGACTATGAACCGTTAGCCGTTGAACAGCGTGGGTCACGTGATACGATAGTAATAGGATATGGGTCGTGGGGAGAAGAGACAGACAGAATACTCAAATAGACAAGATTTTTGCGGAAAATGAGTTAAATAGAATATAGCGGATGGGGAGTGCTGGGGCGAATTGAGGCATTCACAAATTATTGTCTTGAATGAGTATTTTTTGGCGTAAAAGGATTTAAATCGGCCGATAAGAAATTTAATCAATAAATGAGTGTTAGTTTTAATCAATAGATTTAAGCGTGCAGGAAAAGTACTTTTAGAAGCAAGTGCGTGAAAACTTGCGAGTTTGGAAAAAAACACTTTCCGGGCTCCAATATTAGTTTATTCCTAGAGAAACTATTACTGCGAACCGCCAATTGAAGAAATAATAGTTATGTGTAGACCAACACACATGCCTATACAAGGAACGCTTCAGATTAGACGGTAGATTGTGAAGAACGCAAAACATTTTACGAAAATTTTCTTATTCATTTGAGTATTTCTAATACAATAATGTGAAACGTCGTTATTTAGAATTTTTTATACCGATATTCACCCAATATGCTACTAATTTTACATTGAACAATTTACCCAATACAGATATATTGAGAGAGTATTAATGTACTTTTATATTACATAGTTCTCGATTTGAAAATATTTGAAATAAGCAGTGAAATATTTCAGATTAAAATAAAATAATGAATACTTTATATCAGAGAATATAAACAAGTAATAAAATTAAATAGCATCCTTCTCTTCATCTATTAATACCCATAAGTAACAATAACTATAAAGTCAAAAGTTAGAAAAATGTATATCCCAATTATTACAAAATTTATTACTAGATAAATTTTGATACATTTACTTAATATTGGAAGATTGAGAGAATATTATCGGTGTTTCAACTGCATTCTTTTCTCATCGAATATATTTTCAAATATTGTTAACCCTTTGAGTCGCAACTCTTTCCCAATGCTGGAAAAAGAGCAGCCGTTGCCATCGCTCGACTTAACTACCAGCGCACAGCCAGCTGCGTCAAAAGTGGGTCTCTAGATCTGTGGCACGCGATGCACGTTTCGATCGTCCACCATCTTGCTGGTAGTTAAGTCGAGCGATGGCAACGGCTGCCCTTTTTCCAGCATTGGGCAATCCATCCGGATGTTCTCGCGTTCTTCCATTTTTCAGCAGATGTCAGTGCTGTTAAAAATAATCGTGAGCATTTTTTTTTACGGGAAAGGACGTGCTGAAAAGTGAAGGATTCTCGTGGAGCTAGGTCACCCGGAACTATTTCTATAGAAATCCAATCTATTCTTCGTGACTGGCAACAGTCAGAACGTCAGAGTTTGGTGTTCCCAGAACGGGATCACTGCGCCTCAAAGGGTTAAGAGCTTGGGGGCAACCCGCTGTTCTGGGGTTTAATCTAGTTTAAAATTCGTATTCTACGCCTCAAATAATTAAATTTTGCATTTTGTTCAAAAAGTCGAAGTTTGGCGTACCTTTCGGGTAATGGCGCGATTTTTCTAATGGGACCTGTAAAGTTTATTTTCTTGCATCAAGATCCTACAATAGCCTAGTATTACTCTAATACTCTTCTATTAAGCAATCAAAATCGCGTTTGTTCTACAACATTCCGGGGATAATTTTCTCTAGCATCCTCACGATGCTTGGTGTAAACTATAAAAGAGCCGGCGTTGCCCCACCCTACTAGCAATTTTGCTCGGGATATCATCGGCTGACTACGTGGCCGGTGGTAGCCCGAGCAAAATTGCTAGTAGGGCAGAAGTTCCAGTTCGCTTCTGTCTGCTACAGAGAATAAACGTCTGTGAGAAATAATTAAAGCTCAGTTTTGGCACTTAAAGAAGCAGTAATTTGCTTGTTTTTAAAAGCTGGTTTTTAAGTGCTGTGTGTAAATTTCTTCACTGCTGAGTCTTGGGGAACAATTTACGATTTCCTTCGTAAGTTTCCACAGAATTTTTACCTGTGGAAGTGTTTTATCTTGCGTGAGAAATACAGCATCTCTGAAAGCTTCTGTATTGAGCGGACTGTTATAAGCTTGCTACTGGAAATTAGTGCCTGCGAATTTTGTACAGCTGATCGTTCGACGAGCAATAAAGTTAGTGTTCCATCCTGACCAGTGGACTTTTTACTAGAACTTTCTACACATATTGTACTTTAGAAAGACGAACCCAGAAATCATGCAGTTTTCTGCAGCAGTATGCATTAAGGGACTTAAATATTTCAGATTATAGAGTGTAAACAAATAATATTTTAGATTAGAGTGCCTAAAATACAACCTTTTTTGTTACTCAAAAATTGTGGATAATTCAGAAAAGTGTTCATTCCGGACACTTTACTAATATCGGATAAGCCTCGATATAGTTGCTTACTACTGCTGATATCCGTATCAAAAATACCCATAAAAAGGACTTAACCCTTTGAGGCGCAACCCTTTCCCAATGCTGAAAAAAGGGCAGCCGTTGCCATCGCTCGACTTAACTACCTGCAAGATGGCGGACGATCGAAACGTTCATCGCGTGCCACAGATCTAGAGACACTTTTTGACGACAGCAGGCTGTGCCGGAACAGCCAGCTGCGTCGAAAAAGGGTCTCTATATCTGTGGCACGCGATGAACGTTTCGATCGTCCGCCACCTTGCTGGCAGTTAAGTCGAGCGATAGCAACGGCTGCCCTTTTTTCATCATTGGGCAATCTATCCAGCTCTTCTCGCATTCTTCCATTTTTCAGCAGATGTCAATGCTGTTAAAAATAATCGTGACAATTTTTTTACGGGAAATGACGGGCTAAAAAGTAAAGGATTCTCGAGGAGCTATGTCGTCCGCAACTATTTTTATAGAAATCAAATCTATTCTTCGTGACTGGCAACAGTCAAAACGTCTGAGTTTGGTGTTCAAAGAGCGGGATCACTACGCGTCAAAGGGTTAAATAATTCATGTTAAAGTATATAAACAAATACTACATATTAGAGTGCATAAACAAATAATAAAATAAAATATATCAAGATAATATTACTGCGTTTTGACTCATGATTTCAGCATCAAAAATAGCCAAAAAGGGTTGAAATATAATTGAAATTAGAATATATAAACAAATGATACTTCCGATTAAAGTGTATAAACACAAATAATAAAATAACACAACCTTTTCTTTCGTCTCTAAAATCTGTAGATGCATTAACACAAACATATCTTTCTCCGGAAGACAGGGGGAAAAAAACTGAAATGTCCAGTACATAAGCTTCTCCCCCCCCCCTCCTCCTTCCCCCACGTCTCCAATTCTAGGTCATCCCTGGAGAAACTGTTACTCTAGGACGCCAAGTGAAGAAATAATAGTCCGTCAGCAAATACTCATCCCCAGATAAGGTAAGCCTTCATCTCTTCTCTCTACGTAAGGAAAAACTTTTCCTTCCCTCTCGCTTTAGTTTTATTTCATTTCATTTCAAGGCGGGGAAACCCAAGTCCTTAAAGAAAAGGTTGGAGTTGAAACAAGAATTCTCTTTCATGATAACGCATTAGTGATATCTAGGATGGAACGTCGATTTATTTTTTAAGTAAACATGGAGGTAAGTGCCACGGAAATCTGCGGATTTAGAAGAAAATGTGAATTTTGAAATATTTTACCGAAGTCTGTGTCTTTTTTAAAAGTAATAAAAGTTGAGAAAAATGCTAAATGTGTTTTTCCTATTTGTGCCGGGAAGCAACGACGTTTAAAGAAAGGGGAGTCGCTATTCTGCGTCTCTACAACGATGGAAGCCAGCAGGTTAAATCGAATAAGACACAAAAATATTTGTTTTGAACGGCTGTCCTTAGAACCTAAATTTTTGAGAATTTTGAGCCAATTCCAGAGGAGGGACCAACCCCCTGAAATCGGAACCCCCAGAGGTATCGTTTAACAACTGGGAGGACATTGGAGCCACGGCAGATTTTACATGCACCAGCTCCCATTTGTGTACACGGTCCCACAGTAGTCGAGCCGAGAGGAAGTTGACCCTACCAAGCACTGGCCAAGACGGACACTGCTTCACTTGCCGTGTTCTAGGGAGCTACTTAACGATGTATTTCGATAAAAATCATGGGATTTTGGCACACAAATGCAAATAAACTAATCATGTCATGCATTTCAAAATTTTTAGAATATCTCTTTCAAGATGTACTATACACTGCAGTTAACTATTAACCTGCATCAGTTGCGAAACTTTCAGAAGAAATTCTTAAAAATCGAAAATTTTGCAGGATGTGTCACTTTTCGAAAATTTGTGCTGTGCAATTCCATGCTGAATTTTTTTCGTACGTTTTTCATTTATTATAGTGAGAAGTACAGCTTAGAAAGAATCGCCCTCAATTTTTTCGAGCCCCTGGAGCAATTAGTTTATTTCAATTTGACTGTAGACCGTGAAGGAGATTTTCTCTTCGAACCAGGGGCGTATTTACATGAAAAAAAAATGTGTGTTGGACAATATTTTGTTGATTCAACAAAAATTTGGTTGGCCCTATTTCAACCGAATAAGTTAGTTGATTTTAACAAAATGTTTGCTAAATTAGCAAATTTCGTTGAATTCACAAAAATTTTGTTGATTCAACAAAAATATTTCTCTAAAATACAGCTAACCAAAATTTTGTTGGACAATATTTTGTTGATTCAACAAAAATTTGGTTGGCCCTATTTCAACCGAATAAGTTTGTTGATTTTAACAAAATGTTTGCTAAATTAGCAAATTTCGTTGAATTCACAAAAATTTTGTTGATTCAATAAAAATATTTCTCTAAAATACAGCTAACCAAAATTTTGTTGGACAATATTTTGTTGATTCAACAAAAATTTGGTTGGCCCTATTTCAACCGTATAAGTTAGTTGATTTTAACAAAATGTTTGCTAAATTAGCAAATTTCGTTAAATTCACAAAAATTTTGTTGATTCAACAAAAATATTTCTCTAAAATACATCTAACCAAAATTTTGTTGAGTAAGAAAACATTTTCGGTGAAGGGGGAGGTGGGGTGTCTCCGAAAATGTAAAACAGTTATTTAAAAAAAAAACAGCTGTTTTGAATAATTTATATTAACTCACAATACAATAAGATTTAACATACCGGATCGACCCTCCCCCCAAATGATAACATATGCACGCTACTGTTTCGAACTACCCTTAACCAAGATTTTACATATTTGCCATTTTCCGAGATATTCACAGAGTTAAACGATATACCGCTGATCTAATTATTTTATTACAACATCTTTTCACAACACGAGAACTAACACAACAAACAAACACACAAGAACTATCCTAACAAAAGCGCCGAATAATCTCCCACGTCCCTTCCAAACATTTCTCGCCGTTTACATCCCTGGGGAAGAGAAAAGGGAAAAAAAAAACAAAAAAACTAGGCCAAAACATTCGAAAATGTTCGTGGGGGCGTGAATCTATCGAGGGATATTGTTACTTCGAGTACTTTTTTGCAGATATAAATATATATACCCACACTCTTCTGCCTCCTAATAAACATTTCTAGATCAAAAACTGCAACCGTATCTCTCGCTGAGCTTTTAGGACTCTGGACGTGGCATTTCTCAAATAACAATCTCCCCTAGGGTAAGTCCATATCGACAGGGACTTGCGAGAACCAGGGGGAAAAAAGAGGGGGGAAAATATATCTATATACCTTCAGGGAGTTCTTTCATCTAACTTCGGGAGAGGCTAAAAAACGATCCCGAATGTTTTGTGCAATAGAATTCTTTTTTGGCGAGAAACAATGCTTTAGTTTTTTGTTGTTGTTATTTTCCTTGTGTATATGTGAGTTTGCTTTTACAAGTATTATAAGATTATTTTTCCCGTAAAGCACTAAACTAAACCTTCATTTTTAATTTTTCCAGGCTACAGGATGTCCACCAACGTCAGGAGGCAAAAAAAAAAAAAAAAAAAAAAGTATCATTAGTAGCCTCACCGACATTTAAAAGTCGCCAGTATAGTAGCCATTTTCTTAATTTTAGTTGTCAAAACAGTAGCATTTTTGCAGGATTTTGTAGTTAATAAATAAATATACATCATTTAGCTACATTTAAGAAAGAATGAATAAATGATAAATCAAAAAACTTCACGCGTTATATAACAGAGTATATAGTACTTTTTTTAATAAAATGCGACCAGTAGAAACTTGGAAAAGAAAGGGGAGTTGAGAAAAACCGTAGTCTGATTTTCAAATTGGTCGCCAGGGGTAAGGTAGAAGTAGCCAAAAACTTGAAAGTAGTATCAAAATGATATTTTTTATTCAAAAAATGTTTCCCAAGTGTCCTCATCTTTAAATTAGCAGCAAAAGTCGCCTTTTCAGTCGCCGGTGGGCACCCCGTAATATGAGAAGCTTAGTGGTGTTATGATTAGCACATTGTGCTGCCGTACCACAGGTCCGGGGTTCAATTCTTGGGCTTGACAAGGTTTGTCTGTTTGCCAGGAGAGGACGTCACGTCACTGAACGGGTTGTTCACAGCTACATACGTCCTTCCTGGAGTTTCCTGCCAGAATTGGATCTTCATCAGAAGGTGGAGGACTACGAAATATCGGCACCCCTCGGAAACTGCTAGCGACCACCGAGAGGACTTTCGGAACCTCAGATTTAATGTGCACGTACACAGTGGTCTTTAGTGGTACGTCGGATTCGAACCCGCAACCTTCCGGTTACGAGTCGAGTGCTTTGATCACTGGGCTACCACGGTCCAGGCTGGGCAAGGTTGACTCAACCTTTCATTCCATGAGTGCTTCGATACAATGAGGACCAAGCTTGCTTGGGTACTAAACACTTTTCATTCATCACCTGCCTAACAGTATACCCATTAACCCCGCACCTCATAAAACATAAATAGAAAGAAATACTTCTACATGTTCTCACTTTTTTCCCCTGATAATACGCTGTTTAGACTTGTTCTAAATCGAAAATATTAAAGGAAGTTCTCAAAATTTCAGGAATGTATTAGTTTCTTACACACGAAACAAGCATGGATTCAATAAGTAGATGAAAGCTAAAAGTGTGTTTCCAAATGCAATTGTAAACTTATTTATGGCTTGCCAACTCATGTCTAAAAATATAGGCGAAAAAAGAAAAATATCACTTTTTATGTTTTTGCAGTGGTCTGTTTAGGGGAAATTTGGATTCATCGACGGTCCCTTCACAAAATATTTTATCTTAAAAACGGACCCTTCACAATATTTTTCATTTTTTTTTAAATGCGGACCCTAAAAAAAAAATTCTTTATATGAAAAGCAGACCCATCACAAATCTGTGTTCATTTCCAAAATAAATTCCGCGTGAATCGTAGTTATATAAACCTATACACATAAAAAATATTAATGTGTTTTATATAAAATTGTAAACGTTTATATGCATGCATACATGAATAGTTTTTTTAAATTCTAATTTGTAAAATTGTACATTTTTCACAAATTCATAAAAAGAGGACCCTATTTCCACAAAAACAGGACCCTGGCTAGAAAACCCCCATTTAATGCTAATTTCAGATTCACAAAATTAAGAATAATTTTTCACAATTTCACAAAAAACAGGACCCTGCCTGAAAAGTCTGGGAAAATGCCTGTTTTGTTCAAAAAGGAGTACCTGCCCATTTTACTCCAATATATATATAAAAGGAGGTGTTTATAATTAAACTTCCCTTACAAAGAACAGCATTCTGTGGATGAAACGGTTGAGCAGATTGCCACACACTTTGGCATATGGACTGTACACGAGATGCGGTCAAGGAAGTTTTTTTTAGTTCCAAAAATGTCCACTATGTGGCGCTCTTCATTGTGTAATCAGCTCTAAAATGACCCAAATTAGTTGATACATTAGCAAAAATTATTGGATAAATGTTGAAATTGGTTTTACATTTCGAATTAGCCTTTTCCATTGTTAAATACGATTTTTTTTTCACGCAAAGCGGCACCTAGTGGAGATTTTTTGAACTATTTTTTTTCTCCAAATTCCTTTAACGCATTTCTTGACAGTTTATACCAAGTTTGGTTACAATCCGTTGGCCTGTTTTATTTGTAGAACCGTGTTTATTGGAGGAAATTAATAATAAATACCCTGTATATGAATTTCGCAATAACTGATACCTGCTTCAGCTAGAAGACAGACAGACAGGTAAACTGATATCATGAACACTTTTCTACTTAGTAGAAGGAGTTAAAACAGGAAAACATAGACAATTTTCTTCGAAATTCTTCCGTTTCTAAACAATTGTTTTCGAATTGTCAGTTTTAAAGAACTCCTCTCATCCTATTTGTAATATGAAACGTGCTAGAAAAACAAACCGTTCGTTCAATAAAAGTTTCTAGAGAAATTAAAAATGACAAAAGTGTTCCAATTTTTCATGCACTTTTCTAAACCATTAAATGCGCTTTCACTGCGCAGTGTAACCTCGATAATTTGATACTTCGGTGGGGATTTAAAAATTTTTCGAACAAATAAAGTTTACTGAATTAAGAGACAACGATGAGACACGAGGCGGAGGGAAGGGAATAACAAGAAATGTGACGTCACACAGTTGGACTCCAATAAAACCATTCAAAATCAGAAGGTTAAATTTTGAAGTTGTTTTGAAATTATCAGAATTTTGAGGACAGCGAGATACTATTTTTTTTTCTTATACAGAGTATCACATAACGATTCGGATAAATTTCAAGGAGAGGCAGAGCACACAATGAGGAATCAGGATCCCATAGAAATATGGAGTCAAAAACGATGCTTTGAAATATTGCAAAAACGAAGTGCTGAAGTGTTCTTAGTTTCATGAACAGTGGGCTTGCCACCAAGAATTTCGTTATTAAACTGATGCAGCATTTTAAAAAATATAATTTTTAGTCACGTGCTGTGAAAGATGCATTAGTTGTTAACCAACAATAGTCGGAAAGTTCGTTACTATTTCGGTACTTCTTCCAAAGTGATTATTAACAACTTCATCAAGACGATGTTTCCGATCCCACATTGCTATGTGATTCTGAATTCTTTTTATGTGCCCTACCTCCCCTTAGTGTTTGTTCCAATATTTATGGGACACCATGTATATTCCTTTCTTTTCGAAAAAGGCAATCTTCACTGAAAATTATAACTCACAAATGTCAGTAAAACATACAGTTGAAGTTTAAAAATAAAATATGAAATAGGGTCTAGAAGTATAATGTACTGTTTTTGTTTCTGAACTGCAAATGTTACGTTAATATAATGTATACATGTGACAGGTAGGGGTTATGATGATGTGAAACACTTTGTAACGAAGTAAAGGGGAGAGCGTTGTCCAAGAATAGTGAAAAAGGTGTGATATCGTTTATTAACAGCCCCTATCGTTACGTCACATGGCCACCCATACCTATGTGCAGGGAAGGGTTATGCCCCATCCCTGGCTACCAAATTATCGTCATGATTTACGTACGGGTATGACGTAGAAGTGATTTAACACTAAAATATGGTATATTTATAGGGCAACAACATTGACCCCCCACCCCCCTAAAAATAATCACATGGTCGCCCAAGATAAGTCGAGTCCCGCAGTGGACTCGGCGCTAAACTCCGTTCCCATAAGAACACGGCAAGTGAAGCAGCATCCGGCTTGGCCAGTGCTTGGGAGGGACTTCCCCCTCTCTGCCCGTCCGCTGTGGAACCGTGTACGCTAATGGGAGCTGGTGCACGTAAAATCCGTCGTGGCTCCAAATTCCTCCAAGTTGTTAAACGATACCTCTGGGGGTGCCGATTTCAGGGGGTTGGTCCCTCCTCTGGAATTGGTTCAAAATTACGGGACTCCGAGCTAAGACGGTCTTCCTCCCACTGGGGCTCATTGAAATTGAAGCCGCTCCTTCAGCCCATCGCCTGCCTATATCAGATCTGTAACCGCAACGCGGTCGCCAGAGGGCATTAGCAACAACAACAACAACAGATAAGTCGATTACAATGAGAAAAACTGCAACGGAAGTGAAAAATCTGACACAGTCAGTCGACTTGATTCACTCAATTCCAGCCACTTTTCTTAAAAAGATCTTCACCTGAGCATCCGTCACTAAGTCATCAACAAGTTCATTCATAGAATTATGCAAAATTTCAATACATTACTTTATACATTTAATAACTGTTTGGAGTACATTTCTGATATAGTACTCATACAATTTTCACAAGGACATACAACGGAATTCCATACATTAACCCCTTGCGCACCAGATTATTAAGTGTTTAACTCAATGACTACTAGTGCCATCTAGTGAGTGAAAATGAAGGCTAAAAAATATCGAGACGTGAAAAAACACGGCTTGGAATACCAGATAACAACTAAACACTGTGTCAAAGAATACTAGGCAGCAAAATATTAAGTCTGTGCATTAATACCAGTAACGTACGCAGGTATGTTAATGGTATTTATGTGAGACGTTATGAAAAGATATGCAAATACGAACCGGGAGCGCAAGGGCTTAATAACCAAAGGACAGTAGTTCAGGAAATTCAATTTATCTCCGTTTGCAGAAGCTGGGACTTGATGACGAGGTTTTTTATTTTTGGTCAGTTTTGAAACAATGTATACGTGATCAACAGCTGTGCAGTACTATTACAAACAAATAAGATAAATGTTAAAGAGTGTTTTTACAACCCATGCATTTCACGTGCTTTTATTTCTTGCTTTTGAAGTTGCTATCATTTCGTGCATTTCGTGCCGGTTTCCAATCACAACATTAAATGTATGTCGTTTTGTGATTGCGTTTCTAATGGTATGATTCATCTATAAAGACACACTGAAACTAAAATTTTTTCCATTTTTACTTCTTTTCTGTGCGCCACCCTTTCGAATTGTTCCTGGTGTGGTAAAAGGGATAAGAAAAAAGGAAAAAAGGATATTTTTAATCTGATTCGATCTCTTCCAGAAAGAATATTCCCCACCCCTGTGTATTAAGTACTCCACCGATCTTATTCTTCTAGATCCCCGGTCTACATAATCTCGAGATCGAAAGAAGAAAGATCATTTTCCAGAGAATGTTTGTAAAAGAATTGTTCTTAAAAATGGTGCGCTACAGCTTAATATATATAGGATTTCAGATTACGAAAATGAATAAACGAAATAATTATATGAAGTGAAAGTCAAAACATTGAAATGTAAAAACCAGTTGATCTTTCAATATTTGAAATATATCCTTTGCAGGAAATTTATTATACAGGGAGCTTGCAATTTTTCTTTTTCTTTTTAGGTTAGTCGTCATTTTAGAAATATAATTATAACAAGGACGTAGCCGGGCCTGAAATTTTGAGTTTTTGTTCACTGTATATCTATATATAAAAAAAAGCATTTTTATGGGCAATTCTACTATTTCACCTTTTGGACACCCCTCGAAATTTTTTCTCGGCTACATTGCTGAATTATAATATGATATTCTTTTATAGAAATTATAAAAAAACATGTGAAGAGACAACACTCATTAAAACTATAAATAATACTATGAATAACTCTAAATTAAAAAAGATAATAATTACATACAAAACTGAATAAATATAAAGGATAAATACTTAAATCCAAAGAGAAAGGGACAAGTTTATTAAAAAAAAATTACATAAAGACAACACTCATGAATCCTATGAACAACACTATGAATAACTCTAAATAAACAAAAGATAATAATTACGTACAAAAACTGAATAAATATAAAGGATAAATACTTAAATCCAAAGATAAAGGGGCAAGTTCATTTAACAAAAGGTATCCATAAAAATATATATTCACCATACAGCTCAGATATGGACAAAATTTTAACGTATGCACCTATAGCAAAGGTTTTAAAACTAATCAAAGTAGAATCACGTAAAAATAATAACATTCGAGAAAGAAATCTTTATTTTATTTTATTTAAATAAGATTCTCCAGATTTGATCTGGATGGGAAAAAGGTGAAGAACCTCGGCAGAAAACAAAACATTTTTTAATTTGATTGGATCTCTTTATAATTCGTTATCGTATTCGTTATCTCTATAATTCGATCTCATTTTTTTTTACTTGAATCGACAATAATCTCTATGTATGTAAGGGAATCTACGATCTTAATTCCTCGAGATCACCGATCTTAATGATTTCGAAATCCTGAAAAAAAAATTCTCCTTTTTTCAGACGATGATTGTTTAAAAGCTGTTCCCGGTTTTTTTTTTTAATGGTGAATAAAAACTTGGTACACCATTTCAGAGAAATAACAATGCTGATCTTAACTTCTCGAGATCGCCGATCTTTATTATTTGGAAATCGTAGAGAAAAAGATTTCTTTTTTTCCTCACGATGGTTGCTTAAAAATTGTTTTAGTAGAAGCTTGTTTTTTTTAATGGTGAAATCAAGGGTGCCTACCTATGTCAGGCAGGAGGCAAAAATAGTATCATTAGAAGCCTCACAAACATAAAAAAAGTCACCAGTTTAGCAGCCACTTTCTTACAGTTGCCAAAATTAGTAGAATTTTTGCAGGATTATGTAGTTAAAAAATAAATATACTTCGTTTAGCTTCATTTAAGAAGGAGTTAATAAAGTGATAAATAAAATACTTCATGTGGTATATAACAGAGAAGATAGTACGATTAAAAAAGCAGATTAGATTGTTTGATGTACGAGCCATCGCACCTTAGAAAATAAACGGGAGTTCACAAAAAATGAAATCTGAATGTCAAATGAGTAGCCTGGAATAAGGTATATGTGGCCAAAAGCTTGAAACTAGTATGAAAATTACGTTGTTTATTTTAAAAAATCGCCCTAGTCGCCTTATCTTTAAATTAGTAGCAAAAGTCGCCATTTTAGTCGCACGTGGACGTCCAGTAAGAATGGAAACTCAGTATACTATTTCAAATACGATAAATAAATATAAGTTAAAGCAACGTATTAAAATGTAAAAACGAATCTCTTGTTATACGTTCGGGATACATTTCTTTCAAACTAACACGAAAATCTAAAATAATAAAAAACTTTGTAAATTAACCCATTAAGCGTAAAGTAAAAATAAATTAACCCATGAAGTAAACGTTATGGTGTTATTTTACGAAGTTTTTCATTATTTTATTTTAAACATCAGTTATTTTGAGTGATTTTATTAACACGAAAATAATAATCTGAGGGATAGATTATTTATTTTCCTCAAGTTTTCTGCGTGTTTTATGTTTTTAAGTGTAACTGCAATACACACGTTTGCATAATCAGCAAATATATCAGTAGACAATACCACTAATAGAGCCATAACTACAGATGTGCAATCGGGTACATGCCCCTGGTGCTTTGTAAATGGGGAGAGCTATACAATTGGGTATTGCTTATGGGAAGGGGACACTTCTTGGGCGTAGCCAATGGGAAGCAGGGGGGTCACTGCCCCCTAAAATGAAGCAAAGTAGTTATTAAATGTGTCTCTGTGAGTGTGGGGAGTGCAGTTGGACTTCAATGTCTTCCTTCATGGTCCTGCCTCCTTTCCCACCAAGCATAACCCATGGCTACACTCATGGGACACCCTAATTAATGTTTTCTACGGGTGACGTAAACTCTTATTGCGACACGGTCTCAAAATGCAGCCATTTTTTTTTTCCTTTTTTTTTTTTTTTTTGGAAATAGTTACATAAAAAGTATCAGAAGAGAAAACGAAGGTAGATATCTAAATCAAAGGAAATTGCACAAATGGACATAAAATAAATTAAAATTTCAAAGTGTATTCTCACCATGCATCTCAGATAGCGATATGATTTTACATGCATACCTAAAAAATAGGTTTCAAACTAATCACATTCGAACAAGCTATTTTTTATAGCACTCTCCAGAATTGTTCTTGATGTGAAAAAATAAAAACACCAAGGCAGAAAACAAACCATTTTTAATCTGATTCGATCTCTTCCAGAAACAATAATCCCAACCCGTGTGTCCAAGAGTCCTCGCCGATCTTATTTCACAAAATCCCCGATTCTTATAATCTCGAAATCCTAAGAGAGGGAAAAAAAAATCTCCCCCCCCCCTTCCCCCCCCCCCCCAGATAGACGATGTTAGTTTAAGAATTGTTCGCGTGGAAAGGGAAAAAAAAATGCGGGAATTACAATTCAGTATAGGGTTTAAGATCTGAAAAATATGAGACGTGAAAAGCAAAAAGGATTAAAATGTAATAGCGAATTGTTTATTACTTGTTCGAGAAATATCGTATTTATAATCAAACGTCATTATCTGGGGAATATCATTCCTTCTTTCAAACTGAAGTCTTCGGTTTGTTCTTTGTTTTAGAATTAAGGAATATGGTGTTCTGTAATAGAATCAACAAGTAAGAGACAAGAATACTGTCAAGTTGCAGATTTATAATACAAAGGTGAAAACGCATTTCTCTCTTTTGTCTTTTTGTAATGAGTTGTTTTCGCCGTAAACTAATTTACGCCATTAAACGGATCAGATTGTTCGTAGAGGTATGCGAAAATGAATAGGGGGAAATCTTAATTATTTTCCCCTCTTTCGTTCTCTGATTTCAAATGAGTTTCAATAGCTTTTTACTTTCAAAATGTGTTTCATACTATTAGACTGACTGGCTTCTTCCCTGACATCTATCATTCTTTTCCCTGACTTTTTATCTAGCGTGCTTTCCTGAATTTTGCATTTCTGTTTTTAATATTGCATCCTTTAATTAATAACTTTTTATATATTTTGCCCCTTTTTTACAAATAATAATAATAAAATCAATATACACAAAAATATTATTTGACATCAGTGGATTCTAATAAAAACTCTGTTTGATAATAATTTAGGACAAAATTAAGAATATTTCAACTGAACAAGATATGTTAATAAAGGACACACTTTAAAATTATTTATAAGATTAAATAAGAAAATGAAAATAAAACAATTTCTACAATTAGGTTCAAACAGAAAGTATTTTCTTGATTTTGCCGCAAAATTCAAATATTCTCACATTTCCCTGACCTTTCTTCAAATTTTCCTGACTTTTTTCCCACATCCCTGACTTTCCCTGTACAAAACTCATTTCCCTGACTTTCCCTGGTATTCCCTGACTTCCAGGTCTGTAGAAACCCTGTATAGATATGCAGAAAAGCTTATATCGTGTACTTACAAAATATAGAGCTCCAGAGATGCTCTCCAGTTATTAAATATATATATTTTTTTAAACTTTGGGAGAAAACGTGGCTGACATTGATACACCTGGTGGGATTGAAAACTTTCAGACACACTGAAAAAAAAAAAAAAATATTTTGTTGATACAAGAAAAATTTTGGCTTCCTTTCAAAGAAATAGTTTTGTGCAATATTTTTGTTAATTTAACAAAAGTTTTGTAAAAATCAAGAAAATCATTCGGTTGAAATAACCACCAACCAAATATTTGTTGAATCAAGAAAGTTCTGTTGAGTTCAGCAAAACATATTTTTTCTTGTAAAAAAAAACTCGGTACCATCCGAAGAGCGGGTACTTAAGCTATTTTAATTTAAGCAAAGAAAAAAAAGAAATATGTTTAGTCAAGTAAAAGGCAGTTTTAAACATGAAGTTATTCACGGAGTCATTTAATGGTTAGAAAACAATCGAATCTACAGTAAAGTAAGGCTGTCTTGTTTTCATTTCAACAAACTCAAGCAGTTAAGGAGGGTTTATAATTCGAATGTTTATAATTCGAGTTTATAATTCCAATATCTGCTTCAAGTATTCAAGACGTTTAAATAACATTGGAAACATCTGGCTATCTTGATCTTTGAAGAAAATTTTCGAGCCAGGGTTTAATCACAGTGCGGTCGATTTTACTCGTAAAGCATTGTTAGTTGAGAAAAGTAGCATTAATAGCCTCACAAACGTAACACCCCCCCCCCCTTAAAAAAATTGCTAAAATAGCATACGCTTTCCTAATTGCAGTAGCCAAAATAGTAGCACATTCTCCAAAGTTTAGTTCAAAAATATATTATAGACATGGTAACATTAAAAAAAAAATATGCACGCCATGATACAGTTAGATTAATTTTTCTATTTACTAGCTCATTATAGTTCTTGTTCTATCTTGCATATACATTCACGCTTCTGATACATCAAACATTTTTTTTTTAATACAAGCAATATCTAATTTTTTAGTGGCATCAAGAAAAAAGGAGTATGAACAAAATTAAATAATCAACATATGTAGCTCTAAACGACGCATTCAGTGACGTGAGCTGTCCTCTCTCCTGGCGAACAAAAAAATAAACAACTAGGCATCCCCACCCACAAAATTGCATTAATCCACCACTGCTAGGAGGCTTGTAGGACATAATTAAGAAAAAATTATTTTCCTGATCACCAAATTGCCTAATATTGAAAAATAGCATGAAAAGGGCATTTTTTAAACAAAAAAGTATTACAATTTGCATAATCATAAATTTGGTAGCAAAGGTCTCCTTTTAAAAGCTGGTGGATACCCTGTTAATAGGTGGTAACACAGTAAAGCCCGTTTAAGAAATTCCGCATAAGAAATTGCTATTTGCGTTTCCCAGTTTATTCTTACAATGGTAAATACACCCGTTTAGAATATTTCGTATCGAACTCTTTCCCGCTTAAAACTTTTTCTTTTGTACTCTTAACTTTACTTTCAGAACATCTTTGAACTATTATTATTATTATTATTATTATTTATTTATTTTTGTAAAGGTCAAAAAATGTTGTAAACGGACTAGAAACTTTTCGCCATTTTGTCGTAAGTGTTGAAAATGTGAAAAGAGTGTTTAAAAACCTAAGACGGGATGGCGAACCTTTATGGATCAACGTGCCATTTTTGCTAAAGAAATGTTTAATGATTAGTGTTTTTCACTTAGTGACCGTTCGATCGTGATACTTCGCAGTGAACTTTGTTATTTTTAATTAAAATGCAAATCGTTTTGATTGGTGGCGTGACCAAAATATTGTGTCGCGTGCCATCCGCCATTGGTTCGCCATCCCTGACCTAAGACAACTGAATTATTACCAATTATTGACCAAAAAATTCGATTTTTTTATATAAAATAAATTCTAGTAATGCTTAAAGGTAATTTTTTTAGATTTAATATAAAGATTCTGTTGTTTTGAGGAAAACACTTTAAATTTTTGAAGTAAAAAAAAATTACATCATCCGCGTGTATTATATTATTATTATTAATAATAATTTCTCCCGATATCTAAACAGAAAATTATTTGTTTTTCAAAATAATTAATTTCCCGTTTAAGAAATTTTCCCGCCTAAGAAGTCTTTGCCTTTCATTAACTAGGAAAGCTTCCTAAGCGAGTTTCAGTTTTACTGTATATTGTAAGCAGTCAGTCGAAGAGATACTACTATACTATGAACAGAAACATCGCCATTATTAAAATAATCTTTCGACAACTCATCGTAAATCATTAAACTGTTCGCGCGTCTACAAACCAATTTTTTATGTGCAAAATTACCTCTCTTATCAAGAGTTCCTGCATCTCTCACACCTGTCTCAAATGCCAAATCAGGATTTCACTAAGAGGAGCAGCAGAAAGGGACCGGGAGCAGACATTACCGTACCGTTTTCGGACCTCCACCAAAAAAAATATATATATAAAAAAAATAAAATTAAAAATGGTGTCAGGTGAAATCCTTTTTAGAACTGACTGACCCTTGCGGTAACTCCGGTTCGGTGCTATCTCAAAAGCCGCCGACAACCTTCACAAGGCTGCAAATATGCTTCTAGGTCGTCAGAATCACACGGTGGCACCGCCTCATTTATATGCAAGGGGAGGGATTGTGCATATTTATTACCAACGGGTAATTATCGGTAATGGATAGGCATATATATATATACACTTTAATAAAAGAACACATTTTTTTTCGGACTTCCGTATTGGAGGAAGATCCGGCGAAGCACAAGTAGCCGTGATAGTGCCACCCAGCGAACGAAGCAACAACTGCACAATTTGCATGGTGGATTTGCATATAATCCGTCCCGGTGCGATGCCGATATAATTAAAATCTAATTATTGTTGTTGTTGCGTATCTAGGGGCGATTATCGTACATGCTGTGCCAGGTCTTCGAATGGGGGTATGTATCATGAAGCGATGTTCGACAACAGAACGGTTGTTTGCTAGCTGTTGATTAGTGTTTACCCCACTTCGAGCACTTTTGTAATTTGGGAAGGATACTGAATGTCTTATTTGTCTTTTTCTTCCGAGTTAACAGCCCAGGATGGGCCATAGCTTGCCTTACAATCTTCCCAGGCGGCTGTTACTTCAGTCTTCTCTTTCCAATTTGTTATCATCATGCTTTTAAGTCATTAAAAATATCGTCCAACTATCTAGCCGTATTTGTAGAATGTTAAATTAAAAACCCACGTGTAACAATGCCTCAAAAATATTCACCGTTATGGAAAATCGACAGAAAATAAACCAAAAAATAATTGGAAGAAATAAATTAGAAAAAAAAAAGAAAGAAAGAAAAATGGAAAAAAGAGAAGAAAAGAAAGAAAAAAAGAGAAGAAAAGAATGAAAGAAAGAAAATTTTTACTTCTTAAAAACAAATTTATTTTCAAATGACAAAATCAACCATTTCTTGACTGTTAGCCGCTGTTTATAGAACTCTTATCATATAGTTATTTTTTAACTTTAATATAATATATAGCTATCGAGAAACTACAATCGAGAATTGAGAATCCGTTGAACTTATTTTTCATATTGCTAAAATTACCAAAAACTCAGATGCTCACTCAACCAAGAGAAGGAAAATCGCTTACTATTCTTCATTTTGAACCCAGGTTAAATCTGTTTACTCTAATCGTTTGGAAAGTCGTGATGGCAAAGTTTCCCTTTTTATGCTCCAGTGCTGCATCCCAGATTCCGTCTTTGGATGCCTGCTGTGGCTCAGCGTAGGATTTGCAAAAGGCAGCGCAATATTTAAAAGCCCATGCTTGGAAGTAATTAAATGAACAAGACTGTGACAACGATGAGAGAAAACAGGTTAAACATAAGGAAATTTAAACTCGATAACACTACCTTTCACGCAATTCTCGAACTTGATTTGGGATGAAAACAACTTTACATTTTTTTTTCCCTTATTAAGACGCTTAGGGGGTACGTAATAAAGACAAACGACGATATAATTATGCCATGTTCAAGAAATCCTTATAAAAATTTTAAACTGGATAAGGGTCATTTGACCTTGGTGTTAAGGGGGGATGATTATTTAAAAATATCCAGAAGCAAACTCACCGAAATTAATTAAAAAATTTATAAAATAACATACATAAATTAGGTACTTATTATTTATACTTATTATAGAAAATTTTTATTTTGTTTTACCTTTTAACGACAGTTTTTGTGTCGACAAATGTTAACTAATCAAATATTAAAAAACACCTTGCCACAAGTTAAAATTAACCCAGTAGAGGGGTCGATGCAGGCGAAAATTGAATGCGTTTTGCGACCCCTACACAAAATTACAATCGATTACAACGCTCCCTTCGCAAAAATACAATCGATTAAAACGGCCCTTCATTGGCATTTTACCCTACATTTTTACCAATTATTTCAACAAAAAAGCACCTTTTATTAAAAACTGGTATTAAAATTCCCAAAGATAAGTGTTGAAATTCACAAAAATAGGACCCTAGAAAAAATTTCTGGATCGACCCCTGCAGTAACATCATCAGCCCCAAAAATCAATACTATTACACTCACCAATAACGCAAATTGCACTGGACGAGTGGAAAATGTTGCAATTTTGAAAAGTGCCCGCATACTATATCCTACGCTCATTTCACCTTCCCCGTAACCATAACTGACGTTTGTTTTTTTCCACCAAATTCGAACATGAACTCCACCTAATTTATATTCAATCTGTTGATTTGTGAATATTTATTACCACCGGTGTAATTAATGGTAATGGAAAATCAGTGATAGATCTTGGCGAGCGGTAAATATATAATATACTCTGCATACTTCCGTATATTTAAAGATACTGCCTCAGAGTTAGTTTTTACCGGGGTTATAACCTTAAGGTATGCACAAGCGTGTCCGCCATTTTCTCTCGGGAAGGGGTGATGAATACAGTTTTAACGTAGTCGTGTCATAAAGTGGTTATGCTCATTAAAAAGGTTACAGATTCAATGAGGTGTTTTTTCCCCCCAACTACCTCAAAATGGTCATGGTGTTTAGTGAAGGCAATGTCAATTTTGATGGCGTAAAAGCAGAATACAAAATTTGTTGGCCCGTCGGACCAGTAACGTTTTATTTACATTTTTCTCTTGCGAACGTTCCTCATTTAGTTTCACACTACAATCTAATTAATATTTTTAAAATTCAGCTCTTAACAAAAATGAATATATATTGCTCATGCAATTTTTTTTTTGTTTGGCCGTTTTTTTAAAATCATGTATACAGATCAGGGAAGTCATGAAGTCACTGGTATTTTGCACCACCAAGTATTCTAATTTCTACCCTTGTATAGAAGTCCCATGTTATAAAATACGTTTCTAATAAATTATTCTTTAAAGTTCAAAAGCAGTATTATAAAAAGCTTATTATCTCTTTGCAGAGCCCAATAAATTGAAATAGCCATCCACAAGTTTTAGGGGGAGGATATATAATTTACTTAATATTATTATTATCATTTATTCAATTTTATTTCCTTGCACAGCTGAGACTGTCAGCTCAGTTGTTCTGGACTCCTTTAACTCTTTCAGAACCCGCATCCTCAATTGAGGACACAAAAAATTACCTGTAGTGGATGACCAATGGATATCCTAACTTGTTCACATAAAGGAAAGCCAATTTAATAATCAGGATTTTTTTTTTTAATTTACGTATTATATCGTCGGTCCGCCAAGACGAGCAATTTTTCGCCAAGATAAATGCCGGACAAATGAAATAATTCGTGGTTAGAAATACTCATGGAAATACGTTTGGCAATAGTTTGACGCAAAAATCGTTTGGCGGAAATGACCGCCGGGATATTACGTAAGTACCTTTTTATTTAGTTATGAATTGAATCTATTATCAAAAGAAAAATTATTTAATTTAAGAGAAGTTATTTAGTAAAGGACTGTACGAGCTAAAGCTATGCACGTTAGCCTAAGGGGTACTGCAGAGCAATTATACAGACAGACAAATCAAAGATGATACACTCAAGGTGCATTAAAGAACATAATTTTTAGCAAATTATACAAAAAGAATAAATAAAAATTGCTGTGTTTAAGTATATCTTTTCGGCAACTCTCAAAAGAAACATAAAAACTGTTGCGCTTAAATATCTTATATGGCAAGTCTCAAAAGAAACATAAAAATTTCTATGCTTAAGAATATTTATTTGGCAAATATTTTAGAAGAAACATAAAAATTACTGTTCCTCAGGATATCTTATTCGGCAAGTCTCAAAATAAACATAAAAACTGTTGTGCTTAAGGAATATCTTATGTGGCAAGTCTCAAAAGAAAAAAAAATGCTGTTCTTAAGAATAAACCGAAACAGATACAGGTATATTTTGTTTCCCTATGAATTTAAAAACATGCAAAAATATCTTTTTTTAAAAATTCAACCATACTACACATCCGCTGCGTAAAAACAAAAGGCTATCGTTCCTTCACTTTCCTTCTTTAAAGTCTAATTATGAACGGTGAAAGCACGTTAAAGACATGGACTTTTCAAGCGAATAACAAAAACACAAATATAAATACAAAAGGGGGATTTTTCTTCCCTACACCAACTTCCTCTCGAGTGTAGAGAAAGAGGATTAGACGTACGGAAATACACGCTGGGAGAGAGGGGATATGCTTAAAATGATATTAGGGTGGGAAACGAAAAGTTGCGCCTCATTGACTTCCTTGCCTAGGAATAACTTCGAAGATTCTTACATTCCTGGGCTAATTTGGGTGTAAAAATATTCTCGCTATTGCTATGTGTGTGGCATTATTTATCTGTAGTATATATCTTCCCAGTGGTCGAATCTGATGAGGCAGACTACAGGCTTGAACGCAGCGAGGACAGGAGATGTTGGTCATTTTGTTGCGGGGACGCGATAATTAGGCAAGCCAAAGTAGCCGCCCCCTATGAGTGGCTTCCTAATTTTTGACTAATTCCAGATGAGAGACCTAGTACCTGCATTTGGCACCCTCAGAGGTATCGTTTGAACATGAAGGACATTCGAGCCAAGGCAGTTTTTTACCAGCACCAGTTTCCCACAGCAGTCCAGTCGAGAGAAAGGCTACCACCCTCCCAATCACTGACAAAGGCGCTGCTTTATTTTCGGTGTTCTTATGGGAGTCGAGTTTTACTGCCTTGGCCACTGCCGGGCATCCCTACAATGTACAGTGTCTACAATTAAAACACCTCATTTCAGAGACTGTCAGTATTAAATATTATACTCAGTCGAGTTAAACTCAAGAATTCGAGAATTCGAATGAATTTTTTCTCACAATTTTCTGAGTTATTAACAAGTCTCAGGCCTATCCTAACGCGAGACTAAATCCCGTGACAGCTAGCCAGTGAATTGCGATCGTATGCATTTTATGCTATGCTATGAAATAGAAATATTTATTTACTATTTTGGTAAAATCCCGTTAATTGAGTTTTCCAATCAGGGATCTAAATAAGATTTTGAAGTTAGCAACAAAAGCAGTTTGGCTTACGGCAAAATCTTAAATTTTTTCGTAATGACGGTAATTGCAGTTACAGTCTTTTTGCTTAGCTTGGGGAAAAAAAAAAGAATCAATAATGCAATGAAAAGAACAAAACAATGCTTTACTTTTGTTGCAAACATTCTGCAATTTCACTTATAACATAAAAACAAGTCTATGATAGACAGAAACGCTCTGAACAACAGATAGACAGCAATAAAGTTTCAAATAGTTGTAGCTAAAGGTTCTGACTTCATGTTCAGCTGCGATATCTTTAGATCGTCGCAGCCGTGCATTTGGGGCTAATCTGTTGGAATTTGGCGTGGTTGCTAGGACTTATTTCGAGCCTTGATCCCAACTGTACAAAAATGGGTCACGTCCAGTGACCATCCTCGGAAACAGCAAAACTGATCACCTTACAAAAATGGTCACCTTAAAAAAATGGAAAAGTGTAGTGGTTTTAACTGAAATTTTACACAGGTGGTCACTACAGACAGGTAGTTTCTTTAACAAGGTGGTCACTGGTCACTTTACCAGGCTTCCTTGCATTTCGAATTTCTGTTACATCTTGATGCGCGTACTGTTTCAAACTTGTAATATTTTAATTTTACACAGCTCTTTATTAGTTTCGATGAGTTATTTTTTTAGCCTTTCATTGGCCGTTTTCCTGCTATAGGATATCTTCTTTGGTGCTGTGAATTGGTAGGTGCTGTGAATTGGTAGGTGCCCACAGGCTACAGCCTAAACAGGCTAATGGATAAATCTGGCTTTCATAACACCCCTTGCTGGTTCAGTTAAGTACTTAGAGAATTTTTTTTTACCAAGTATTCAGCTGACCGCCGACATTTATTTAAAACTCCAACTGTTTTGTACCTTATTACACAGAAACATTTTCCTTATTAACAAAGGCACTGCCTGGGCCCCCAACTGTGCAAGTAGTTCCCTGATTAAAAATTACTGGAAGTGCTCGAGCTTAGGCAAAATATCCAAAAGCAAACCTTCAAAAAGTGAGTCTGGAATAATTTAAAATCAACGAGAAGTTAAGCAAGAACATACAATTTTTTTCCATGATCACAGCTTCTTGATTTCACCGAACACAGCCTCTGCAGCAACTTACACTTACAAATGACCTTCTGAGGATCCCCCAACGTGCAGATATTACAAGTGCCAACCTCGACTTCCAGAGAGTGTGATTGCCCAAAAACCAACCCAGCAACTGGCCTACGCAAATCCGCCACAGACTGGGAGAGACAGCCAGCACTAAAATATGCGCTTCGGGGATACGATTTATGTCACCAAACTACTACCATCCTTTTATGCTGATGGACTGGGACTCTTGAAGAAACGTATAAATCGAGATTAAGTGTGTCAGAGCCTGACCTGAGCTTGTTTGTTTCTTCTTTATTTCTTAAGCAAAAAAAAAAAAGAAATAAATTTCGCTTTCGTTCTAGTTAAGTTTCTTTTTATTTAAACTCCTTTCGGTGTATCTTGGGTAACAAATGAACTTGATCTGAATGAGAGAAAAGATCGCACAGCTTGAAGTGCAGAAGGGATTTAAAAAAAGAAAGTAGTAGATTCGGATTGCAAGTGTTGATATGTCCAAGGTAGGAAAAAAAATCGAAAGTTATTGATCTAGGTTTATTAACTCTATTACTGCCAGAGAGTTTCACATTTTATAATTATTTCACTTTCTTCTTGGACAAAAGTACATTTGGTATGAATACGAAAGATTACACAGCTTGGAGAAAGCTAAGGCACAAGTGGTCTTTTATAAATGTAAGCAGTGCCGCAAGTGGATATCTTTTTACCTAGGGAAAACCTTAATTTTGGCACGCCCTACTTTCCATTTTAACCCCTCCCCCCCAAATTAGCAAGGCGGCAGGGCCATGTGGCCCGTTGCCTTCCCTTAGTAGAATCAATCAGGTTGAATATTATTGAATTAAAGTTTCAAGCAAATTGAGTAATTTATAGAAGGAAGTTTAACTATTTATTCTACTTTCTCTTTGATAAGATGTTAAATCATATATTATTTTTTTCTGTCCTACTACACTGCCTTTTAACAGTTGTCAAATGTCATCCTTTTATGAAATCTGCTTTAAAACATTTCCTCACAACGAACTCTTAAGAGTATTTCGATGATTCTCGTCATCTCTTTTTTAAGGGAAAATATCCAAAGATAAATTATTACTGGGCTCTCTGAAAACCACACATTTCTTTAAAAATAACAAAAAAATTAATAAAATTTTGCTTTGTAAAGAACCACTTTTCTACCAACTGTACTTCTGACACGCAGTTATCAAATTCTACGAAATTATTATTTTACGAAATTTTGTGATTTAAGACAGCTCTCCAAAAATGCAACTTTTTGTAGAACTCTTGTATAAACAGTAAATCAAACAATTGAATTCTTAAAAAAATAAATAAATTAGTAATTATTAGAAATTATTAAAGCTATGCATTAAAAATATTCAAGTTTCTATGCCTGTTTTTCGGTTTTTGAATTCTATTAATTCATCCATGGCCAGGTCCGTCATTTAGGAGGGATGCCAGTCCAATAGTAACGTTGCCCGGAGTTAGAGGGGACCCGTAAGGTCGTGAGCTGTTAAGAAAAATAATAAAAACAGTTTTATTTTTCTTATCTACCTCTATAATTCGTAATTATATTAAAAACTGGATTATTCTCTCAAAAGAGATTTTCAATTTTTCAAACTCGAGGGCGCTCTAAAATTTTCGTTACTTTCAAGTTCTCCCACATACAAATGCCATGTGTTATACGTACAAATTTCTGTATATCAGGGTGTCCACCAATGTCAGAATGCAAAAATAGTATCATTAGTAGCCTCATTGACATAAAGAAAGTTGCCAGTTTAGTAGCGATTTTTTAAATTTTAGTTGCCAATATAGTAGCATTTTCGCATGACGTTTTAGTTACGAAATAAACGTGCGTCGTTTAGCTGCATTTAAGAGGTAGTGAATAAAATGATAAATTAGAAACCTCCATGCATTGTATAACAGAGCATTTAGTTTTATAATATGATTAAAAAAACAGATTAGAATGTTTGATGATCGAACAATCGCAACTTAGAAAAGAAAAGTTGACAAAAACCGAAATCCGATTTTCAAATCGCCTGCAGTAAGGCACAAAATAGCAAAAACCTTGAAAATAGTATGAAAATGACGTCTTTTATTAAAAAAAAGTCGCCTAATTAGAAAGTGCATTAAGAGATTGCTATTATATTTGAAGGGGTCGATCCAGGAATTTTTTCCAGTGTCCCGTTTTTTAAAAAATGCCTATTTTTGTGAATTTCAGTACTTACTTTGTGAGTTTTCATACCAAATTTTAATATATAAGTCACTTTTTTTAGTTAAAATAATTGATAAAACACATTAAAAAGTAGGGGTAAAATGCCGATGAAGGGCCATTTTAATCGATTATATTTTTGTGAAGGGGAGTTTTAATCGATTGTAATTTTGAGAAGGGCAGTTTTAATTGATTGTAATTTTGGGAAGTAACCGCAAAATGGACCCGATTTTCGTCTGCATTGACCCCTGATTGGTCTTTAGTTTGCTTAAGCGGTAAAATTTAGGATATTCTATCAATCAAGTCATTGACTTTTATTTATCTATTAGCAGAAATTTCGGATTCGGGCTCCGACTTAAGGGGTCATAAGAGGATTAAGTGTTCAAAAAATCAATTTGTCAATTTTAATTTTATTTGAAACCTTAGTTTATTTCCCAACATTTTGACACCGAATTCATGCAATTATTCGAACTAAAACCGGATATATACATAACAACGTTTTATGAATATCTTTGGACACAATAAGGTAATTTTAAACTGCGTTTTCTGAAAACGTATTTTTTGTGAACTAAGATAACAAAATTTCTATGATTCATATATTCACGAAACTTTGTACAGTTAAAACTGTTATTAAAAGTGAGAAAGAAAAACTTTTGAAAATTTTAGCAGAGGGGAGGGGGGGGGGGGTGAAGTGAGATTTTTTTTCAAATATCAATTTAAAATACTTTTTAAAATATTTAATGAATATTTAAATTTTTTTATATTAATTCATTCTTTCTCTTTCTCTCTCTCTCTCTCTCTCTATATATATATATATATATATGTGTGTGTGTGTGTGTGTGTGTGTGGAGAGAGAGAGAGAGAGAGAGAGAGAGTCAAATTAAAATACATATATAAACAAACAAATATAAACCTATATAAACAAAGATATATATATCTATATATATATACACATATTTTTATTTTTTTTTACTTATCTTACGAGTAGTGATACACACTACTGAAAAAAATAATTCATATATAGAAAAAAAAATTTTTTTGAAACATCTGTGAAAGATAATGTCGTTTTACCTGAAGTTTTATGATGAGTTATACTGTATTATTATACAAAAAAAAAAAATTCATTATGCTATGACTATTATTTTGATCATAAAATGCAGAACCGCAAGGGTCTAAAAATACGTGTATATTTGCTTCTCAATCCTCCTAAGAAACCTTATATAATATAGCTCAGGCTCGGATTAAGAGTCCTCAGGCATATGAGCCCGAACTATCTCTAGTGGACACCCTGGTATATTTACAGTCGATCCTGCACGCTATAGCATTATAAATAAACTGACGTGCATTCCAATACGAATGGAAAATCTTTCCATCTCACTGATACCCTTTTTTCCTCCTACCAGACTACACCTATGTCTGGAGATCTGGAGTTCTGTCAATTCATCACCCAAAGAATGAAAAAATAATAAATAAATAAATCTTACACCAACACTCTCCCAACCCTTTAAAAAATAAGAGAGAGACGTACTCAATTACTCTTTACAGGAGAATAAAAAAGGGTTTTCACGGGTGGGGACCAACATCTCTCTTTAGGGCTTTTCCAAGTTCAGCCCACCGTAGTCCTTGAGGGCAACGCCCAGGACTTGCAAGATTCTTCGAGTGAAGTGAAGTGAAAGGGGGTGCTGCTGCATGCACACCACACCACACCAACTGTTGCATGCCGAAACTTCTTTTAGCGGCACGGGGTGTGCCCCCACAAGCACGCTCTAAAAGGTGAGAGGGGAACGAAAATAAAAACTTGAAAAAAAATAAGAGATATTTCATGGGTTGTGTAAAAAACGAGGACAAATAAAAATATAATAAAAAAATAAAATAGTGAGGAAAGGGTGGTGGAGGAACGAAAGGGTGAAAAGACGTCTGGAGGCTGTTTTTGGCGGGTGGAAAATTGGGAGTTGTGGGGTAATGTTTGATTTTGCAGTGGGTCTGTGTTTTAACCTTTTACAAGCTAATGTCCCCAATTGGGAACACCAAATTGAAAATTTATTTATAAATTAAAATGTTATCTATATTGACTCGAAAAAATTACAGGGTTTCTACAGATTTCACAGCTTTTGCTTCCCTGACTTTCCCTGACATCAATCATGATCTTCCCTGACTTTTTATCTAGCTTGCTTTCCTGAATTTTGCGTTTCTATTTTTAATATTACATTCTTTAATTCACAACTTTTTATATATTTTGCCCCTTTTTTACAAATAATAATAATAAATTCAATGTACACAAAAATATTATTCGACATCACAGAATTCTAACAAAAACCATGTTTGATAATAATTTAGGACAATATTAAGAATATTTCAACTGAACAAGATATGTTAATAAAGGACATACTTTAAAATTATTTATAAGGTTAAATAAGAAAATGAAAATAAAACAATTCGTACAATTAGATTCAAAAAGGAAGTATTTTCTTGATTTTGCCACAAAATTCAAATTGTCTTTCATTTCCCTGACCGTTCTTCAATTTCTTCAAATTTCCCTGACTTTTTCCCAAATCCCTGACTTTCCATGACTTTCCAGGGCTGTAGAAACCCTGAATTAGCAGCTATAGTTAAAAGATGACAAGATTTTTTGAAATAGAATTTTGCATTTGTATGAGTGGGGAACTAGATAAAAAATCATAAAAATAGCCATTTTCATAAATTTTTGCTGTGCTATCTGGATACACGTTCTCCCCCTTAAAACATAACTATCATTTCTTTACTTAAATTTAAAAATAAATCTTTCATTTATTCTTAATATTTCACTTATACTATGCATAAAAGTATAGTCAAAGTATAGTCAGAAATGGCCAATGTTCCTAATTGGGAACACACAGAAAATTCGGGAGTACAATTTTTTTCCCAATTTAAAAATGACTAACATCATTTAACTAACGCATTAGAAGGCAAAATATGCAAAAACTAATTTAAAATATGCCTGGATCTGAATTCGGAGTAAAAGGTTTTAATTTTGGGGTTGTGTTTGGAAAATTAGAGAATGGAAGAAAGCTACTGTGTCCACTAAGCGAGAGCATAATTTTAACAGTACAAGTCCCTGCGCAATGTGACTAAATTTTAGCTGCAAAACCAAAAATACATTTCTAATTTTATGATGGATTCAGTGTAAACAATAAATTCAGCGAAAACCCCTGACCAAAATGTCACAGAGCTGTAATTCCACAAGCTACTGTGACCTCTACACGACAGCGTAATTTTGATAATAATGTCCCCTGTGCAATGTGGCTGAATTTTAGTAGCAGCGACTGTAGCACGATCCAAATTTTTATGAAGTACACAGTAAATAATAAATTCAACTAAAACCACCGTTCAAATCTAGTACACACGAAAAATCCTGAAATTTTACAATGACTTTGTCTTTTATTCGACAACGCAACTTCGACAGTATAGTCTACTGTACTAAATTCTAACTGAAGCAGAATCTTATTTCGAATTAATATTGTTTATTGGGACAGTAAACAATAAAAGTTCACACGAAAAATGTCACAAGTCCAGACATTTTACAAAGCGACATTGTTTCTTATTCTATAGCGTAACTTGGACAGTAAGTACAGTCTACTGTGCAAGGCGACTAAATTCTAGAAGAAGTCTAAATTTTAGTACGTGTCTAATTTGATGACTGAAAGTGCAAACAATAAATTTAACAATAATTACTGTCCAAATCCAATTCACATGAAAAAAATCGCCAATCCTGACATTTTCCAAGCAACTTTGTCTTAACTCTTTATTCGGCAGCGTGAACTTCGACAGCAGGCTACTACATAAAATTCTAGCTGCAGTGGCAGAATCACATTTCAATTTTGTATGAAGGGCTCAGTAAACAATAAATTTAACAATAACCACGGTCCAAATCCAGTTCAAGCGAAAAATATCACAAATCCTGGCATTTTACAAGCGACTTTGTTTTGAGTCTTTATTGGACAGCGTCACTTGGACAGTAATCGCATTTCAGTTTTGTATGCCTGACACAGTAAACAATAAATTTAGCAATAATTACTGTCCAAATCCAGTTCACACGAAGAATATTACAAATCCTAACATTTTATAAGCGACATAAACATGAATTCTCTTTATTCGATAACGTAACTTGGACAGTACAGTCTTCTGTGCAATGCGATTAAGTTCTAGCTGTGTAGCAGCAGAATCACGTTTCGAATTTTTGTAATTGCACATTAAAAAACCGATCTTGACTGCAAAACCGAGGGGAAAGTAGTTATCGAAGAAGTTGTTAGGGGTGTGTCGGGACAGCCTTCGGAGCGAAAACAACTAAACTCTCTCTAGACTCACAGAAATCGAGGACGGGAGGTTAGAGGTGGCGATTGAGGCAAGAAAGGGGAGAGACAAGCCAAAAAAAAAAATCATAAAAAAAGGTTGATATTTGCCTTGCATAAAAATGTGGAACTTTAACTAATGATGTTAAGCACTTAGTAATACGAATAACTAACGCACATTTAGGAAACGCAACCCTTATCCATATAAGGGAGGTTTTGCACAAGATGAATACGGACTGCGATGGTACGGACTGTACATTGCACACTGGTCTTCGAGCTCAGGCTTAGGTGCGAATTCACATTCGCCCAGATTCTACGGTGAACAGACATTTTAAAATCCTGCATTGATGAAAAAGAATTAAACGTATTTGTTACAAATAAAATTAACAGTACCCGCCTAGAAGGTACCATAATTGTTTAGGTATTCGACATCAACATTTAAATGAGCAATTTTAATATCAGTGTTTACTTGTGAATGTTAAGCATGCCAGGGGTCGATGCAGACAAAAACTGGGACCTTTTTGCGGCCGCTTCACAAAATTACAATAGATTACGTCCCCCTCACAAAATTACAATCGTTTACCGCCCCTTCGCAAAAATACCATCGATTAAAAGACCCTTCATTGGTATTTTAATATAGATTTTAATCTGTTTTACCAATTATTTTAACAAAAAAGTGACTTTACAATAGAAAGAAAAAATAGAAAGAAAATTCATAAAACTAAGTGTTGAAATTCACTAAATTAAGTACTGAAATTCACAAAAATAGGTGATTTTCACAAAAATGGGACCCTGGAAAAACATTTCTAGATCGATCACTGTATGCTTTGATAAGTCCAACGAAGTTGCAATTCATAAAAATAAATAATAGTCATTTTCAAACAAATTGCATATAGCTCTACTTTACTAAAGCACTGATAATTATACTTAAATGTCCGAGTAGTTTAGTTAACCAGAAATGGAATTGTATTGCAATCATAACATGGGAGGGGGTGTCAGTGACAAAAGTTTTAAGTCTCAGCAGCTAAGAGGATTAAAATTAAATTAGATTTTGAAGTTTAAAAACATTATATGATTACTGATAGTAATTTTTCAACTGCGAAACATTAATTTATTCTTAAATTTCACAGCATCATGTTGATATTTCTTGAATCGAACCAATGTCTGCTTTAGTAAATAATTTACATGGTATGCAATTAAGGTGACATAAAATAATAAAAATATCAGTTTTTCCTTTAAAAAAAGGATAAAGAAAGAAGAATCCACAAATACACCAATAACGTAGGAGGTGAAAGGATTCATTTTTGTCCTAACAACCTTGTTTACCAAATACTTGTCATGGGAATTAATCCCAACTCGCATGTAAAGTCATCGGTAAGATATCTTACCCATGGCTTTAACACGCGTGTTTGGATCAATTCGCGTGTCAATTGTTTGGTGAATAAGGCCGTAAATTTGTCGCAACATTCAATACAGTTTACAAATGCATTTGTCCATTTTTTAAGAAATATTCATCTTCCCTTTCTATAATCTGAAAACAGTAAAATAAATTATTCCCCTCACCCCATCCCCCCAAAATATCGTTAATGTAATGGATTACAGCCGATTATTTACGCGAGGGATCTAAGCCGAATGGGGCTTGCACTCCGTGGGGGACTTTTAAGGGTCCTAACCCGTATTTACGCGAAGTTGCGGAGGATACCACGGATAACTCCGAAACACTAGGTCGACGGACTCGACCTGGGTGTGAACCAGGCACCTTCCGTCTCCCAGTTGAGAGCGCAAAAGTGCTCGGCCACTGATGGGGCAAAATATCGATAAGAACAGGTCCCTGAACTGTCATCGATTGATACCTTCCTGCTTCCCATCTTTGGAACATCTGCCACTTTCCAAAGATACATGTTAAATTATCGACTCCACACTAAATTCAGTCCAACAACCCAGTGTCCAACTCCAGAAGTACCACTAGTTGTTATACAAAGAAGAAAATAACTTGATTACAATCCCAACCTGTTTCATCCTCTTAAAAGTTTACAAACACATTTGTCCAGCTTTACAGGAATATTCACCTTCCCTTTCAGTAATCTAAATGGTATTTTTTTTCTAAATTATCGATAGAAATAGGTCCCTGAACTGTCATCGATTGGTATACCTCCCTGCGTGTATGACCATCTATCACTTTCCAAAGACAAAGATACATCTTAGGTTATCGATTCCATGCCATATTCAGTCTAACAACCCAGTCCCCAACTCCAAAAGTATCACTACTTGTAACAAAGAAGAGAAAAACTTGAGAACAATTCCAACATGTATCCTTTTAGAAGATATTTGTTCGGCAGCTTGATGTCCCCACGAGGGAATCATGTTCTAATCAATGCCTGTGACCTCCTTCCATTAAGTTCTTTTGTGGTAAGATTAGAAATTCACAACACGGTGAAGAAACTTGCGTGTGGTCACCACGGAAAGGATACAGACCTTTTTGTTTCTAAAAGTGTAAATCGGGAAGGGTGGCTTAGAACAGGAGTTAGGTGTCTGCAAGCCATTTTCACTAGTGAAATTTCTTCTGAGACTTTTTTTAAGAAATGGCGCTGGAGAAAAGCTTTTTTCTATTTCATCCTAGTAAAAATAGTTTGATTACAATGCTTTACCATTTTTTCCCTCGAATATTTAGCATACTGTATACACCGGGGTATTACACGCACCAGAAAATTTAAGATATGTCTTACGATAATAATTATTTTTTTTAATATTTGAAATGTTCATCTATAATTTTTTATATTCGGCATACAGCACGCACGCGAAAAAGTGAAGTAATTTTTTGAAGTTCAAAGTGCGTGTTATACGCCGAGATATACGGTAATTCCTTAGTAAGTAAAGTTAATCTTAAGCCCTCATTGATGCATGTGTAGAAGAAAGAACTTTCCTAAACCTCAAATCCCAGAAAAGCAATATAACTCAACAAATCGCTGAGGTCAAAAGTATGAGTCCATTTCAAGAGCAATGCCAAATGACATCGAGAACATGTTAAAAGCTAGTAAAAAATTTCATGAACATACCCCCCCATCTTTCTAGCGAAATCATAAAATTAATCAAGAACCGTATCCCAACAATTTAATTGAGGACCTTGTTCTAGATCAATGATTTGCACTTTTTTCTATAGTCATTATATCATTACCCTCCCCCCTTCATTTTCGTCATTTTTCAGAGAAATTTACTGAACCGTATCGTCCATGCCTATCAGCGGCACATAATTCTTTCGCAGAAGGTGAACATTTTATAAGTATCTATAGTTACAAGCCATCAAACGTAAAACTAGATTGAAAACAAGAAAGAAAAGAAAAAGAAAATCCAGGAGTATGTTTCATTGCTAAATTTATTGGAAGGACAGATGGAACTTTCAACACAGCGGTCACTGACACACCTCACTGCGCAGAGCCGGAAGATTGAAACGTCAGGGCCTGATTTCCGGCAGGGAATTCGGAGCAATAGTCCGGGCCCCCAGATTACCCTTCAATAAAAATTCGTAAATTTTGATTTTAATTTAATCCATTAATCTATTTTTAGACACATAATTCTATTTTTAGATCATCGCGAAAATTTGTAAGTCGCTCAAATATTTAAGCATTAATTAATTTTCCTAGTTTAATTTCTTGAATAATAAATCTGATTTCCACAAAATACCCAGCGATAACAAGTTTAAATGAGAATATTTCCCTATCTTATTCACATTTTTAGAAAAAAGATTCATGTTCTTCATACCACATAAATGTCGGAAATTTATTTATCACTTCTGGCATCAACATAAATTTGAGAAAGTGCTGAAAAAAAAGTTGTGCGCTAATGGGTTAAAGTAGACAGAAATCTAATTTTATGAAAAATAATAACATTGATTGTTAATATTTCATAGCCCTAACATTATATCCACAACTTTTTTTAGCTGAACGGTATTGTCTCAGAAAATTATTCAGTGCAAACTTCTCATTTAGCCGCGGCTTATCTAGTGATGAATGCTGATCACAAGGAAACCATAGAGCTGGTATTCAATCGGAATTGATAAAAGGAAACACCTTCCTAAGGATCTATCCCACCATAAATAAATACTCTGATATAAACATTAGGAAAATAAACACAAAAGTAATGTGGAACATGTAACATGAAAAATGCAGAATGAAATTAACGATCGAAAATTAAATAATATAATTTAAATATTCCTTCTTTGTATGGTGTGATATGGAAGTTGCTTTGTAGGATATAAAAAAAAGTTTTCAAAAGAGGGGGGGAGGGGGAACAATGAAGCTTTTGCCCTGGCAGGGTGTTCACCAATGTCTGGAGGCGAAAATAGTATCATTAGTAGCCTCACCAACATAAAAAAAAGTCGCCAGTTTAGTAGCCATTTTCTTAATTTTAGTTGCCAAAATAGTAGCATTTTTGCATGATTTTGTAGTTAAGAAATAAACATACGGTCATTTAGCTTCATTTAAGAGAAATTGAATAAAATGATAAATTAAAAAACTGCATGTGTTATATAACAGAGCATGTAGTACATTTATTTTTATAGCACGATTAAAAAAATGTATTAGAATGTTTGACGAACGACCAACAACAACTTTGAAAAGAAAAAGGGAGTTGACAAAAACCGAAATCTGATTTTCAAATGAGTAGCCTGGAGTAAGTTACAAGTAGCCAAAAACCGGAAAATAGTATGAGAATGAGTTTTTTTTTTTACCATAAAAGTAGCCGAAGTCGCATTAGTAGCAATTTACAGTCGCCTTTTAGTCGACGGGGGATTTTTGCAAAATTTCTCTCAAAATCTTTTTACAAAAATAAAAGATTTAAGACCTAGCGCCATTGTTAAAACCGAGAATCCCCAATGAATTTTTCGTATTTTAACTGGATAAAACAAGAATCCCCAATTAACTTTTCGTTCTTTAACTGGATGAAACAAAACCCTAAAAACTGTTAATTAAGCCAACTCCGAGCAGCATGTTATACATATATATAGGGCACTTAAGGGTGTTCCACCTGAAGAGCGATCTTCACAGAACTTTTGAACACCCTTAAAAACAAACTAGTGATGTTAAACACTAATTAATAATGCCTCTTTACCTAATGCACTAATGTACTAATGCTAACAGCGATGTTGTGTGTCACATGCAACGTTCAGAAAAAATAAAATAAATAAATAAATCAAGCACAAAAATTGCCTTCAAAAATTGAGCTGAAGGATTATCTGTCTGGGAAAATATTGCGCAATTCCGTATGTTTAGCATTTTCCTCTGAAGGTTTCGTAATTTCTATATTGTTTGTAACAGTTCACAGAACAAGTTGTAAAGAGACATTCTAAATTTCCTCCAGTCTCTAGCGAGTTATATTCTTTAAAAAGCTGTTCAAAGTTGCACGGTTTCCAAAAATAACAGTCCTGAATATTGAAAATTTTGTCTTTAGTCGAAAAACCTCGTAAGCATTATTTAAAATTTTCCTGTCTTGAATTCACGAGTTTTGAATGTTATTTACAGAAAATGTTTCAATGATACTAAGTTATACATGTCAAATTTTCACTTTCATACGTGTTTCTTAAGAAAACAATTTCATTTTTTCATGTAATCGATGTGAGAAATGTACTCTTTCAGGCATCATCAAAAAATGGAAAATGTGACTGTACTAATCTGCGGGTAAACAGGTTAAAAAGTTTTGTAATGTGGGAGGGGCTCTATAAGCTCATTGGTTAAAGTGTTCAATTCCGACTACTAAAGACTACCGCGTGTTCAAATTTGTAATTTCAAATGTTTTTCCTGTGCTCGTTGCAGCGGACCGATTTTCCTCGGGTTTCATTAGGTTCCCAGATGAAAATTCATTCAGTATAGACCATAGTTTCTTTAGAATAGATTTCACTACCAAATAGTACATTTAATCAGTTTACATCATAACTCAATGTTCTATTGAAAGTAAGAGTGTTTTAAATGAAAAAGCTTTCTTCTCACTTTATAATCATATCGAGACAGCGCGGGGAATGTGATCATTAGTGAATTTTCAGACATTAGTTTTATGATTAAAGCCTTTGATTTTCCTAAAGTGTGCCATTCAAAGCATTACTTGACTTCTTCAGTTTTGTTTATACTATATTCTTTTGAAAAAGACTCGTTAATTGCTTGTGAAACAGTCAATCAAACGTATAACTAGTGTTTATCTTTTTTTTTTTCAATTTTCTTTTATATCACATTAATCTGTATTGATTATTTATTATCTGAAACAACTAAAACCAAAGAAAAGAAACTTTCAAGTTGCTATTCTTTCGTAGATAAAGTGTTAAGAAGATCTATAAGATGATCTACGATTTAAATACAGGACTTCACTCAACATTGATAAGAGCATTTTGTTACATCTAGTGCTAAACCATTTAACTGCAACTGTAAGGAAAACGTGATGGGAAGAATAAGCTTTGAAAAATAACGGTAACCACTCCGCATAGAACAATCAATACTTCCGCAACTGTCCAAGTATCAATGCAATGTGTAGTGTGAGCATGTGCGTGATTAAAAAAAAAAAGATACTTTACATGCAATATTTTAATTTTAAAGCTTTAATTGATACGTAGAATAAAAAGGGCGCTAGTAATTATACAGAAGAGAGGAAGAGAGGAGTAATTATGGGACTAGTTCCTTTAGAACTCTAAATTCTGAAGAAAAATAAGTAGATTCAGGGGACCCGATAAAATAAGTGAAATTATTTTCAGAAATAAATAGGCAAAAGACATTGCATATATATAACGCATGTGTGAACACCCTGACTCATTTGAGTAGACAAAAAGAAACCAACACTCATATTGGAGTCTGAAAGCATTTCTTCTAACTTTAAAATTCCAAAGTTTGAATTGCAGAATAATGAAATTCACCTCCAGTATCTTTTTTTTTTCTTTTTTACAAACAAAAATTACACAGCAGTGCCACGAATCGTTTTCATGCATGCACTATCGTACATCTAAACAGCCTCCAGATGGCGAGGTTTCAAATTCAGAAAAACAGGCCATAACTAGAGTTCCTTTTTTTTCCTATTCTTTTTTCGAAAATTAAAAAGCAACTACCGAACACGTGTTATTTCCGCAGATACGTGACAAAAATAGAAGTCATCACTCCATTCTTTTTTTTTTTTTTTTCCAGGCCGAGTTTATAAAGAGAGATAGAAAATAAAATAAAATAGAGGCACATACACAACACTCTCTAACCCCTGCACATTCGGTATTCGTAGAAGGCCTTCAACTTTGCGAAACTGGTCCCTCGTCGATACGCTTCATAAAAAAAAAAAGTGTTTCGAACGCGTGGTGACAACTAATGCATTCTCTTCCCATCTCTCTCCTTACTCTACCCCTTCTCCCCTCTCCGACATATGCTGCCAGTGGGCAGAATTGAGTTTCCCAACATCCCCCGAACTGGAAAAAATAAATAAGCAAATAAATAAAAAAAAGCGAGAACCATGGTAGAGTTGAGTTGCGAAAGGGTTACTTCTCTAATTCGTGAAAACGAAGGCCGCAGCAGACGATTTTTTGGCTTGGATTATTCAATTCGGGTTAACACGCAAATGCAGACCAAATTAGGTAGATTTCGCAGAAATGTGATAGAGGTCTGAATTCGAACGTTGTTGAATAGAAATTGAACCGTGTAAACTTTACTTAAAAAAGAAAGTACAGAGAGTGATTTCTCACACACAGGGTGAGCAGATTTTAACTGGTTTTAAAAATAGAAATGCTTTATAATTGTTTTTTTAATTTATTTAATATTTGTGTTCTAGAGTCCTAAAAAAGACATCAAGGTCAGACCCTGATTTTCTAATAGCCCCAGTCCTAGGAGGATCCTAAAATTTTTATTTTAACCCTTTACCTACTGACGGTACTTAGAAGTGCCATAAAAAAAAAAAAAAATTTTAAATCATTGATTCATGTTCGCCATTTTTTGATTGAATAATCACTACCAAATACTTCATTTAATAAGCTTACATCACGACTGCATGCTCTGTTAAAGTAAGATTGTTTTAAATGGACTTCGGGTCACTTTCAAATCATGTCCAACCATAGAAAAAGAATCTGAGTGATGATAAAAATAATTTTAATAAAAACAACTGATTTAAATAGCAAATTTGCCATAACATCTGGCAAACAAATGTAAGATATGCCTGTTTTGCCTCAAATGTAATATACAGACCCTCTCATTAGAAGGTTAAAATTTTCCTAAAATCGTGAAGGTATTCCAGTTGGGCAGCATATTAACTCTTTTAAACCGTTTGTCCTCTATTCAGGACACAAAAATTACCTATAACGTGGTACATGATGGAACTGGTAATTTGCGCACATAAAGAAAAATAAGTTTTCATTAAATACTCAATAGTTAGGATTATTTATTTTATTTTTTAATAACAAATTTAATCTCAAAAGAAATTATCTAATTTGAAGAGTGGGTTTTTTTTTTTTTTTTTTTTTTTTTTTTTTTTTTTTAAATCAGGGTTAAGTGTTAAAATCGATAAAAAAAAGAAACAAGCTTTAGTCAAGAACCAAGCAACTTACTTTATTGCTTTAAACCTCTATATATTTTCATCATTACCCAACATAAGCCCCAAAGCTGCCTATGAGTTACGAAACATGTCTTTAACTACTGACTTTATCAAGGCCATGTGCTGAAAAGGTAAAATACCACAATAAATTGGTTCTCACGACTGCTTCAAATGCACGCCAAAAGTTCGCCTACACACCCCCTCCTCCCTAAATCTTCTAATTTCGAAACCTAAAATCCCACCGCGGCAGAAGAACCTTCTATAAACCCCTTCCATCGATACATCCAGATAAACCTGACTTTTCGAAACAAATCCCTTCATGACGTATTAAAAGAAAAAGGAGAGAGTATTGGCTAATACATTCTTTCCAGCACGTACGGCATGACAGGTTTAGTTGTTTCTGCGCTGAATGAATGACCGGCGACTATCGTAAAGAAGCTCTTGCGTTGCGTTAGAAAAAAACAAAGTTACTCTTAGAAAACACGGTAGAAATTTCAGAATACTTAAGAATAGAACACAAAGGAATATATAACTTACTTTACATGACTGAGATCTTTTGGGATTCCAATAGGTAATTGAAAGTTATTCCAGCGTAATTGAATCTGTAATATAAAAGGAAATTATCAAATTAAATGCGATGGAATTGAAATGAATTCAGTAATTGAGAATACACACAGAATGAATGAAAATTATTCGAAAGTCATTAACTTTCAGTAGATATCTACGTAATTAATAAGTTGATGCATCCATGTTAACATTTAAGTTGGATTAGACTTAGAATATCATTTTAGTCAAACCAATATCTGATATTTGTACTTTTTGGAGATTTCAGCATTTTGACTATTATGACTAGCTTACTAATCAAATTTTTGCATAAAAAGACTGTTGAGACTAAAAAAAAAGTCGCTAAAAAATGATATGTGCAATGCGCATCATCCAGAATATTACCAGATTACTCTAATTTGGTAATAACAAATAATTTATTACATTTGAATACTCAAAAATCAAATAAAATGTAACGTATGTATAAAACTGTAACTTTAATTTAAATTATTTTTCAAAAATCTGCTTCTTATAAAATTTTACAGGAGAACGTTTTTATTCAATATCAAGTTATACTTTTTGCACATAGCAAATATTGATTTCACAGAGACGATATGGTTTAATAGAATGGCTTAACGTTCAACCTGTTTGTTCTCTGTCATTTTTGAGAGGATGCTGTACGGTAAATATTTCTTTCTATGCCCAGCGTTGCCTCCTAGTTCTGGTTTTGGAAGCTTAGCTTGCGTAGCTGGAAGAATACTCGAAATTAATGCTAAGAAGAACTTTAGGCACATAAGGAGAATCTTTACCTTACGTTGCATCTTTTTGAACATGGCAGTTAACTGCTTAAAAATGGAGTTCAAGATTAAAAATATAAATGATACCCATCCCTCTGGAAAAATTTTGTTTGTGTTGCTGACTTCAGAGACTTTGGTAAAATAAGCAATACACTTGGTTGAGCGAAGAAAAACTATAATTAAGAAAAGTCTGCCTGTTTTTAGGTGGAAAAAAAGTTCATGATAAATGCAAAGATTTTTGTTAAGAAGTACATGCATTGCAGTGAAAACAAGAGGTTAGTGTACGATTTTTTTTCTCTCCCGGCTGCTTTTTAAAAGCACGGACCGATTTGTAGAGGTGGGGGCCCAGGGCAAGTTTCATTGGGGGCCCCTCTTGCGAAAACTTTCTTAAGCCGTACAAAGCAGCTTCCATATCATAAAGGATTATGTAATCAACATGCAAAATGAAATTCAGTATCTCAAAAATAATAATATTATGTAGGATAATAATATTTTAACTATTATTTAATTTTCAATCGTTAATTAAATTTCATATTTTTCAAGTACCATGTTCCACAGTATTTTTGTATTTATTTTCCTAATGTTAATATCAGAGCATTTATTTGTAGTGGGTTGCATCTTCACTTTGTTCTTCTTAGGAAGAAGCTGTTTCCTTTTATATGTTTTGATTGAAAATCAGTTCTGTGGTTTTTATCTCGATCTACATACATCACAACATAGCCCACGCTTAAATGAAATGTTTGTGCAGAACAATTGCCGGAGACTATAGTGTTTAGCCAAAGAAAGTTGTGGATAGAATGCTATCGCTATGAAATAGCAACAGTTATTATTACTATTATTTTTCATAAAACTAGTTTCTTTGTCTTTTAAATTAAAATCAATATTTTCAAATTTTTAAACTTAAAGGGTAATTTGGGGGCCAGGGCGTTTACCCTGAATGTTCTGCCGAAAATCAGTCCCTGGTTAAAAGAATCTAGCAGAATTGAATACGATTTGTGTTCATACTATGAACTTGAATCAAACTTGCAAACTTGCGGTGTCAAGGTTGTTGGGGAAAAAAACTGAAAATATTGTAATGCTGCCCACGTGGTGTTGTGGCCAGAAAAGGATTAATGCAATTTTGTGGATGGGAGCGGCTAGTTGACATTTATGTCAATTTTATGGTAGTAAAATAGGATCTTTTAATTTTTTATTTAATTTCTTTTTTCTCCGTAGGGGCGGTCGACCCCTTCGCCCTCCTTACATCCGTGCGTGGTAGTGGCTAAAGAACCATTGTATCACACCTTGTATCCGAATTCGATTCCCAGCTTGGGCTCGGGTGTTAACTTTGTCGGTCCCTTCATAGGGATTAGCGCTGACCGCCCACTGTGTGCTGCCATAATAAATTGCCCAGTGATTCGGGGCTCGGTAGTGGCAAATGCTTGATGACCAAGTGCGTGCTACATATTAAAAGTGTATCAAAATCCATGCATAGTCCCTATTTTTCTCCCTTATTCCATTCAGTTGGAAAATCTATTATTATTCATATGTGTGCGTATATCTCCTTATTCCATGAAACACATCTTCGGAATCAAAATCTATGTTAAAATCTCCAACTAAAACTGTTTCACAAACTTCGCCAAGCATATTCCAACTATACTTCACCATTTTAAATACTGTTTGGAATGGGCATCCTAATACATGAGTGTGCCGTGTTTGTCTTTCTTGTGCCAGATATACTTCTTCAGAATTGACATCGATATTAAATCGCCTACGAAAACTGTTTAGAAATATTCGTCTGGCATATTCTAACTCTGCATCACCTTTATAAATACCATTTGGAACGTGTATCATAATCTATGAGCGTACCGTGTTTGTCTTCTCTCTGTTCCATAAAACACGTGGACGGAATTGAACTCTTCGGAATTGAAATCCATATGAAAATCGTTAGCCAATTTCCAGCCAAATTTAGAAGCCATCGCCAAGCTTGATTCGGTTTTGAAGAGATTGTTTGACTCCAAAACGTGGTGATCACTTATCAAAAATTGCAAACGTTGTGCGACTTTCAAAATTTTATCCTTCCCCCGCCCCCACCCCCTCCTGGCAAACATATTTGTAAAGATCTACACCGTGACATATCGTGCGTAGACAAATTGTGCCGACGTTAAAAAAGCTGCTCGATTTTAATAGCAGTGTAGTGCTAATAATATAGCTACTGTAATTAAACAAGCGCATAATTCAAACCTTCTGTGTTGTTCGTGTCATAGCAATTACTAAGCAAACTTTAGTTTCAAAAATTACTCGTATCTGGAAAAGCAATATATAAATGTATATAAAATATGTAGCTACAGTAATAACAATTTCAAATCTACCAGAATGCGGCAAGCCCTTATCTTCTGCATCTGTCCTTCTAGTTCTGATAATCTGGGAACAATTTAAATAAAAACGCCCCAGCGGGGGTTCACGAAAGCAATCTTCCCCGCCCTTTGTTTTACGACCTAACAATGCCCAATTATGGTGTGCTACGCAAGGGATGAGGGCAACAACGGGCCATGTGACCAACATACTTGATTAAGCCAGGAAGGCCGAATGTGTAAGACAATACTATGAAGTAGAATAAGCGAGATATATTTTATATGATGTATAAGATTTCTGATGGATTTTTTAAACAGATAAGAAAATGATGTTTAATATCAGGTTTTGAGTAATGTGCTACACCGAGTGTATTTTAAGAAAAAAGCGATGTAAAATATATTTCAATACATTTTAACTCAATCTCAACCTGGGGGGGGGGGCGCAGAGCGTTTGCAAGGGGGCGCGAGAAAAACCAAAGAGCAATTAGTGGTGCATGTTTTTAAAGAAATCATCTTATTTATTTTCTTTTTTACTCAAAAATATATCCATTTTCGTTTAAAATGTTCATTAAAACTTTACTGATAACATTATTTTGTAGAAAATTCGACTAAATGTTCATTGTTAAAGATTAAAAACCGGAATGTATGCTGAAAAATGTCAGGGAGGGAGGCGCCGCCGTAAGTTAGCCTTTGTTGAGGGGGGCGCAACGTTAAAAGGTTGAGAACCGCTGCATTAATGCACAGACAGTTCTATCCCATTATGAGCAGAGGTCGATAAAGGAATTTTTTTCCATTTTTGTGAATTTTAATAATATTGTGAAATTCAACACTTATTTTTGTTAATTTTTTTACAAATTTGTAAAGTCAATTTTTTTGTTAAAATAATTGATAAAACGGATTAAAATATAAGGTAAAATGCCAATAAAAGGCTGTTTTAATCGATTGTATTTTGTGAAGGGGCCGTTTTAATCGATTTTAATTTTATGAAGGGGGCACAAAACGTACACAATTTTCGTCAGCATCGAACCCTTATCGGTATCACATTAGAGACCAGACAAGTTATTCGCAAGTTCTGGTGATGCCTACAGCAATAAATAAATTTCTGACATCAATGACAACAAACATTTAGTTCTGCTGTTATCTTAAATAAATAAATAAATAACATGAGTCTTAGAAAAAGATGAAGTATTCGCTTGTGTCTTGGGAACCACTGCTTTAGTAGAACTTAAAAAAAAAAAAAAAAAAAAAAAAAAAAAAAAAAAAACCGCTTCAGTACTACAATATCCATGAGGAAAACACTTAAAATTCTGATTAATGTCGATAAAAAAAATACAATAATACAATTTTTCTTACGAAAATTATTATTAGTGTCAGTAATAGTAAAAAATTTGCTTAATGATCTTGGTACACAGGATAAACAAATTGTACCATAGAAAAAATTCAGGATGATTCTTCATAAATTGCCCTACATACTGTAATAAATGAAAAAAAAAAACTGTTTCATGAAATTTTCTGGTAAATTTTTAAACAAGCAATTTTGCAGCAGGATTTTTCGAACAGTGGTACATTTGGCAAAATTTTCGCTAAAGATTTCTTTAATAAAAGTTTTGTAACTGACAGAAGTTTACTCTTATTGCATATTATCGTCCAAAGTATAGCTTCTGAAGAGACACCCTAAAACTTTTTAAGTTCCTGATATAAGGTGAACCGACCAGTAAATAAACACTTACGCAAAAAAAAGTAATGATAATTTTCTTACGTAATTTTTGTATTTTTGTGAGTAAGCACATTTTTTGTGAGATGTAATTTATGTAAAAAAACCTAAGAAGCTACTATTCCTCTTTTTTTTAGGGGGGGGGAGTTAAAAGTGGTATAACAGCCCAGTGAATGGAGATCGATTCTGTGAGTGAACAATGTAGAATACACATCCCATATTAATATTTTATAAGTGAAGGACGTGTGACCAGGGAAACCAATTAAACGCGAAACAGTTTCCTACTTCAAGGAAGGAAATTACTGTTGCCAATTCGCATACTGAAAAACTCTTCAAACATTTTTTTTTCAAATATACAAAATATTTGTTCACTTGTTGTACTTACTCAGTGGTCTGTTTAGAACAATTAGTTTATTCGTATTAATGTACGAAAATCAGGTGAAATTTTTTGAACTACAGTCTTAATCCTTCATATCACTGTGTTTCAGATCTGCAATATACCAATTAAATAGTATAAATTAACCAGAGTGTATTAAAAAAATATTTCAGTGACTGTTTTATTCTAGAATTTGTGATATATACTAATTAATGTAACACGCGACACTGTATTTTTCCCTTCAGCAATCGCATTATTGGTTACTGAAGGACTTATAACACAATGTTAATGATTCCTTTTTTAAGTGCTCAGTTTAAACTGTTCACAAATATTTCAGTAACACTTTGGTATACTACGGATTTATTTTCAAGCAGGGTTGGCATGGCTGCAGTGGTTGGTGTTTTTTTTAAAAGAAAATTTATAATTTTGAATACTACAGATAGAATTAGTTCTGATATGTTTTAAAATTATCCTTTTAAGTATCAACAATAAGTTTTTATATCAATCTAATAGATACCTTATTGTTTTATCATTATAAAAAGTTATTAACTAAACTTAAATTATAGGCTGAATTTTTAATTTGTTTCTAAAATAGAGGTTTTGTGTTTTAACAACTTATTTTTAAACCTTAAAAATATCATTTTGAACAACTTATCACCATTATTACTGATGAATGTAAGTGCAAGATTCCATGTAAAATGTAGTAAACAATTAATATTGTATTATATTATATACTAAATATAAAAAAATAGTACCTCTAAATAAAATATTAAAATCGAATGATTTCAATGTTCACAAAAGCATAGCAACAATTTGAAGAGATTGAATGCAGAGTTAAATTTAAGATTAAAAGGCGTTGTGTGATAAGAGAAACCAGGTTCGATGCACTTAGTTTGCAGTAAAGAAAAATACATTGAACGCAAACAATTTATTTAAAAGATACTATTGAGCATTATTACAGCGGGCGGTGGTAGCTCAGCGAAATAAGATTACGTCCTATATGGACAGTGAAATTAAGATGGAATCAATTGAAAAATACGCCAGCAGAGAATTACACATTGGCGGGAACAACAACTTGGCTGAGATAAATAACGCCAATTCCAGAGCAACCCTAAAAGTTAATCCAATAAAATAAAAATCACATAATCGCAAGCAAATAATTTTAAAGATGTCGCAGTGCAACAAATAATAACTTATGCCAACGCTACGCCAAAGGAGGGGAATCAAAACGTTCGTTGCGGTAGCAAACAGACGTAATATAATCTATTTTCAGCACAACAACGCCACAGGTCTGATGTAGAGAAAAAAAAAAAAGAATAATGCATACGGGGAAAGTGAATATACAGATTTAAAAGACGAAAATGACAAAAAAATGAGAACAGAAAAGCTTTAGAAGTCTTGATTTTAGATAGATTACATTAAAGAAAGCCAAATTAAATGATTATTAAATTAGATATGTGATCTCCATCACATATGTAACAGGTCGTTATAAAAGGTTTTTTTAAACCGGTTTAAACAAAAAAAAAACACGTTATTTTTTTCCCCCCAAGTAAACCGTTTTTGTTTTTTTTCTTTTTCCAACCGTTTTCAAGTAATACGGAAATATAGATAGCCGTTTTATTGAACTCTACAACTAGCACATTTTCATCAATAAATTCTACATAAATTGCAAAACTGGAAAATAAAGACTTTCAGTGTGTTTATGATCTGGTTCTGCACATTGCAAGGAAAAATAAAAAAATAAATAAAAGATTAAGTTGTTGAGGTATAAATGGTTTAAAAAAATAATAATACAATAAAAAGAGCGCAGAATACATACATACATGCGTAAGAAAAAGCGACAATGAACTCAACAAATAAATACAAACCGAACATCTCCTTCCTCACACGGAGTCATTGAGTACGTAATGACATTATTGGATAAGGCAGAAGAGAAATGCGCGCGCTCTAGTGGCTTCAACCACGGAAAAAAACCTGCACACACAGAGAGAGAGAGAACACCTTCGGCTGGTAGAAAGAGAGAGACAAGTTGAAAGAAAAAATAACCAAGTGGATAAAAAAAAAAGTAAAAAAGAAATTCGTCTCGAAAGGGTGAAATAAAAAAGAAATAAAGGCGAGGGTCATGAAGCACATGTGTATTAGGCGTAAGAGCTGCACTCACTTTTGTATTTGAATCACGTAGTTATTCAACCGTTTACACCACACGCGGCCATTGGGAATGCCTGGCCATGCAGGAAGGAACCCGGCGGAATCGTGGAGAAATTTATTAGCAGAAATAATTTTCGTTCTTTTTTTTTAAATTCTTTATTATTATTATTATTTATTTATTTATTTTCGGGAGTTAGTGATTTAATTTTCAGGCATGAACTGGGGTATTTTTAATGAACGTGTGGTGCAATTCTTTTCAATAAATAAAAAAAGACAAGTTAATGAAACAGTTAAAACTGGAATTCGTTGAAAATCATTTTGCAGATATTGAAGGTTAAATTGTATTTTTTTTTCTCATAGTAGACGATTAATGGCTCTATTTTTTTTAAAGAATGAATTGTGATTGATAGAGTGGCATTCTGCAAATAGTTTTATCGTGCTAAGCTCGTTTACTAATTTATAATTCTTTAGATGCAATTCCGTATTAATAATCGAAAAGAGGTCTATATTTTTTAGTCCATTTAAAAAAACATGTATTTGAATGCAACACGCCAGTGGGTAAAATTGACTCTTTTCTCTAAGCAACAATTTACGGATTTGCGATTTTTGGAATAAAGTTTTTTTTTTTTTTCCCTCAAAAACAATATGTTAGCGTTATCTTGTATTCTGTTTTAAGAAAATAAATTTTTTATGCGAGATTCTGAGTTAATAATCACAAAATAAAACATATTTATTTTTATACTATTAAAAAATATTCTGTTCGAAATATATTAATGAATAAATTCGATTTTTCTCGCTAAACAATCATTTTATGGCTAAGAAATTTGTTTAGAAATTGTAAAAGAAAGGAAGAAATTCTGTGTGAAAGATATTTTACACTTATCCTTTACTCCTTAACAAAAATCACAATTATTCAGACGGGATTCTGTTAAAAATCAATAGAGAAAACTGATTCTGATTTTTTTATTGTTTTTTTTTTTAATTTTTTATTAGAGCGCTATTTTGATTGCAACATGGTAATAACCGATGGACGAAAAAGAGAAATTTTTATGGAATATGGAAGCTGTTTTGGCTGTAATATACATAAATAAACGATAAAATATGTTATTTCTCTCTAAAATTCAGCTTCTCGTATGTATATTTTTTTAAATTATTATTTTAATTGAAAGAAAGCAATCTATTCTACAAGACACTTTAAATTTATTCTGTGTTTTATTACAGAGTTTGGATTGTTTGAATGAGACTCTGTTAATAATCACTAAAAGATTTTTGTATCGAGATTAAGAGAAAGCTACTTTGGGTAATAGAAAACTACAGGTATTCAATTTTTTTTTTATCATTAATTTACAATAAACTATGGAAAAGAGGGGAGACGTTTTTTATATTTGTGTATCTTCATTAATTTTTATAGTTTAAAATGTAGCAAAATTTTTAAAATTTAGATACAGAATATTTCTTCTCCGAATAATAAATATAGCCCTAATAAATAAAAATTTTTAATGGTAATAACTAGTTAGAGAATGGTTTAAAACGGTTCGAGGGGTGTTTATTAGTGTCTAAAGACTATGTTTCGAAAAGTCGTACACATATCAGTTTTCAAAACCGAAATTTTCATTTACAAGAGGGGCCTTAGCGCATCCCACGCTTAAGTCAAGACTAAACGGTACAACAATCCAAAACTGAAAATGTCATATCAGATTCGTATCTTTTGTACTTTTTTTTAATTAAAAATACCATTTCTCTGTACAATTTCAATTCCCTTGGTTATTTTTTTTCCCTATTTTATTTTATACGTATAACTTATTATTTTATACCCATACCTCACAAAGCGAAATATTCACTTATGTGAAGGGTCTTGGAACTAGGGTTGCCAACCGTCCTGCGACTGCCGGGACGTCCCGTTTCTAGAACTTTATAGTCTGTTCGCGGAAACGAGAGAACGAAAGTAAACAAACGGGTTACCAAAGAATTCCATTTTTTGGCACCAATCCTAGTTAGGCGAATTTAACCTTTCTTAATTCCAAACAGCGTAAATGGAAGAAAGCAGAAATTCACAGTGTGTTTAGCGCTTTGGCAAAATGCCATGTGTTTACTCTTCGCCAGTTTGCACGTGCAATTGTTTAGTTTCGTTCTCTCGACTCGGCGAACACACTATAGAGGGCACGTACCGCGAAAGGTGAGTGCAGGGCTCGAAAATTATATTGCCAGACATTCCAGGGGCATGCAAAAATTAAATGGGGCATGCATTTTCCTCCTCATATGCCCGGCCGGGCATGTAAATATAACCTAAAGAGTAACAGGCAAAATTAACAAATATTCCACTACTTATAGAAATAATGTTCTGTGTTTCTCCCTGTGAGAGATCTGACACGATGAATCATTTTATAAGAATAAGCGTTGACGGTGTTGACTCTTTGAGGCGCAACCCTTTCGCAATGCTTAAAAAAGGACAGCCGTTGCCATCGCTCGACTTAACTACCAGCAAGATGGCGGACGATCGAAACGTTCATCGCGTGCCACAGATATAGACAGGCGCGTAGCCAGGAAAATTTTTCGGGGGGGGGGATATGAACTTATATGTGTATAAATAGACGACATTTCATCACTAATCCAAAAATTTCGGGCGGGGATATATCCCGATATCCCCCCCCCCTGGATATAGAGACCCCTTTTTGACACAGCTGGCTGTGGCGCACAGCCAGCTGTCGTCAAAAAAAAGGGTCTCTAGATCTGTGGCCCGCAATGAACGTTTCGATCGTCCGCCATCTGGCTGGTAGTTAAGTCGAGCGATGGCAACGGCTGTCCTTTTTGCAGCGTTGGGCAATCTATCCAGCTGTACTCGGATCCTTTCATTTTTCAGCAGATGTCAGTGCAGTTAAAAATAAACGTGACAATTTTTTTACGGGAAATGACATGCTAAAAAGTACAGGATTCTCGTGGAGCTATGTCACCCGCAACTATTTTTATAGAAATCCAATCTATTCTTCGTGACTGGCAACAGTCAAAACGTCAGAGTTTGGTGTTCCCAGAGCGGGAACACTGCGCGTTAAAGGGTTAAATCAAAAAAATTTAATCCATCAAAAATCATTAAACATTGGCTATTTAGTACAAAAGGTATAAGACATGTGAAAGGACATGCACTTGCCTGAAACTAAAAGTAATTTTTGGTGATATGTGTGTAATATTATATTATAATTTTAGTATGTTACTGGGTACTAACATTTGTTTACTAGGTATAAACAAATGTTACTGCTTTTGTAAATATACAATGAAAGATATTTAGGCATGTACAAATTTTAAACGGGCATGCAAAAATGTTAAGATTTTTCGATTCCTGTGGACGCCAAATGTCCAGTTCTTTGAAAAGAATAAGTAATTTAATAAATTAGAAGAAATTTTAAACCTTAAGTTTCTTTTATAAATGAATATGAATTTAGCAGAATTGATTGTGTACTTTAAGTTTCTTTTCCAAACAGGTAATATTATGATTTCGGTAAAAGTGATTTGATGTAGCTTACGTTTTCTTTACAAATAAATAATAAATAATTATCATAATCTTAGTAAAAGATGTGATCTAAGACTTGAAGTTCTTTTTATAAAGGTACATTATTGATATTTACTTACAGGTTTGTTTAATTATTTCTTACATACCAAAGTAAAAAGGTTTTGCTTTTGCTTGTGAAAGGAATTAAAAAGTTCATATTTAATTTAATTGCTAATGATAGTACTGTTTGTTCTGATTATAAAGAAGATCGATAGAGGAGTCCATAACACTGAATGTTAATTTTTAATTAGTTTGCCTGATTGTTTTAATTTTTGTAACTATGCTGCATGTATAATTCCCAAAGTAGTAAAACATTATATTAAAAAAAAAACTATTTAAAATGTAAAAGCTTAATCTGGTTTTAATTGTTTTTCTCGGCTTTTTGTAATTTGTAAGCTGGGTGCCGCTTTTTTTACACATCGCGAATTTTAATTGCAAAAGTCCCGCAAATTCGTGAATAAAAGATGGCAAGAGTACTTGGAACGTCTTCGCTTTAAGTCCAGACTCCACTGCAGTGGCGTAGCCATGGGGGGAACCCCCCTTCTCCCCAATGAGGAATTTTTTTGCCATACAAAATGTATTTTCTTCACTCTCTAATCACACACACGTATATATATATATATATATATATATATAGTATATGAGTTGCAATAATTGTAACGTTCCCCCCCCCATGAAAAATTTCTCGCTACGCCACTGTTCCACTGTATTACAGGCTCACTGCTTGTAATATTTTATAATACAACTTTCAGGGGCCATTTCAAATTTTATCCGAGCCTCAAGCGCTATATGATTCTTTAAAAAGCTACCCAAAATTTGTACGAATTCTTAAAAGAGCAACCTGTAAAGTCCGCTCTACAGACACGATTGAGTAATCTTACTTTCTACACAACCACAGGTATGTTATTACAGCTGTGACGTAAAATTCCCCGTTCCTTTATTACTTCCTTCCGCTTGCAATAACGAATATATGTACACGATCTAAAATACCCAATAATAAAGCGTTTCTGAAAGAACATCGTATCAGAAACATGCCCTCCGATTGGCTACGTCAAGTCAGATGCGAATGCACTGAGATTAATTCATTCATTCTTTTAAAAAACACAAAGTATTAAAAAAAAACACCCCTAAGGTTAAAACACTCAACGATTTTTTTTAAATTATTTTTAGAATATTAGAGATGGATTATCAAGAATCGCTGCTGGTAATGAGCAGTTATTATGCATCGGAGACGAACATAAATTGTTTTGGAGAACGCCAAGCGGATTATCTCTCTGCCATTTTGTTTCTCAAGGCTTGTTAATGGTAGCGTGCTATTTTGAAAAGACAAATAATGTTGCTTTGTATTCGGTTAGAAAGTGCTTTATTTAAAAATAGATCCAGGCATTAGATAATACCCGCAACTGATATTTAATTCAATTATTTTCTTACAGTAAAATGCTTTCATTTATAATGAATACTTATAATTGGATTTCGTTTTATTTATTTATTATTCGTTTATTATCAATTAATCGTATTTTTGCATATGTTATTAATGTAACTTTGCTAGTTTATTCAAGAATGTGTACAATTGTTAACATTTTAGTTAAATATTTATATACATTTTCTTTTTGTTAACAAATTTCCTGCGTTCTAAATGGAAGTTCCATTCGTTCAGTTTCATTTTATTTATTTTTCTATCAAGTAGTATAGTTTTATGTACTGCTTTATGCATACAAATATTATCAACGTAAAATGTTTAGTTTTAAATTTAAATTACAGCTTTACTGTTTTCAAATACATTTTCATTTGAATTATACTAGAAAATGCTATTATTATTATTATTATTATTACTATTATTATTTCAAAGTGCTGCACGCACAGATTATACAGATTCTGTACACAAAACTACATTAAAGCATTAGTTTAAACTACTGATGCTCAACCAGTACTTCAGGAACGTAATATACAGTTGAACTTGGTTAGTGGAATATCGCTTAAAAGAATATCCCGCTTAATGTAATAAATTTTATCAAAGTACCGAACTATATTAATTATTCATTGTGAGATCTGATAATGGGATATCCCGCAAATTAGAATAAATTTTCGAGGCAAAATGACTATTACATATCTATAAAAAAATTGTACTAGTATATAATAATAATAAAGGAAACAGTCAAACTTTCTTCGGAATTTGGAAGGTGTTCACAAAGAGAAAACTGTTGGGAATGGTTGGTTTAAACTATTCAAAATATCAAGGATTGAATTTAAGGCCATGAATCAATAACTGCAATGAGTGGTTTATAATTAAACTTCCCATATAAACAGCTTTCTGCAGCTTAAACGGGTGAGCTGTCTGCCACCAAATTTAGAACATGAACTGTACGCGAAATGCGCCCAAAGATTTTTTAAAAATTAGTTTTAAAAAATGTCCGCTATGCGGCGTTTTGTATGGTGAATTCAGCTTCAAAAAATAACTGAAAATTACTTAATAAATGCCCAAAAAACATTTAATAAATCTTGAAATCCTTCGTTCATTTCGAATTAGCCATTTCCATTGTTAAATTTGCTGTTTTCTTCATGCAAAACGCCACCTAGTAGACATTTTTGGAACTTTTCCTTGAAATTCCTTGCGCGCATTTCATGTATAGTGTCTATGAACAACATTGCTTCACAATCCGTTAATCTGTTTTAGCTGTAGAACAATGTTTAGAGGGGAAGTCCAATTATAACCACCCTGTATTTAATTACTAATTATTTGAGGTGAAATTAATTAATTCTAAAACTTTTAAGCGAGTATTGTTCGATGAGCCTTAGAGATGGACGCGAGACGATTTTTTGCGAGACGAGACACACATTTTTAGCATTACATTTAATAATATGAATATATTATATACTATAATAACTACATAATCAATCTAATGAAATTTAATAAAATAATAAGCAAATATATATATTAGCACACAGCAGAATCAAAATAGATTAAACAAATAATTTTAAAAAATCATGTCCAATGTCAATACACTGAAAACTTCTTTTAAACATGTACTTCTTCTAGGTCATTTCTTGATACACCTGCGTATAAAATAACTTTTAAACAGTGCCTCATTACAACCTTTTACACCATGTAATTACGCTGCGCAGAGACAACACCCTACTTTTCCATAGGCCACTCCGCTTTTGCGACTGACCACAAAATGACACCCCCCAAGGGCGCGGGCGGCTGTTCCTCTGCAGCAAAAGACGAACTCGCATTTGCCTCCAAGTGTGATTGACAAAAACCCGAATGATATGCTGCTACCAGGAAATGAAATAACCCAGATTATAGGCAAAGGGGCAATTTTGTAGTAAAGGGGCAGTTCGGCCGAAATTGCGAAGCGAGTTGCTCAAATGCTAATATCTTAATAGTTCTTCCTCCTCTCAGGTCAAGCTCGTTCCTTGGGAAACCTTTAATTATGAGCGTGGACATTTTAAGTGTGTCGGTAGTATTTTGTAACAGGGTCGTTGTTTACACCTGTGAAATTAAGGCAAGGCTTTAGAGGGCATGATCAATCTTCATCAAGAGTGTGATGTCCACCGATGGATTCGACTATTTTAATTAGGAAGATTAGCTAGTACTGGTAAAAACAACACCGATGAGAATCGAGTATTTCCATATTTTTTTTTCCCTAGGGTATAATTTACGGCAAAATCAAGTGCGATCCGAATCTAGGTCAGAGTTTCGAACCTTTAGATCTGAATCGAAGTCCAGTGTCGAAGCTCTGCCAATTAAATTTAGGTTAAGGCTTTTTGGACTCGGGGCGATGCAACAATTCAAGTCAATCTTTCTCTTGACAAAAAAAAAAGTCCTTTTAAATGATTATTATATTTGCAAAATGTCCCTACGGTATTTTGTAATGGACTTCTTTACACACCTATGAATTAAACGAAGAACTTGGAGGAGTAGGTCAATCTTTGTTAAGTGTTTGATGTTCGTTGATAGATTCAGCTCCTGTCTTATTAAAAAATATCAGTTTGAAACACATAACATTAATGGTGAGAACCAGCTTCAAATGTTTTCATATTTTTTTTTTTCCTGGGGTGTACAATAGAGATGAGTTCGGGCTCATTTTTTGAAGCCCGAGCCCGCCCGAGCCCGAGAACTTTTAATCCGAGCCCGCCCGAGCCCGAAATTTCAGCTAAAGGTAAAAAAAAATAAAAATTACTTCATTGATAGAATACAATAAATTTTGCTGTTTGTGCAAATTAATGACAAATAGAGTTGCAAACTCTCAATGCTCTTTCTAATTCTTCATATCCATGCTTATCAAATAATGTCCGATCTGATGACTAACTAAACCGTTTACACGTTTAGTCATCAGATCGGTTAGTCACTGTAACGTTTACACTAACTAAGCAATATAAGCCGCCGTTCTGAAATACTAAAAGAGCTTCACGCACCTTCTAGGTGCCCGTGCCGCTAATTTTCTTTTTATAAGTACTTTTATTTTCCTCATGAATCACTTTTTAAAATCTGTTTCAAGGAATATGTTCAATAAATTAAAAATTTTTCACGAGCCCGAGCCCGAACGCAATTGGACAAAATAGAGCCCGAGCCCGGTTCGGGCCCGGGCTCGGGCTTTCGGGCTCGGGCTGAGCCCGTCTCATCTCTAGTGTACAGTAAACAGAATCAAATACCTTTACACTTATTGAACTTGCTCAGTGTAAACTGAAGCACACGGCGTCTACATTGGATCAGGCTCAATGAATCATCACACTGGCTAGAGCTTCGTCAATCTGACATTGGCTCAGGTTCTACCATTTAGATCAGTTCGACAGTTATTCGGGATATGTCACGTAGATCTCGACACTATCTCAAGATCTGAGATTTAATTAAGTCTTTAGGCTGTGGCGGTGCTGGGCAAACAAAAACTCCAATTACGATTTTGCACTTAGAATAAGGCTACAGTTTTTTGGAGAGGACGCATGAATTAACGGAAGAGTTCCGAAGAACCGGTGGATTTTAGTTGATTGCGTGATGCCGTGAAATAATTCCGTATCACTGATTATAAAGATTCGCTTGCAGTACGACAAAACACTGGTGAGAATCGAATATTGAGGATTTTAATAGCTTTTAATAAATAATTTGCAAATGAGTGACTTATATGATTCCGGTTCCCCGTAATTTTGTACAAACGATTTTTGGTGGTGTTGATTTAGTCCAACTGAAACCGAGACTTAGCTAACTCCTAACCATTGGAGTGAATCTTTGAGCTGGGGAAATGCAGCAATTTCATGTCAATCTGATTCATTGAAAATCTTAATTTGCGATCAGTAACATGAAGTGCGTCAACAGTATTTAGTTGTTAAACTTGTGAGATCGATTACCCATTCAGCAAGTCTAATTAGAATAATTCACTTTTGCACCGGCGAAAACATACGTGAAAATCAACTAGAAATTATTTTCATATATTTTTATTCCGGAGTATAATTTGCAGTAAAACCCAAGTCAAACACTTATCACTATTAATATGCTATGAATGGTTTCATCGCTTTTTACCTGGGATGTAATTAATGGTAAAATCTCAGTCAAGCAAATTTATTATTTATAATTGAATCTGTTTTACTTCAATGCGAATTGAACTTCAAGTCTCCAACTTATATGAAGCTATGCCAATTCGGATCAGTTTTCAAGATGGCTATAACTGGGTGGGGGGATTAAGTCCTTCAAAGATTTTAGCCCCCGCTCTTGAAAAATAAGATATTCTGTCGCAACAACAGGAGATGGAGCTCTGTAGGGTTGGCTTCACCTGGAACTGTCCAAAAAAGCTTACTCAGTTAAGCCTATGACAGAGACAACGATGTAAGAATTCCAAGACAGTATGATTTTTTGTAAAATTTTCAATTGTGATCTTTAACTATGATTACATGGATATAAGAAATACAAACAATGCTTTGCGCTATTGCTAGTGCCTCTTTCTTTACCAAAAAGTTCTTTCTGGTAAGAAACTTGTTTGGGCTGTGTCGGCTTTTGGCAAAATTTGCAAAGTTACATGCCTATGATCGATTTAGTTTTCCAAATTAGAAATATTTGCTCGTTCTCAGAATAAATATTGGTGAGAATTGAACAATACATATTTTCATATCGTTTTCCATAAGTTACAATTTACAATTAAGTGGTTACTCAGTAACCGAAGTTTTCTGGCAAAATTTCATAAATTCAAAATTGCATAACTATGTAGTCAACTAGTAGCGGATACAGGGGAGCGGCCAGAGGGTTTCATTCCCCCCCCCTCCCGCCACTAAAAAAAACAGCTTGCTAAAGTCTAACATTCTGCTTCATTATACACTTTAAATAGGCAAAATTATCTTTTTTCATAAATTAACCCCCCCTCCTAAAAAAATTACGTCTGTTTTGGCTCGCAACTTTCCAAAAGTTGCCCGAAAATATTGCTTTGTACATTTTGTTAGGTCGAAATAAGCTTTTTCAGAATTTAGCCACTTAAAAAAAAAAAAATCTGTATCCGCCACTATAGTCAACTTATGCGCTTGTAGAAATTATACACACAACACTGTAAAATGTTTAGAAGATCAGAGTTTTAAAGCATTCGAAATTCAGAAAAACTTTATTAGGTTCAGATGGTAATCTCATGTGGGGACGCTTGAAGAATTAAATCCACCATCTCATTTTGCGAAATACCATATCCAGAATTATTTTGCACCACGGTCTAAATATCCCTTTTAACTCATGCTGAAAAACTCTCTTGTTTTAATACAGCGAGACTAATTACGCTTAATAATTCAAGCAGGTACATTGATGAATACCGTCCATTTGCATTCAGGTTTTCTTTTAAAATAATTATCGAAAACAAATAAGTTTACTTTTTTAATTAAAAAACGTATTTCGCAAGAAGCAGGTTCCAACTTTATCCTTCAATAATTATTTAATTTAAATATATTAATTATTTCACTTGCATATGCAAAAATATTTCTTTGCATAAAATTATGGCTGCTGGAATAATTGATAATTTCTTTGTTTTCTGTCTAGAGTGATTTATTAATTCCAATCTGCATTTTAAATTTATACTAAGGTTGATCTTCAAAGATGCCACATGCGTAGCATAGTTTTCTAATGTTACTTAAAAAAAAAAAAAAAAAAAGAAGGAGAAGAAAAGAAAAGAAAAGAAAAGAAAAATGGGATATCGATTCAAAGACTCGTCAAAATTTATAATTTTCTTCACAAAATATGTTTTTATTATTTCATACAGTATTTTTTTTTGGGGGGGGGGGGGAAGGATCAGAGCAAAATATTATTTTGCTCATCTTGAGCGTTCGAATAGATTTTTTCAAAATCGATTATCTCGAATGCATTTAATAATCGATTAATTCGAATACTTTCATTCATTCATGACCACCACTTGTTGAAATGGAGTGTCCCAATTAAGTTCCCATACTGGAGACATATGTATGCTATTTGGATAGTTATTTCGCTAAACATCTTGGTATCTTTAGTACGATTTGTGTTGAGAATACGCCCCAAACATCGCATTCTTTGCATCATAGCTTTCTTTCACTATAAAGAACAAAATAACATGGAACTTTATTCTCACCGTTAAGTTAAACTCTCTAGGAGATTACACTTCCCTTAGAAAGTTGAATAATGCCATTAGCGAATACAGATAGCGCAACACTCTACTCGGTAACTGCAGGTGTACCTATGGAGCGAAGACAATAATCACAAATGTTTATTTACAAGAATGATGACACTGAAACAAACAGTATTTGCATTTACTTCATGTGGCGATAAATTTTCACACCGTTTTAAAGCCCCGCTAAACTCAAACTCTCAGTGAAATCTCATAATGTTAAACACATGTTACACAGAAAACTCAACTCACCAGAAAAAAAGTCATTTTCTGGCGTAAATATACACACTCGTGACAAATTTAAATTCAATATTTTAATCATCTCAAAATAGTGACAAATAAAGAAATAAAAAGGATGTTCTAAGGCATCCACGTAAATTGCAAAATCGAAAAGTGAAAAAACAAAATTAAAATTTAGTGCTCGCTTCCATAAACTCGTTAACATGCTAGGTTGGGAAATTAAAAACGTGCAAAACTAGCAAGCAGACAGCGCGGTAAATGCTTTAACCGATGCACGTCACTGGATTTCCAGTGTTTACATATCTGCAAGGGAGTTTGGGGACCACAAATCCCAAAAAGCGGCTACGGAGAGTGTTGGCTCCTATAGCCTACCTTCGTGATTCTCACTCAACTAAAGTGTGAAAAGAAGCAAAAGATAAAAACTAAAGAATTGAGAAGCAGACGATAAAATTTAGTATTTACAAATAATCAGAGACAATGAGTTCGTTAAGTTGCAGTAAAGGAACTTTTAGAACACACTGCGTTAATAAAACAGTTCACTTGTCTTTCACGTTGTGCGTTCACTGTGCTCTGCGCCGAAGTTCTTCTTTCTCTGGGGTAAACCATACCTAAAACTACATCAGTTCCATATAAAGATTATTACCCTTTAGCAAGGAATGTTTACTTAGGACAGAAAAAATGGCAAAAGTAATTTATCGCATTGCCGCCCCCCCCGGACAAAACATGAACGAACTTCTTTCCAAGTGCGAACTGTCATAATCTGAAGATGACGAAAAGAAGAAGGGAGAAGAGAAAAAAAAAAAATGTCATATTCTCTTCCCCACCTCGGGCCTTCTCCAGACAACTCAACATACCCCAGCCAGCTATAGAGGCCAAAGACCCAAACTTGGAAAAATATGTCGACCCTTTTTCACAAAGTGGAAGTCCCATGACCATTATCTTCCGCACAGATCTACTACGCTCCCAAAAAACGACAGGAGATAATAAAACTTCGGACCTCCTCAACTCAACTCAACTCTTCTTCCCAACAGAGAGAAAGGGAGTAGGGATGAAAAAAAAGAACAAAACAGAACACAAAAAATAAATAAATGAAGAAGACAGAAAGAGAGGCGAAGCGGAAACACAAGTTCTTTTTATTTTTTATTTTTTTTTAAGTGGATGAGTTTTTGGGTGTTAGGTAACTCTTGTGCCAAAGGGTTGGTGGTGGGACCGGCCCGTTTGGACGTTTCTTCCCTATTGAGGGTAGGCATTTTTACTTTTTTGCTTCTTCTTCAGCCCGGGTGGACTGACTCTGTGGAGTGGTCTGTCTGAAGTGAAGAGAGGAGGAAAAGAAAGGGGTCGTTGTCAGACAGGAAAGATAGAGAAGAAGTGGTCGTTCGATCAAAAAATAAAAATAAAAATAAAGTCATATGAATCGGATTAGGGTGGTGGTTATAGAGTGAAAGTCGTGCGGATTATCGATAAACGTGGCGTTTAATGATTGGTTGGAAATGATGTACATCTTCCACCTATGTCTCGAACGTGTCATGGATTAATTATTGTTTTTTTTTTTTGTGCAGAATTCACGTGTCGAGGGTGCAATGTCCGTGTACAATGCAATGGAGGTTAAATTAGGGTTTCTATTTCGAATCCCGATTCGGTTTTCTATTTCAATCGGGAGAGTTCAACCCGAAATTAAATGGTTTCGGTTTGAAGGCTAATTTTTTACAACTTCGGACATGTTATTTTTTTAAGAAAAATTTACTAATTTCATGATCTAATTTCAGTAAATATGTACGATCGCTGCAATATTTATAAATACTGTACCATTTAGCTTATTGCAAACGGCGTAAGTATCATACAGAGTTCTACTGAAACACCCGGAAGGGAAATAGTAAATTACACTCTATGTGCAGTCACTATTTAAAGTGAATTGTATAGATATTTATCTATTTCAAACAAAACAAAATTTATGCAGTACATTTTTGATAATCCGACGATTGATTAGTCCGGCACGTTCAATAATACAGCGCTCTTGGGAAACACACGTCATATTAGCTTTCAATCCGCCGACCACCGCGGACGTAAACAAGCATGCGCGCTCTCGTGCTTATCCCTCCTTCTATCCTGATTGTTTTCTAGTTTACCTTATGTATTTAGCAGTGTATTGATCTAGTGTACTACAATGTCGACCAAACGAAAGCATATGATTTTTAAATTGGTGTCAAAAATAAGAGATCTTGATAATGCAGAATTTTTTAATAATCCGGCACTTTTCTGGTCCTATATGTGTCGGATTATCAAAAGTTTACTGTGTATGTTATTGAGGATTAAAATATAAGTCCCTTCAATAAATAGTGCAATTGAAAATAGTGTAGTTTTTCAGTTCTTTAAGGACCACTCTAAAAGAATTCCAATACATTAAGGTATACTCTACGGCAATTTAGAGATAATACAATAAGTATATTAGACGTTAATTAACATAGTGTTTATTTAAAGGATGGGAATAGCATTTCAAGTTATTTCGCAGGTCTCGAAATATTACATTGATGGGGATATAGACTGTTTCAGGATATGCACAAAATCTCGCCAAGCTTGGCGGCGAAAACTTCGCCCGGCTCCAGCTAACCCCGTCTCATTTAGGGAACATTCAATCAAAAATAAGGACCGGATTAGTGTAAAAGTTGGGCTGATTATTAAGCGTGGTGTTCTTAATGATTGCAGTATAGAGATGATATATTATATATGTATATATATCCCACCTGTGTTTCGAGGGTGTCATGGCAGGTTAATTATTTTTGAAGAAATTATATAGAAGGAGCAACGTCCGTTCTGTAATGCAATAATTGGGTTCGATGATTGAGTAAAAAAATAAATAAAATAATTAAGTCAATAAATAAAATAATTTGTGCAGGTAGGAACTAAATAGATTTTAAATCTTAATCTTTCTTTTTTTCTTTAATATGTTATGTTTGTGCAACGATATATACAATCTATAGTCATGCAACATCTCCGCTGCGCTTATAAATGCAATGAATTTCTGCTTCCAAAAAAACAGAAATAGTTTCGATCATTATGAAAAAAATGTTTAAATTTTTCCAAGTTGATTTTTTAGTTCAATTGTTTTATATTTTTTCAAATCACTTTTCTGTCTATTTTGAAAATTTAGGAGTAGGGTAAAATTTTTCCAGCGAGGGATGGAGAACAGTACCTCCAAACACACACCCTTGGCTACGGGCCTAATTTAAAAATGTTGTCACCAAACTTTTACGGACTTGGGCATGCTCACTTACCGTTACACGTGGTACACTACGTGATACTAAAATTTTTCTCTCCTGGTAACTCTCAGATACCAAAATCATATTAACAATCAATGCCTGTAAAATTACCACACTTGATTATTCTACAAAGAGTGAGTCAATAAGACATTACTTGTGAATGAATAACACTTTCTTAAATGGTATTTGTTTTTGACAGTTTTTTTTAATTCCCCTAAACTCTTTAACCCTTTAACGGGCAGTGTTCCCGCTCTGTGACCACACAACTCTGACGTTTTGACTGTTGCCTGTCACGAAGAATAGATTTGATTTCTATAAAAATAGTTGCGGGTGACATAGCTCCACGAGAATCCTTTACTTTTTAGCATGTCATTTCCCGTAAAAAAATTGTCACGATTCTTTTTAACATCACTGACATCTGCTGAAAAATGGAAGAATGCGAGAACACCTGGATAGATTGCCCAATACTGAAAAAAGGGCAGCCGTTGCCATCGCTCGACCTAACTACCAGCAAGATGGCGGACGATCGTAACGTTCATCGCGTGCCACAGATCTAGAGACCCCTTTTTGACGCAGCTGGCTGGCCGCACAGCTGTCGTCAAAAAAGGGTCTCTAGATCTGTGGCACGCGATGAACGTTTCGATCGTCCGCTATCTTGCTATTAGTTAAGTCGGGCGATGGCAACGGCTGCCCTTTTTTCAGCTTGGGAAAGGGTTGCGCCTTAAAGGGTTAAACAGGAAAGTTAGAAGAAGAAGAAAGAAAGAAAAAACACGCTTGTGTGGTTGCTGTCAGCAATCTAAGATTTAAATGAATTGATAAGTGAACATTATACGACTTTACGCTAAAATGTGCACAGCAAATAAACTAATATTAAACAATCTTTCAGAAGAAACAGATAATTAAATTTACACTAAGTACTAATTACCTAGTAAAATAGCATTTAAATGCACAGTCATTTAAAATATTTCCCTTTTTATTCCGAATTTCGCTATTAAATAGTCTTCCATCATCGTTTAAATGCATGTAGGTCAGCTATTATTTTTTCAAGTTACCCGAATAGAATTATTTATCAGGGTAACTTGACACGAAAAATGCTGTTTTATATTTCCATGGGCGAAAACTATTCATGAACATGAAAAGGGCGAAATAGAAAATTCTCCTTTTTCAAAATTCTTGACACTTTTGTAGACGGAACATCAAAGGGAGCTCCTGACTTGATTTCAAAAAGGAGAAGTAGAAGAATAAGTTTTGTCCGAGTTTACAAGGTTTTTTTTTTTTTTTAAACTCCCCCAGAGGGTTTAAAATCTCTCTCCTCTCTGTTGGATAGCTGGCTGTCTGAGGAATTTCGTAAGAATTTTCTAGAATTATTCGGAGTTCATGGAAAATGAAAATATATCATTCGTTTTCAAACTTGATTCTGGTAATTAAGAGGAGAGATTTGCTTAATCCGAGTAATGTTAAGTAATTTAAAAAGTGGTGTACTCTTTGGCACTGTAAATTTCTAATTATCGCCATTCTTTCAAGAATCATTTTACCAGAAAATAAAAACTGAAATTATTCCTACAGTGGCGCATACAAGGGAGGGGTCCAAGGGGTCCGGACCACCCCAAAAAGAGTTGTCAATTTTCCTTCATTAAATCGTCATGTAATTTTTGACTTTTAAATATGTTAGAAGACATCACATTCTTATCTTTAGCAATTAAGATAGATAAATAAAACAGTAAAAGGGTATTAGGATAAAACTGTATAAAAATCCGCATTTTTCAGCTGGTTGGTGTCACAGATTTATGTATTGGATCCCCTCCAAGAGAAAAACCTGTGCGAGCCACTGTTCCTGGAACATTATCCGGGCCCCAGGAATCGTTTGAGACTCTCCCCCCTCCCAAAAAAAAAATAACAAAAACAACAAAATTAAAATTCTTTAGTCTTTTTTCCCCATATTTTCTTTTTTTTTTTTTTTTTTTTTTTAAACAGTGTAGAATGATTACGTTTTAAATTTACCGTAGGCAACTTATATACAAAACCTTATAGATGATAAAATTTCCACCAAACTTCGGGCCACCTAAAGGCGGCTTGGTGTCAATTGCCGCTCCTGTCCTCCCTTTTCTGTGCTCTTGCTTTAATGCTAAATGAAATTCTTAAAACCCGATGCTAAATACAATGGACTAAAGAGAGACTTTGTGTCTTAACATGCTCCAACCAGTGGCGGCTCCTCCATTTGAGCACATGAGCACGTGAACCCCCAAAGGAAAAACTAAAGAATTAAAACACTAACAAATTAAATTTAAAACAAATATTAAGCACACTTCTAGATTTATGTAAATTTAAACGTGAGTTTTACTCTCTCTCCCCCCACTATTATTAAATAGGCTTATTACAGCTAACACACTGGAGTGTAGGTTATTACAGCACAGTCTTTAATCAATCGCACGTGCGAACGGAAAACTTTCTCTCTGGACCGCTCTCTGGGATAAGAAGCGGAGACAGCTGCGAAGAAATACGGCACTCATGAAATCATTTTCATTGAGCACACAGGGCCAATTTCGCGTTATCGCTGTCGGATTTTCCCTTGGTTTGTTACGTTCGGTTAGTTAATTAATTTTTATTTCATTTTCTTAATATTTTCTTTATTTCTATCATTTTTCACTACACTATTTTATTACAAACTAGTGTCAATAATTAAGATGAGAGTAAAAGACGTGTTTTGGAGCTATGGCATTTTTCAATAGTATCCTTTAAAAAAAAATTGAAATAAAATGAATCAAGACAGCACCTTAGCTAAAACTTATCTTGGTGATGAAATGTAAGACCCAAGATGACTTGCTTTCTTTCAGTTGCGTGCATTGTTATCCTTTAACTGCTGGAAACGCAAATCTATTTTAATTTGTAAGGGGAGTCGTATCTGCCTTTTTTAATTTTCGAAATTTGTTTTGTGAACCTCCTTTTGAATAACCCACAAGCCGACACTGGCTCCAACTATGGCAATGAATTCCAAATATTAATCAATTTTTCATGAATAAGTTGTGTGCAATAGAAAAAAAATATGTATATGTTCGAATTTAATGTTTAAAAAAAATACATTACTTTCCGCTGTACACCTAATATAATAATTCCTGGGTTACCAAGCTAATCGAGTTATCAAAGTTGCACTGCGTGTGGTCTGCAAATCTCCACTCTAACAGAAAGATATCTAATATCTATTTTATCACTAGCATACACGTTTCTTTGCTGTCTTTTAAACCAGTCGCCTTCTATAATGATCTCCATTCATTCAGAGAATTCCCAACCAAGAAAGCTATACGGCCTTAAAACAAAATTTTCCCACCCAGACCCTGAAAACCCTTAACGCGTGATGAAATTCTTAAAAACTCAACGCACAGAGCCCTTTTTAAAAAACGAAGCACAGAAGATCAATCCCTTTTTCAATCAACCATGGCGGGAAACAAAAAAGAAGAATAAATAAACAAATAAATAAGAGTAAAAAAATCATTCCGGGTTTTGATTCTCTCTCACACACACCACGGCGTTCATTAGAAGTTCATCATTGACTTTTCTAAGTGCCCCCAGGTTCTTCATTCTTTGCCCAGAGATATCGAGATACCTATGTTCTTGGCTGAGAACAAGGGAACAAATAAAAAATAAAAAAATGGAGGTATGCCATGCACTCAAAGAATAATAGAATGAAATCGTGAGAAGGCTTAGTATAAAAATTTAACTGTCGTGATTTTTTTTTTCAAGCAATTAATTAGTAGCAATATTAGTGAGCATCGGTCAAAGAGCACGTTCTGAGAAGAAGATTAGGTCTTCATGGTTTATCGTATTAGTTAATGGCTACTAGAGTTTGGTGGTCAGCCACGGCTCAGTATGTGCTGATTACTGTACAATAGGGTGGGAGGGGGTTGGCAATTTTTTAAGACTGTTCTTTGAAAGTCAAGTAACTTAACGCATATTCGTATTGTAGAAAATAATTTGGGGCCGTGTTAGCCCAGTGGCAGGGTGTTTGATTGGTAAAGTCTAGCGTCTACGATTTCGATTGTGCACAGGGGTGTCGGCAGCATAGCACAAAGGAGGGGGGCAGTTGTCCCTTTCCAAAGGCGGATGAAAGGGGGGCGGAGGGGGCGACCCCCCCCCACCCGAGAAAAAAGAAATTAATGTAAAATATCCTATTTTACTTCCATAAAATGGATGTATATGTCAATCTTCTAACTAACCGCCCCCCACCGACAAACTCACCGCGCTCCCCCAGACAAACTTTCAATAATCTGTTTGTTTCAATAATGCTTTTTTGTTCTTTCCAAAATGGTAACCAAATGTTGAAGTAATCTCAGCCCCCCCCCCCTCCTTGGAAAATATTCTGCCGACAGCCACGGTTATACTGAAAGTTACCCTGTATATGAAATGTACGTGAAACGAACTATGAGGTTTCGAAAGTTCTTTCCTTCAAAAAGCATTATATAAATTGAATAAATTTTAATTATACACAATAATTAAATTAATAAAGAATTAAATAAACTGTTGGGTGTTAGTAAATTGATAAACTAGTTAAAAACTAGCACTATTCGTGTAAAGGCATTAGCAACTTTAGATATGTTTGGTTAATTACAGGAGGTCAAGTGCATGAAAAGAGTTGCGGCATGTTGAAGGGAAAAAAAAATATTTGAAGCACGATTGGAAGGTCAAAAATGTGGTAATTATATCTAAAAATAGACTCATATCTATCAAATATATACGGTTAGTTTGTTGTATTGGCAGTTCTACTCAATAGATTTGTGTTAAATTTTTATGCTTTCAAAAAAAGTGTCAATTTTGTGCATTGCAATAAACATTATAATTTCCAAGTTCGAATGCGTTTTATAATTGCCGTTTATTAAAAGATTTTATTTATAATTTCAAATATGTTATTTTTTTCTCGTAGAATAATTAATACGTTTCGCTTTTTAAACGACGCTTAAGTAAGACAATAGATAAAATAAATTATTTTTCTTGGCGCCTTTTAAAAGTGTAATTAATTTATCGAAATTTGTTTCATTTTCAAAGACTGCGCTAAGATACAAAAGAAAACGTTGAGTCTAGATAGAAGTGGCCTTTTTAATTTAAATGCCTACAGAATAAAAAGAACTGGAAATTAACATTATTGATTTCTATGGGAAAAAGACTTTATTTAAAACTGAAAGATTAATGCTAAGCTATTCTGAGTATTTCAAAAGATGAGTGCTTTCTGTAAACAATTGATGAAATTAACAAAAGCATTCAAAACTCAAATTTCAGTTTTTTATCGTTTATTCTTACATTTAACATTCTTCTTAAACTGAAAAATAATCTGGTTCGTTTTAAGAAACTGACTGTAAAAAATAAACATTTTTCATGTTTGTTTTGTGTATTTAAAAAAAAAAAAATGTGATTTACGCTTTACCTTGACACTTAATACTTCTAGTTAATTTTTATCTAATACAAGTTGTCATTTTCTTGTTATCTGATTTTTTTCACTGGGGTGTGAAATTATTGCCTAAGAAACATAATGCGTTTGAAATTTAGAAACAAGTAAACTCCAAGGTTCTCCTTCTTCGTATTTGACTTTTTGACAAATTGATAAAATCTAAGAGGTTTCATTTCTTTAACAATCTGAAGTTAAAGTCTGCACCCGGCAAGAGATGGACATTACTGGCAATAATGGTAAAAAGAATTTAGTACCCAAAGAACAACACTGCTGCATTTAATAACTGGTCGTAAAACAAAAAGGTAGTGATATAAAATATAAACATCTCTTAGAATTTTTCTTTAAAATAACAAAAAGCACTCAACCATTTCAATAAAAAGCAACTGACATTATTTCCACAGTTAACTAATATTTTTATTTCACTGGAAACCAAAAGTAGTCGTTTACTACGGATATGTTCAGAATTTTATTTTTCATTGTTCTCCGAACTTGTTTTCCTTCTTACGTATTCTATGAAGGAACTTGAAAGGCAATTAAAATCTAATTTCCCTTTTCAATATTTTCCCTCCGGTTTAGATTTTTCAGTTGAAAGAAAAAAATCAAGTGAATTTTATTTTGGTACATAATGTATTATGTTGACAGCCGTGGACGAATATTTTCGTTGCAATTCCTTGAGTCAGAAATTGACATTGTGTATTTCTCGCTCCGACACTGGAATTCCAGCATTTTGATGTTACTTTGTTTAATAGTTTACAAAAAAAAAAAAAAATTTTTTTCTGTTTTATAGTCTAGTTAGTTATGTTTCAGCTACCATTAAAATAATAAATAATAAAAAGAATAAAAATTAAATAGATTGTTTATTTATAACTGAAAATACAAAGGATGAAAAGTGCAATAACATTTTTTATGAGAATAAACTTTAAAAGCAATTAAAACTGAAATATTATCTTTCACTATAAAAAACAAATGCAATTCTATCTTTTCGAATTCAAATAAACACTGTTTTAAGTAAAGTATAGTAAAACTTGTAAAATAAAATGACCATTGAGAAGTTCATAAAAATATAATTCTAACAGGGTATCTACCAAATTTCTGAAACTCAATTTCCTGACTTTTTCCTGACTTTTGGGAGGTCCCGGGAAAAAAATTCCTGACCAATGCATTTTACTTTGGGGAATTGCACAATGCCCTCTCCCTTGTATTTATATTTGCATATTTTGTACAACTTCTTGAAATACAGGATTAAGCTTTCATCAATTAAAAGAAACAGAAGTAGTCGCAATTTATGATAGAATTAACATTTAACTGTTCTTGGAAAGACGGTCCTAACCCATAAGTTACCAAGTAAGATAATTTGTCTTTTACCCTCCCATCACGATTAATGAGCCCCCATTTTTCCCTCCTTATACAAACACATCGCTTGATGCTTTCGCGGTCCGAAAAATGCGTTGCAGTTACTTTCGGTTCCAGTCTGACAATTAAAGAGGAAGGGTAAAAAAAAGAACACGAAAAAAATTGATTCTTTTGGTGAATTTTCCGGACCCATTTTCCAATTTCCCGGCTTTTTCCAGACTTTCCGGATTTTCCGGAGCGGTAGACACCCTGTTCTAGCGATACAAAAAAGGAAAAAAAATTATAGCGGCGGTGATCTGGCTTGGCGAAATCCTAATGTCGCCTAGCAAGCGCAGATCCGAGGGGAGGGCGGTGGGGGCGATCGTCCCCTCCTCGGAGAAGTCCAAATATCTGTTATAATCTGTTAAAATATATTATGAAAGTATAATGAAAATTAAGTATCCTTTTCTAAGGGGTGTATGGCGGGTACTACTCCCTGTCCTTTTTAATCATCGCTCATATATAGATTTTTTCAATAATATAATTTATTACATTAATTGGCATAATTCTTTATATTAATTAATTATAAAATGATTTTGCGCATTCTGCCCCCTGTTTCACGTACAAAATCACCCCGTCCTTGAGTAATTTCTGGATCCGCCCCTTGTCGCCAAGCAATTCAGTAGTCGCTATAACGCTCAAATACAAAATGAAAATATGGCAAATCGCAACACCTTAATGCAACTGCAGTCATGTTCCATCAAAGTGCAATGAACCTATTGACAAAAACCACATCCAACCCCATCATCCACAAATCAAAACAGGATCACAAAGCTAATCCGCTCGCAAAAAACTTTCAACTACGGCAATCGCAGCATCCGCAACGTATAATCTCAAATTCTTGGAAAACAACCAGAAAAAACAAATACGAAAAACGGACTTATTTACATACTTTCTCCATCGCGCTGTCGGACCCTCCTATCACTGGTACCGAAAACGGGACGTTACGTAAGTAGCTGCGAATGCGAATCGATCACTACCGTATTATTACGATTGATATTCGAATCGGAACACCCCACCGCTGGGAGGCAAGGAGTGACACTTCGCTTTTCCATCACTGGAGTAGTAATTACAAGTTATTAAATGTCTATTAGATTAGGCGTTCATGGCTGCATCATTTTGATACAAAAGAAAAAACACTGTGTCGAGTTCGATTTTCAATCTATGTGACAGATTTGGTGTCTTTAATATCCATTAGTATAAATTATGCTTGCAGTCTGCTAAGTTTTGTTGGTGTATTGGCTGAAGTACCTGTGCAAGGGAATAACGCTTGTTTGCATAAATAGCACTTTTTTTTTTCCTTTGTGATAGCGGTGTATGTGCTGAGTTCCAAAGGTGGACTAGTTTTTGAAATACAGGGTGTCCTGAAAGTATAAGGCCCAACCATGGCCGAGTGCATAAGATACTGAACATTTTTTTTTCCCCAATGGCCGGCCGCTGCTTTTGAAGGCTTTGTCCGCAATGGGCCGGAATTGTTGGCCACTTTACTATGGGGGCACCTAGTAGGTGGACCAACTTCGTCCCCTATGAAGGGACCAATGACAACCACGCCCAGTCGGGGATCGAACTCCGATCGCCGGGAGTTGAACCAGGAACCGTAGTACGGTGCTTTACCCACCATACAATCCGGTCGGTTTGATACTGAACATGGTAGATGGCTGAAATGTGAAGGATCAGGGTTCGGGTCTATTGCGCAGCTGTCGATCTAACGGTCTGGAGTTTTGGCAACGCCTCCTAGATATAGAAAGCCCTACAACTCCTACGTCACCAAGCTCTGACGTCATCATTAGGCCTACATTTAAAAGTTTTACGGTCAGAAAATAAAACTATTAATATAAATTTCTGGTGAATTCACCCATGAGTAGTAATTTTTACGACAAAAGGCAGTTTTTAACTATGGCTAATTAGATAATAAGATAAGGAAATAGATCAAGTGAATAATTTTGTATGAAAAAAGTATTTTAATTATATTGTTTAAAGTAAGATATTTTCTAACATTTGTAGCATTCACCAGCAAATTTTAAATAGTTTTACTTTGTGAAACTAAAACTGTGATGACGTCACTTTCGTAGGCCTAGTGATGACGTGAAAGCTTGGTGTCGTAGGAGTTGTCAGGCTTTCTATGTATAGGAGGTGTTGGTTTTTTGTGGTTTGCTATAGATGTAACGTGAATTAGCGTTAGGAACCCGTAAAAAAAAATGCCCTTGCAGATGTTCCTCGTGTAGGCTTGCCATGACACACAAACAAACAAACAAAAGTATAGAGATAAACTGTTAAGGGAGGTAGGGCACATATAGCAATGTGGGGTCGAACACGTTGTTAACATACACCGATTAATAATCACTCCAAAAAATGTGTTGGAGTGCTGGTGAAATTTGCTACTATGCCTCGCTAAAATTTTATAACATTTTTTTTTCCTGTGAAATAAAATCGACCTATATAAATAGTATTTAATTTTGGATACTTTGTATGTGGGAGAATAAACTCTTTGTAAAATCTTGATAAGGTAAACTAACTGTTAACTAAATAGTTAACGAAAGATTCGTTGCTATATTATTGGGATACCTTGTATATTTGAGAAATGAACTGAAATAGGGAACCAGGTTAGCAATAACAGTATCTTGGCAACTGATTGCACAAAATTACTTAATTACATGGTAATCTCATACTCCTCATTCTAGAGGTAAAACATTTAATACCGTAATAGCACCGTGGGTAAAAATCGACCGTAAAGGGACAATCACAAGTAAGTTAAACGTAGTTATACTGACGTAGATGTGTGGTCACTGCGCGGTCGAAATGTGGTCATTGCGCAATCGACATACTAAATCCCTAATTAGAAGAATAAACTAAAAATTTTGCAAATGTGTAACATATTCCTGATTTAAAATAACTATAATAATAATAAAAATATAACAATAAAATTTTTATTTTAGATAAAAATGTGTCTGTAGAATATGTAAAACTGCCAAGCATAAAAGAAAAATATTTTTTTTTTCACCGAGTAGATGGAATCTGTTGTGATCTGCGAACTAACCACCTGAACATCAACTTCAGCAAGTTTACCTAAAATTTCAATGCTCTCATTCACTGATTCACGAGATATTTTCTACCCCCCTCCCCCTCAAAAAAAAAAAAAAAAAAAAAAAAAAAAAAGATGTCATCACATTTTACTTAACGGTCACGACCTAAAAATAAATATTCCAAGAATCCTCTTTCCTCACACTTGTCATCCACCCCCCTATTAAAGAGGAAAATAAAAGAATAAAGTAATGAAGAAAAAAAAATTCTTTAACCCTCTCCCACCAAGAATTCTTTTCAACACAAGGAAGTTCTTGTAGAGTGGAGTGGAGAAAGATCCCTACATGGACACTGATCTCGTCGGAACGTTTTTATTTTTTTCTAGTTTTATTAATATTTTTTGCCAATGTGAATCCAGGATGCATGAATCATCTTTTTGACAGCCTCCCCCCTTCTTAGCTTCTTATAAACCCAGCAACATGTCCCTTGTACTTTGATTAGCCGGGGTAGAGGTAATGTAATGTTAAGAAGAACTTTTGAAGAGGGGGAACAAAAGCACACCAGACTTGGTCGTCGGAGTTGAAATTTAGAAGTTCGTTAGAAAGCATTCTTTTCTTTTCTTTTTTTAAGCACGTAGATTTGATCTCCATAGTTTCAGATGTTCTATATCCGGAGATTTGATTTCAGTGGGGGACCGTTACAACGAAATCCCTTTTTCAAAGTTTTCAGATGAACAAGATAGTTTTTCAGAATGAAAATCTACATCTGTTCCCGCAGCTCATATTTATCCACCTCACCCCTTTCCAAACACACACACACACACATACACTTTTTATTGCATTTTTAGACATGTTATTTTATGTTAACAGGGAATTTCGATATTACGAATTCGAAAAATTCTGTCCGTACAAGTGCGTGATATCGACATTCTTAACAGTAAAATATATGCGTCAAGTCCTATTCACAGAAATTTATTTGATGCTGGCTGAATAACGCTGACTAAAGAAAATAGTGTATCATTAATAGACTCACCGACATGAAAAAGTCGCCAGTTTAGTAGCCATTTTCATGATTTTAGTTGCCAAAATAATACCATTTTTGCAGGATTTTGTTAAAAATAAAACATGCATCATTTAGCTTCATTTAAGAAGGAATAAATAAAATTAAAAATTAAAAAACTAATGCCTTATATAACAGAGCATATAGTACATTTATTGTTATAGCACGATTAAACAAACAAACAAAAAAAAAACAGATTTGAATGTTTGGCGAACAACAAATCGCATCTTTGAAAACAAAAGGGAGTTGACAAAAAACCGAAATCCGATTTTCAATGAGTCGCCAGGACAGGGACGTACCCAGAAAAAAATTTCGGAGGGGGTGAAAAAGGCAGAATTTTTAACAAAAAGATTTCATCTTTCTTATTTGGTTAACAAAAACTGAAATTTCGGGGGGGGGGTCCGGACCCCCCTGGGTACGTCCTTGCGCCAGGAGTAAAGTACAAGTAGCACAAATCTTGAAAATAGTATGATAATGCTGTTTTTTATTCAAAAAAGTCGCCTCCTCTTTAAATTAGTAGCAAAAGTCGCCTTTTTAGTCGCAGGTGGACACTCTGTGTCTAGGATAAATGAGACACCTTTTTAACTACCTCCACTTACCGGCTTGTAACACCGATGATTTATCACCATCAGAAAAGACTACAATAATTTTGAATAAAAATTTTTTAATCATAAATACTTTCGTCTGCTTATGTGACGTCATACTATTAGCTGCAGCAGGTTAGGCACTCTTTTCTAGGTGGTGTTGGTGTTAATATCTAAGATATGTGACTCATCTTTTCACTGCTTCCCTTTGGCTTCTTATAAACAGTGGCACAGAGAGGGAGGGGGAGCAGGGGAAAAATCCCCTGGGCCTCAGCTTGTGAAGGGGCCCCCTTTTGCTGTTTATATGATACTTAATTTTGTGTTGTCAATTTTGTAAAAAAAAAAAAAAAGTCTTGTTAAATAGTGGAAGAAAGTGTAACGCCAGAGGAGAGACTATGGGCCGACTCAACCTCCGAAATTTTGAATTTTCCTTAACAAAATGTTAAAGATCAAGCCTTTCTTGAGAAATTTCGAAATTTTCACTTTTTTGGCCTTCTGAAATTTTTTTGCTGCCTGCTTGCATGGAAGTATGAATAAAAATATTATTTGTTTCAATACTGAGGAAAGATGCCACGCAAAAATGTTAACGTTTCAAATACAGTTTCTCTATGGAGGTGACGAAACCTTCAAAACAAAATGTTGGTATTTTTGAGAGCATGGATGTTTATTAAAGAATAATATTCTTTTAAATTAATAATTTTAATTACATTAATTATTTGCCAATTACTATTAATTTAAAGTTTATTTAAATGATTAATAATTTTAATAAGGAATAAATAATTGATCTAATACGACATCAAAAGGATTTCTGGATAGCAAAGGGACCCCAAAGATTTTATCCCCGGGGCCCCGACTTGACTCTCTGCGCCTCTGCTTATAAACCCATCCCTCGTATTCCTTAGATTAGCGGGGTAGAGGTAGACTTATAAAGTGGGAATAAAAACTTTCACTCTCGCATGTCTGGCCTGAATTTTCGTTATAAAGTGGTTTTTCGTAAGAAGTGTCTGAAGATTTGATCGCGTGTGTCTGCAGGATGTTCGGGTTTCATGGAAATTTCTTAGTGTAGGGGTGTTTGACTACAGCAAGGTGCGTTACAAAATGTGGTAAGAAAAGAATTATTGAGTACTATTTCTGAGTAAGACTCGCACAAATGTCAAAGAAGAGAAAAACATCAAGCATTCATTTTTTTTTAACAATCGAACAGTTTGCAATTCAGTTATAACGAGAATCGTATATTTGACAGAATGCATTGATATTATTTAATCAGTGATTTCAACATACATTGTTCCGTATTCAAGTTCAGTATTTTTGCGCTAAATATTCCCCATAATAAAGCAACGAATTTCATCTACTTTCACATGGACATTTTAGCTGAGAAAGTTTAACCACATTTTAAAGTTCTATCTAACATCGTTTACCGTATTTTAAAGCTGCAGAGAGCTATTTATTTTGCGTTTCAAAAGAAGTAAATTAATTAAAAAATACTTCAAAATTTAAATATAAAATTCTCGCATATAAACAAATTAATTAATTAATTAATTTCTCTGCTTAAATATACTTTTATGGCACACTTCTTAGTATTTATTTCGAAATGTACGTATTTCTGCTTCGTTTTAATAAAATTCTGGAGTAATTTTTCACAACAACCCAGCCGTGAAATTCTGTGAATTCTGAACAGTAAATATCAAAGACAAAAAATAAAGAAATACTCATTTTTTAGAGCTAACACATATCACAGCACAAGAAATAGCACCCTTTTATTCAGGCATCATTGACTAAGTTCGTCTACCTCACTGTTTGTCAATCTGCGAAAGAAAACCCCACCCCTTTGAAGAAAATTGGACCGCCTTCTTGTGAAAGTATGGTTTTTGTTTACAATCCATAAACAGGCCTAAAAATAGGTGACAAAATTGTATAGAAACTTCGGGAGCATTTTAAATTTACATATTAAATAATGTATCTGCTTCAATACACTTTTATGATAAACGTTTTAGTGTTTCTTTTGAAAAGTACATATTTCTACTTCGCTTTAATAAAACTTCTGAAACACCGATTTTTGAAAATAATCCAGCCGGGAAATTCTACCAACTCTTAACAGTAAATATTAAAGAGGAAAAGTAAAGGAATACTCATTTTTTAGGGGTAACACATATCACACCACAAGAAATAGTACCTTAAGGCATCATTGATTAAGTTCATCTGCCTCACTGTTTGTCAATCTGTGGAAGAAAGCCCCGCCCCTTTGAAGAAAATTAGACCACCTTCTTGTGAAAGTATTATTTTTTTTCCAGTCCATAAACAGGCCTAAAAATAGGTGGCAAAATTATATAGAAACTTGGGAAGCATTTTAATTTGACATATTTAAAAAGCAGGTGAGAAATAAATCTTTCTTTTCATTAAAAATAAAAAAATACAGCAGAGGTGGAGCTGCATTTAAACGGGGCGGATACGGTTTAAAAAATATATATTATCATGTTTTGCTAAAAACAATCCAATGCTAACGTTTTTGATGATAACACAAGTATTTGTTAATACGCTAAAAAATGCCCTTAGAAGGGCATTAGAGTAACTAATTGGTTTTCAATGAGTGGTTGGTGAGCCTCTAGGGGTTAGCCATGTACTTCTACATATAAATGGATTCGAGAAAATAATATATCATTACTACAGAATTAAACAGGAGGTTCGCCTTCGTCAATTTCTTTTTAATTTTCGAAGGGGTTCCCAAGAAAAAATGTAGGGAACTACCGGGGTAACTGAAAAGAATTACTTTCTGCGGTAGGATGATGAAGTGCATATCAATGGATTCGAGAAAATAATATATCATTACTACAGAATTAAACAGGAGGTTCGCCTTTGTCAATTTCTTTTTAATTTTCGAAAGGGTTCCCAAGAAAAAATGTAGGGAACTACCGGGGTAACTGAAAAGAATTACTTTCTGCGGTAGGATGATGAAGTGCATATCAATGGATTCGAGAAAATAATATATCATTACTACAGAATTAAACAGGAGGTTCGCCTTCGTCAATTTCTTTTTAATTTTCGAAGGGGTTCCCAAGAAAAAATGTAGGGAACTGCCGGGGTAACTGAAAAGAATTACTTTCTGCGGTAGGATGATGAAGGGCGGGAGAAAAACACGCATCTCATAGCAACAAAACATTACAATTTTTAAAAATTCTTTCGAAAAATATCCAATAGCTATTTTTCTAATAAATTTTCATTTCTAAAACTAATGTCTTTAAAGAATTGATCTGAATGGATACTAGTTAAATTAACATATTTGAATTTTGAAAGAGAACGCTATTTTAATGAAAATGGTTGCTTTCGAATTTGCACCACTTTTAAGCTCCTTAACCCCTCATGGGATCGTCACCTCTAATTCATTCTGTAGAAAACCTTGTTTTTCTGCTTCGGCATCTGCTTTTCTGTATCTCCATGGGGTTACACAACCAGGAAAGATTTAAAGTCTCCCCCTCCCCCCAGAATTAGTGGACACTTTTAGCTGTCCTTCGGCGATTTCGGGATGTTTATAAAATCCAGCAGCGCTCCAGCCACAATTTCTGGAACAGCGAATGTTTGAAAACAACTCAAACCCGATCGATGGTCAACAGAAAACAAAACACATAACTTCACCGATACCTACTCACGTGACAGCATTCCACGGCGTAGCTGGACAGGCCTGTCGTTTTCTGCGAAGCGAGAGACAAGGGATGGGAGGGGACCCTATCTATTTCTCCCAATTCTTCCTGTTTGCCCCGGCGTTTGCCGGAACTCGGGCGATTTCCAGCCCAACTATCCACTTTTGAACATCCTTTTGGCCCGATTACGATTTGAGCCCACTCATTTCCTGCCACCATATCCCACTTGGCCTTCCTTTTTGCTCCTTTTTTTCCTTTTCATCAGCATCTTCTTTCGGAGATGAGCTTTACTTACTTTTTATAAGACCCCTGGAATCACTTTTATATTGCCTGCCTTCGCTGTAGATAAGGATATTATCAACACCACCTAGATTCAGAAGATCAAACGCCGTGAAATCAGGACAACATTCGGGAAACTTCTTTTTTCATTTTTTTATATGTGTAATAATAATAATTAAAAAAATGAATGTTTGTAAATCTGTATTTGTGCGATCTACAGCACGCACAGCTCAGAAAATTTGAACGAATAAGCCCATGAGTTGCATAATGTGCACCTCTGTTTCCGAATTAAAAAATTAATTACTTTTTTAAATATCACTTAAAACCGTTTTTATATTGCCACGCTTGGCGAGTTTCTCCATAAAATGAATAAAACAAAATCGCGTGCATTTGAAAAACATTTTCTCAAATTCTGGGTAAAATAAATTTTTGTTAGTAAAATAATTTATTGTTATATATGACTATTTCTTTTTGTTATCCACATAATCTTTCGAAGATGACCTTTTTTTCTCTTCTTTAAAACACAAAATAATTTACAATACGATCCCACCTGCATAGTTGACATGGAGCACCACGTAGATGTTAAGACGTTTTGCACACTGACGAACAGACTCGAAATCTAAATTATTCCAAGGATATACACTTCTATAAAATTTCTGGTAAATATAATAGACGTTATAATTTTCTCGTATTTAAGATAGGAATTAAAATACCTGTATGGTCATAAAATTATTTATTTTGTGACCTCTGTTGTATTTTTATAATTACTGTTACTCAAAAGCAGCTACTTCTGGTGTAAATTCTTCTGCTACATATACTTGAGAAACTATTGTTTTTGCGACATGTAAACTCATTACTAACAAGCAGTTGTTAAAGAATAAACTCCGATAAAAATTCTAGTGGTTGACGGATACAATATTTGTTTGATCCAAAGCTCAGAGGACAGCGACGTTGACTCAGATTTGAGCCTATTAATTCTTTCTGTGTCTTCAATGTATTGCAATACGTAAAGCCATCGCATAACGTCTTCGAGGGAGTCACTTCACCACGAACAGTGATTATAATAAGCAGCAATCTAGTTACTACTTTCAATAAACAAGATTCTTTACTATATTTATGTGTATTTCATTAGAGTTGTCTGATTTCCTTCACTATGGAGCCTCAATAGGTCCTTGATCTAAATTTACACTTTAAGATTTCTTTGTATAAACGTTATGTGCTATATTTTGGAAATGCTATACGATCAAAATTCTTAGGAATCTGTACTTAACTTATCTTGGAATACTTTTGGACTATTTATATTAATTTTAATGGTAATCTAATGGCACCCATTAAAATTCCAACAGGAGGCACCTCACCACGAATTGATGGATGATCTACAGCTAGCTTGCTAATTCACACCCCCAGTCATTAAAAAACTGTAAAACTAGAGCAGAAAACGTGTCTTTGGCCCTGCTATTCCACGTCTTTCCCGGAAAGTGCAAAATACAAGCCTTTAGAGGTGCACAAAGCCTGCGGAAGAAGTGTAAAAATAGGAGGCAGACATTTTCTGTTACAGTTTTACGACTTGAAGTGTCCACTGACATTCACTTTTTTTGCATGCAGTCTCGCGTTCCATTGCTTAACATGGAAGACGCCAGAACTGTACATCATCCTTCAAAGAGATTTGTAAGCGGAAAAAAGGAGAAAAACAAAGCCCATTCATTTGTTCCACGGCAAGGGGCACAATCTGGGCGGTTAGCGAAGGTCGCATGATTATGCTGCTACGGTTTTGTCCGAGGCCAGTCCAGCACTAGTCCCTAAGAGAGTTCCCCCCCCCCCCCTTAGCGGGGAAAACTCTTGGCGCGGAAAGTCACATGACCAGGTAAGTCACGCTCGTGCTTTACCTTTTATCGGTCTCACTCCAGCTCCTTTGCCCGCCAAAGTATTACGATCTTGTCCTTGCGAGCCGTTACATCTTCCACTTGCGTCTCTGGCAAGGTCTTTCCGGGAAAGTAATGGGAAAAAAAAAAAGAAAAGACAACTCAACCCAACTCGAATGCGAAAGAGAGAGGGGTGGCTGCATTTCTCTCTCTCTCTCTCTTTTGTCGCATCAAGGAAAAATTGACAATGGGTGGTGGGAGAATGTCGCAACCACGAGGGAGGGTATGCCCATTTCGCGCGGCGGGAGCCAAATGAAATGTTTACCACATATTTTCGGGCTTTTGTTTTCGGCCGGTGTAGGTGTAGCCGCTACTGCTCTTGTGAGGGGGGGGGGGGGAAATAATTTTTTTCTGTGTATGAATGATGCACGGACAGATGGTGCTCAAGGACTGGCAAAAAAGAATGATGGGCGACTGCTTTTATAAGTGACGTGCGCAGACAGGGATGGTGGTGGTCGTGGAATTTCATGCCCGGTGGGGGTCAGCCCAATATTTTTGTTTTGCGTCTTCTTTTGTGTCGTAAACAGTTAATGGGTTGTTGGGTGTTGCGGTGTCTGAAGTCCAGCACTCAATACCACGTCTTGCCGTCACTACAGGTCGTATAGGGACATTCTTTTGACGAATTTTACGACTTTTTAGTGAACTTTAGGGATTCAACGACAAAAGATTTAATGTGTGAAATAGAAAACTCCGCCCCCACAGAATCGAAAGAGAACGTTTCTGCCTGCGCTATTCCAATACATGGATTACCCTGTTCCACAGCAAAAAACACAGTTTGAGTGCCAGCCTTTACGCCACTTGAAAATTCAAGTCTCAATGTCTAAGGTCAAGGTAGTGCCGCTGCAGAGAACAACTAGAACGTGAAAACAATCTTTACCGTAATAACTGGATGTTATTTTCTCCAGTCGATTCACAGATCAATCACCAAAACAGTTGAGAGAGAGCTACCAGCTTTATCGCATAGTCGCCACAGCCTTAGCTGTGGCAACAAGGAACTTTTACTCTCCCAACAGGGTACAAAATGTAAAGGAGTAAAAGGAATGGCAAAAAAGCAAACCTTAGTGCACGCACAAACAGTTCACCTTTGCCGAAATAAGTGGATGTTATTTTCCCCCGGTTGATTCACAGATTAACCACCGCAACAGTTGAGAACTGCAAACTTGCATTGTCCAGTCGCTCTTTCCTAAGCTATGCTACCAGGGAACTTTTTCTCTCTTAATGGGGTGCAAAATGTAAAGGAGCAAAAGGAATGGCAAAAAAGCAAACATTCGTGCACGTACAAAGAGCCCGACTTTGCCGAAATAAAGTGGATATATTTTCCTCAGTCGATTATATTAATCACAATGACAGTCGACAGGTTACTAACTCGCAGTGCTTAGTCGCCCCTGCCTGAGCTATGATAACAAGGAACTTTTCCTCTCCCAATGGGGTACAAAATGGGAAGGAATAAAGAGAATGGCAAAAAGGCTAACATTGGTGCACATGTATAACGGAGCTTCAGTCTCCTCTGGTACGACATCTGTACCAGCCTTCCTCGAAAAGTTTAGTGATACTAATGGTGGCTGCTTTTGGGATGTTTCGCTGTATTTCAGGATTACTAATAGAGTGCTTATTAGATCTAATAAAAGGAATTCCTTAAGAAATTTTCTGAGTGTATAGTTTGACATCCTTTATGTCCTACTCTAGGATGTAACCTGAACATTCTTCATGATTACGACCCCTTTTCAAATCCAATCAAATTTGTCTAGAGAGTCCATTAAATTTGCATTATAGCGAACCTCCGAATAACGGTCACGTCTATAAATGGGAATTATGATGACAGCCACTTCCCTGGTTTAGAAAGGAATTATTTAATGCATGTTTTATATGTTTTTCAATAATTCAAAGGACAGCTGCAGCAGAATATTACACAGGAGGATACTTTAGAGGTTGTCCAGGAGGTCAAGAGTATTCAAGAAGTCAAAAAGAAGGAGGGAAGAGGAGTATTCCAAGTGTTTAAGCAGAAGCCCCACACAATTCCAGATGCGGACTGCACAGGTCTACTGATGCTGACGTTAGTAGTCATTCTTATTATCCTTAAAAGTGTATTTCCAGGGAATTTCTTGGAATACCAAGAGATAGGTGTTACATCGTTTTTTCATTATGTTGCGCAGGAAGATTATAATCATACTCAGTGAATATCAAGCACAGTCATTTAAACCAAAACTAATTTGATCATAGATCAGCAGAAGCCTTTTATTCGTTTTTTTTTTTTTTTTTTTTTTTTTTTTTCTTGCTGACACACCTCCTAGATAGCCCAACAACTGTAACGTGATGTCATCACAGTTTTATTGTTGGAAAGTAAAACTATTAAAATTTGTATTGAATTTCACGCATACAAAGAGAAATAAATTTTAATTTTACGACAAATGACAGTTTTTAACCATCACAAATATATCCTCTTCGGTACAGAGGTACACATATTTGGACATTTTTCTTTACATTCTTATAACGATTCCTAGAGATTTTTTTGTAGTTCTGAATGGACGTATATATATGCGTGGATGCTTTAATTTTGAATAAATGATGTTGACGCATGTGAATGCGCAAATCCTAAACACTGACGCACACATTTTATTTTTGTTTGCCGTAATTTTTATGTTTGTTTGCCGTTACACAAAATAGTAGTTGAATGTTAGTGAAATTTCCGAAGTCGAATATGTTAGTATTTTTTGCTTATTTGCAAAATTCATATAGCTGAAATGAACTTGTAGGGCATCCTTTACATTTGAAAGTTTTTTGTCAAGCTTCCTTTATGGGTGATAGCAACTTTTTACAACTGAAACTGTGATTGGGAATGAAGCTTTTATTCAAAAAATTATTTGAAAATGTGCTTTCTACTTGTCATTCTTTAATGTAATTGTAATAGGTGTTTCTAAATAATTATGAAATTGCTCTTTAATTTGACATGTGAGATTTTCGGGTCTGAAGAGGATAAATCCACCAGAAATTTTAAATAGTTTTTCTTTGTAAAAATTAAACTGTGGTGACGTTAAAGCTTGCGTCGTTAGGCTTTCCGAATATAGGAAGTGTTGGCTAACGTCAACAGTGGTAAATCTCAAGAAAGCGAAACTGCAAAATGTATTTGAGCATTTATACTCTCAGTTTTTTTCCCCCATAGAATTGTATTTTATCCGTAAAATTGAAATAAGAAATTTGATACACCAAAATACTTTTTTGGTGTAGATTATAAGTGTTTTTCATATGTGCCTGCAATATCTAATTCACTACCCAACAAAACGAAGCTTAGATTTCAAACGAAAAATTAAATAAAAGGAGTAATTTACCTTGTAAAGCCACGTGTACCGAAACTGCACTTAATCTTCTAGAGCACGACCTGAGGTCATTTCTGGTCGAAACACGCTAAAATTTCGAGGTGTGGCCCCAGAACGAGATTAAAAAAAAAAAAATCATACTGGGCACCCCTATCCCTCAAAAACTCCTTCCTGGCAACCTGCCTAGAAACGCGATAGCCGCAGATAACGAGGTTATTTGACACATTCATCTGCCGGCACCACATGTAGGATGATAAATATCGTAACCTCTGGACACACACCACACATGAAAATAAAACAGAAAACGCCGCCCCCTAATCCACTAAAACACACACACATACATACATACATACACACGTATACAACACACACAGAAAAAAAAAAAAAATCATGGCGGATGACTAAAGGCAAGGCGGTGTATTGCGAAACAACCAGGAAGCATCGTTATCAAAAAGAATGTTCAAAAAAAGGCGGGGAGGGGGGCATATAAAAAAAACATAAAAAAGAAAAACAAAACAAAACAAAAGAGCCAAAGAAGGGATGGTCTTGTGAGAAACTGGCCGCACGCCAAGAAGCCTTGTCGAGACTCAATGAAGGCGGGATGGTTAAACTAAAAATGTGTGCGTGTGTGGTGGTTGGTGGTGGCAATGGGTGTCATCAAGCCGGTTGCACTTAAACCGGTTTTTATGGGTTTGGGGTAGGGTCCTGAGGAGGCAGCTTAATGAGGGGTTTCTAATTGGCATCGTTAGAGAGAATTGTTAGTAGAAGGGGGGGGTTGACCTGCGGGGGGGCGGGAAGAATATGAATGTAATGAATAGTTAAGTGCATTTACGCACACGAGGAAGTACTAAAAGGGTTTTGTACAGGTTACAAAACGCATTTCGTGTATGAGACGGGATAGGGGGGGGGAGGCTTTTTTGTTGTTTTGTGTTTGCAATGTAACTGAATTTGTGTAGTTTTTTTTCACTACTATTACTTGTGATTAAAGGCGTGAAACTGATAGTACATAAATAATACACAGTTTTTAAACATTATCCAATTCACAACCACGAGATACAAAATAGTAATTCGTAGCTGCCAACTGCTCCGGAATATAATTAACCAATTTTTTTTTAAACAGGATTTTTCGGCTTAGAATACAGTAAACTTTTTGAGTAGACGGGCGAGTTGGCTGCTACTTTGAAAAAACATTTATAAAAATATACTGTTTAGAAAAAGTGGTTAATTATATTCCGGAGCAGTTGGCAGCTATGGCACTAACTTTTCGTTAGATGGAAAGTAAAGAACGAATCTATGCAAACTACAGTTAAATTAATAGTAATTAAGAAAGTAAATAACTATTTATTAATAAGTCTTAGATTAATTTGTTCTTCTTTTGCGACCTTTTTGACGGACTACTGAGTAAGTTTTAGTGACCGCCCAGGGGAAAATGAAAGTACAGAAGTCTTCCCAAGATGTTGCTAATTTTTTAATTCGACCCAATCACTACAAATCGTTGCTTTATTTGTACTTCACGACCCGACTGAGTTTTATTTTTACCGGGCATATATTAAAAAGTACTCAAACAAACCTCTACCAAGTACAAACATAGGTATATATATATATATATATATATATTTGTATGTGTGTGTGGGGGGGGGAGATGTAGTTTAGTCAGTAACAATTCGAGGATTTAAGTACTTTCATATCAAAATTATTTGATAAAATATTACAGATAAACCACACTACGTCATTATGAAATGCATATCTATACAGAAAGATGTGCCAAAAGTAAAATTTTGTGCTTTTTCAACAATTAAAAAAAATTATACTTATACTGTCATAGTATTTTTAGTTTGATTGCTTGTATAATTTAAATATCCTATCATTCTAAACATGTTTCATTATAGTATAATACAACACTAAAAAAGTATATTTCGATTTTTACAAATTGCATTTATCTGTAGAAATAATATTAGACTTTTGTCTGTACTTGCAAATAAAAAATTTTGCACTTTCTATCCGTTTCAAGCATTAGGGGACGCAATATGACGATAAATAAATAAATAAAAATAAAAGTGTCTGAATTGTCTGTTCGTCGTTCCGTCCGTGGTACCTTTTTTGTTCACGTATCACGTAAAAATGACTGAAACAAATGAAATGAAATTTGATCACACGATAGGTAGTCACAACTTCGAATTTAAAAAAAATTTGATTAGATTTTGATATTTTGTGAAAAAATTATTACAAAATTCGTACATTCTTGTTCGTGAATCACACAACAAGGACTAAAGCTAGTTATTAATAAAATGTACTTTTCAACCTACGAAAATTTAAATGTAATTTTCAATTTATTGAGTTACATTCAAAGTGGGAAATTATGTTTTGAAATACATAAATATAACATTTCAAATTTAGCAAATCCCATTTACATTTCAGAAACTACATTTCACGTTTAATGAAATACATTTATATTTAGGAAATTACTTTTGAAATTCAATAAATTAACACTCGAATTGAAAAAAAAAGCCTTTAAAATTATCAAAGTACAGTATAATTTCGATAATCCGGCGGTTGGTTAGTCCGGCACGTTTTGTAATCCGGTGCTTTCGGGAAACACGCGTTCCGATTTCATTCTTCGCTCACGATGGCATCGCAAGTGATGATGCATAACTCCTTAAACGTTTGCAAGTGTGTGGTTTGGATAAAATTTATTAATGAAAGAAACAAGATGCGATTAATGTTTATTTTTGCATCTTTTACTTTTTTTTTCCCTGCGAAAAATGTGCATTATATCTGTAAATTTTCTACGCTCCCGATAATCCGGAAGTTGCCTGGTTCCATATATAACGGATTATCAAGGTTGTACTGCACAATCCAACTATCAAATAACATTTAAAGAATGGCAAATTACACAGCATCACTAAGAGAACAGTAATTCAAAATGTTACATGTATTGTCACCTAGCGTAACAACTCTGCAGAAAAGGGAGAGAAAAAAAAAAAACGGGACGATCGAAACATCCTCGTATTTTTCCTTTTTACGATTTTTGTTACAGCAACTCCCCCGTTACTATGGATAAGGATTTACAGCGAGTGTGAGCATAGCAACGGCCTAGTTCTGGGACTCACATAAATTCTAATCTCTTGAACAAACTCGGGAGTCCTGTATTGGGCCCGCTTTAGCGGCGGGGAAAAAAAAGAGAGAGATGGGTCAATGCAAGTAATTGAACAGGGATATGTGACGTGATACTTGGTAATTTAACCCGCATAAGAGTGTGTACACAAATATTGTATTAGAACTTAATAATTATATTCTGGACTGATAATTATCATGCAATGCTTATCTATCTGCGGTTAAGTGAGGGAAAAAAATAATTAAGCTACTTGACGAATGAATATCATTTTTCATTGTCCAGCATGAACTGGTGTTTTGGAAAGGTAACACGAAACATTAAATTCTCATCATAAAAGTAGGGTGTCCACAGGCAAAAATAGTATCACAGAAACCTTACCGACAAAAAGTCGCCACTTTAGTTGCCATTTTCTGAATCTCAGTTGCCAAAATTGTAGCATTTTTGCATGAGTTTGTAGTTAAGAATTTTTTTCTTGCAATGGACGGGCACTAGCTCATCAAGCATTTTGCCACTAGGAAGGCCCTAATTTACTACGGTAGCACGCAGTGGCGGCCAGTGTTACCCACCATGAAAGGACGGACAAGTTAACGTCCATGCCCAAGCCGAGATTCGAACCCGTAGCCCGAGGCGTGATTCCATAGTTCTTAAGCCACTACACCCCTTCGGCGGCTTAGTTAAGAAATAAACATACGCCATTTATATAGAGTTTCATTTAAGAAGGAATGAATGAAATTATAAATTACAAAACTTCATGCGTTATATCAACAGAGCCTTTAGTAAATTTCTTTTTATAGCACAATTAAAAAAATAGATTAGAATGTTTGATGAACGAAACTAAATAGCAATTTTGAAAAGTTAAAGGAACTGACAACAAACCGAAGTCTGATTTTTAAGTGAGTCACCTGGAGCTGAATGAAATTATAAATTACAAAACTTCATGCGTTATATCAACAGAGCCTTTAGTAAATTTGTTTTTATAGCACAATTAAAAAAATAGATTAGAATGTTTGATGAACGAAACTAAATAGCAATTTTGAAAAGTTAAGGGAACTGACAACAAACCGAAGTCTCATTTTTAAGTGAGTCACCTGGAGCAGGGGCGTAGCAAAGAAGGGGGTTAGGGGGGTCATAACCCCCCCCCCATGAGAAATTTTTTGCCATGCAAAATTTATATTCTTCACTACATTATCACACACACGTATACATATATATGATTTGTAGTTGTCGTAACCCCCCCCATGAAAAATTTCTGGTTACGCCCCTGACCTAGAGTAAGATACAAGTAGCCCAAAACTTAAAAATAGTATGAAAATGACATTTTTTGATTAAAAAAAAAATCGCCCAAATCACCTTATCTTTAAATTAGTAGCAAAACTCGACGTTTTAGTCGCCGGTGGACAACCAGTATGGAAAAAAGTATGATGTTTTAATACTTTAGTGATGCTACGTTTTCCACGTTTTAGAGGACGAAAGCAAAAATTAAAATGTAAATCTGGATTACTTAAGTGAGTAATCCCCTAATTCACTTCTTAATTTCTACTTTCTTTAACCTAAAAGTAGAAATAACCTGTCAAAACACTTTTACTACGTAATTCACACGTCACGCCGGCAAGACGTGGTGGATGAATCAAACGATGGAAATTTAATATTGCCTCATTAATAAAACCAATGAATAAATTATCTAAATGCACAGATTTAGGATCTAGTACAGTGGACTCACGCTATAACGCAATATATTTACATGTATTGAATGAGATATTACGCGAGTTTTGCAGGAGTAACATATCTCAAACTCTTTGACCGCAACACGAGGACACGCCTACAGTAAGAAGCGAAGGGTGTGCGGAATAAATATCGCCACCGTGGTGTGCGACTAAAGATAGCCAATCAGCGAACAGTATTTTTCCCTCGTAGCATCACTAAAGGCGGAAGCATCTTTATTTCACTGGTTATACTTTATTTTATACGAAATAGCTAGTGACATTATTTAGTAACACGCATTAGCAATTCTCATTGCCGAAACTGGTGTTATCATCACGGTCCTTGTCATCGGCACGGCGAATGAATGGCCTATTAAGTGAAACAGTTCCATCCATTCCATTGAAACTTTCTGTCACTTTCAAATTTACTTTCATGTCAAATTTATAGTGCGCGTTATAAGCGCATGCGCGGTATACACGAGGAAATACGGTATATACTATTAACTATTATTGCAAATATTTTTGTTTCCTACACGAATTATTAACTGTAAGTAGCTGTTACACCTTCATATGCATAATATTTTTCGGGCGTTGGCGTCGGCCTCTGTACTCACATTACTTTTATATTTTGCTTTTTGTCTAAGTAATAATAAGCACATCAAAAATAACATTTTGGAGCGACGATTTTGAACAATGTTTGAGGCTTGGACTCTATTCCAATTGTCCAGGCGGTGCACATAAACTATTTTGTGGATAAAGCTGCTGTTTTTTGATAAGTAAAATTTTGAAAAGTTTTTACTGATTTCCGCAGAAGAAGCAGTTTGAAAAGGTAAGATGGTTCCTAAAATTTTCAACACTGCTGTAAATGAGGATTATTGATCGAATGGTGATAAACTTTGAAAAATTCTCCTCCGTTGCAGTGCAAAATATAATAAATACTCTGATTTTATCAATGCAATTTTTTTTCGGTAAGTTGAATTCATCATCCGATAGTTCAAGTTAGTAATAAAACTACAAAGAAGGGATAGTAATATGCATCTCTGATATCCGGAATCTATAACACTTTCAATCCTTCGGATGAGAAGTAAGAAAGACATCCCCGTATAGCTCGGATTTGGCTCCTAGTGACTTTAAATCCCATTCCCACAAATGGAAGAGAATTGTCGTGATTGCATGATTAGGAACCTGATTTTTATCAAACTAGAATGACGGTTTTATGGTCCGAAATTTGCGTGAAAGGATTAGACATCCATAAAAAAAAAAATCTGATGGCTTATTTCCCATTGATAAAACTCATATTATATATTTATTTATATTTCTCATTTGGCAATGGTGTATTTTGTTCTGGTTTGGCCACAAATATAAATTTGCTGATGTATTCGCCGTTACTTACTGAAAGCTTTTACAGAACACCGCTTCCATAAACTTTTTACCTGAGAAAGATTGGATTCCATTTACAAACGGTTGTTAAAATTTCAGAGTTCAAAACCTGCATTATGTTTGACCCTGTTGATGGTCTCACACACAATATGACAGCACAATCGGTTCAAGAAACGCAGAAGAAATTCACCACAGCTACGAAATAGGCGAAAATAATTTCTGTTTCTTTCTAACAAGATGCGCTGTATGTGTTCCTAGCCAACATTCCACTCTTTTTGTTTTTTTTAGCTTTTTATATAAACGGCTTGCGTTACTACAGAGCTTAAGAAAAGCCTTATTTCACGAGAAAATCTCGTAAATTCTAATCTCCAGGGCAAATGAGAATTCTTTTCTGTTCATTTTAGCAAAGAATCTAGCAATAGGAAGGATAGTTCTGCTACTCTTTTAGGATATAAGACGAAATTATGTAATTTTTAACACCGCCAGTACCGGAAATATATATATATATAAATAACCAAAGGTAATGAAACTGTACAAGAAAACGGTATTTTTTATTTAAAAAAAATTAATAAAGGTATGATTCTGAAATGAAATTGTGAGTTTAGGAGTGTTGCATATTTGTGTATATTTATGCAAGCGATATAGTACAGAAAAGAGTGGCGTAGTGATGTGATATATCCAGGGGCATAGCTAAGGGGGGGAGTTAGGGGGGTCATAACCCCCCCCATGAGGAATTTTTTGCCATACAAAATGTATATTCTTCACTATATTATCACACACACGTATACATATATATGAGTTGTAGTAGTCGTAACCCCCCCCCATGAAAAATTTCTGGCTACGCCCCTGGGTATATCACATACTAGGGATGCAACGGATCCAGCAAACATACTGCATCCGGCCTATCCGGCCAATATGCCGGATATTACAAATATCCGGCAGTACATCCGGCCTAAAATTATATACAGAGAAATAACCAAATACATGAATAAATTTTAAAAATTGCAATAATAAAAATTAAAAAATGCAAAAAATTAAGTTTTGGGAAAATATTTTATTTTGAATACTTTTTAGTATTTATTTTTATCATGTATAGAAAAGGGGGAAAAAATTAAGTACTTCTATCTTTTTTTTTTTTTTTTAGATTGGCGTAAATTATTACTGGAAGAAATTATTATACAAAAACACTGTTTTTCAATGTTTGTAAGAATTTGGTTACCTTTTTTTCCACCATAAATTGACCCCGCTTATGAGAATAGTGTACTTGCTGTAGTACTGCTGGCTGGTGAGAAAATGCCCCCCCCCCCGCAACTCCCTAATTTTGATAAAGTAAGGAAGTTTGTTACATTGATTTTCCAACAGCTGAACGGAGATGTCTTTCTTTCAAGAACTGATCGTTTAAGATATTTATCTAAATCTTGAGGAAGAACATCCATGACAATGTAATCTGTATGACTTTAATTGCGGCAAAACTGGCACTAAATTTATGGAAACAATACCAAAAGGATTTCTGATTTTTAATTATATCATTTGAAACTAATGAGAAAATTAAAAAAAAAAGTAGCAGCTCAATGATCTAAGAAAACTAGTGAAAATAAAACAAAAAAGAAGGAAACATACTGCTGCCAGATATCCGGATATCCGGCTGAAAGTTTGACCGGATATTCGGTATCCGGTATCTGGCAAAATTGATATCCGTTGCATCACTATCACATACGGTTGACCCCCGGCAATCGGGCCGGATGTGGCCCGCCGCGGCTTTTAATCCGGCCCGCGGAACATTTTAAATTCCCATGAAAACCCATATAAACTATATTCAAAATACATATAAATTCCGCTTATACGAAACATACTACTCTGACAATGTTGGCCCGCATCTTTCCAAAGGTGCCTTGGGCGGGGGATTTTTTAAGCAGTTCTAACGCGTATTCACGGTACATCTGGAGAAAACCGTCTAAAACTCCAATCCGTTAGATCGATAGCCGCGCGGTGGGCCCGAACATGGTACTTTCACGCTTCAGACAGCTACCGTGTTGAGTGTCTTTATCCACTCAGACATGGTGGGGCCCCATCCCTAAGAAAGGAAGATTTGACAAAGAGAGGTGGCGCCAAAAATATATTGTGCCCCGGGCGGCAATTCTGCTTGCTAAGCCACTGATAAAAAACAATTTTAAGCTAAAAATGTAATTTTCAAAACACTATTGCTGTGAGCAATGCAGTAAACTACTTTATAATTAATCCTTAAAACTGCTGTTAATTTTATGATTTATTACTTAGGTACAGTAAGATAAAATTACTATTTGAGTTTTATATATTTTTTCTCACTATCTATAAATATGTTGCTTTCATATTAATTGAATCACAAACAATCATAAAAGATGTAGGTTAACTCTTTGAGGCGCAACCCTTTCCCAATGCTGAAAAAAGGGCAGCCGTTGCCATCGCTCGACTTAACTACCAGCAAGATGGCGGACGATCGAAACGTTCATAGCGTGCCACAGATCTAGAGACCCCTTTTTGACGCAACGCCTTGATGGCAACGACTGCCCTTTTTTCAGCATTGAGCAATCTATTCATCTGTTCTCGCATTCTTCCAGTTTTCATCAGATATCAGTACTGCTAAAAATAATCGTGACATTTTTTTACGGGAAATGATTTGCTAAAAAGTAAAGGATTCTCGTGGAGCTATGTCACCCGCAATTATTTTTATAGAAATCAAATCTATTCTTCGTGACTGGCAACAGTCAAAACGTCAGAGTTTGGTGTTCCCTCAGCGGGACCACTGCGCGTTAAAGGATTAAATCACAACTTTAACCTAATTTTGTATAAAAATCACCCCATCGTTTAACATGTCAATGACTGCAAGAAACCAATACAGCAAGGCTGAAAAATATTTCTTATGAATATTTTATAGCATACACAGATGATGCAGCAATAAATAATTTACTCTATATGCCCAAGATATAATATTTATTTAAACGAGTTCAAATAAAGCAATATTTTATTGTATATTGATCAAAATAAATGCACGGACACTGTTTGCCTGAACTTACTGTTAACTCCAACATATAATTCAAAAAACACGCATTTAAATAATCAAGGTTTTCTCAGTAAATCATTCATTAACAAAGTTCCACAAAAGGATAAGGAATCCCAACAAAATAAATTTATTTTCTTAGAATACTTGTTGGAAAGTATAGCATTTTCACCGATTAATCTTTCGAAATGTCGTTTTCACAAGTTTTTCTCCACATTAAAAGTCGTGCGAATAAAGGGCAGAACACCTTTAATGACACAACTTTCTTCTTCCACTGACAAAAATAAAAGTTTTTCAATACATTCTGTAATTTTTTTTACTCTTAATTTTTATTAATACCGAAGAAAGTTTATTCGCATTTTCACTTGATGTTAGTTAAGAGAATAATTTAGTTCAAGAAGTTTTTTTTCCCCCTTTTTTATTTGAAATTCCGTCGTTTGACTGTTATTCTGGTTTTTATTCGATTTCGTCAAACGTAGGTTTGAGAATTCATTAAAAATGTAATTACAGACGACAGGATTTTATGTCGGTAAAGAACAAATGTGCTGGTATATCTCATGGGGAGAAAAAATATTTTATATATTATACACGAGAAGTTGTTAAGGATTAAAATAATTTTTATCTTTATTCGAACTGTAAGAAAAATTGATGACAGGGTTGAATTTAAAAAAGGAATATAGCACTTCATATTTATGATTCATAAAACTTTCGAATGAACTTAAGTGCACAAGTTGGTATTAATTTTAAAACTTATTTCTTGAACTCTAAAAGAATAATTTCATGGAATATATAATATATAGTAACAAATAGTAAATAAAATTGGAATTGGGATACGTGGAATGTATAGTAAAAAACCTCCTCGATTTCTTTTTTATATATGTCTGTGTCATTGAGTCAATTAGAACTGAAAATGTTGCGTATATTAAAGTTTCTTTATTTTCATTTACTTTTTTATTTTGGGTATTTTAAATTGAAAAAAAAGCAAAATACAAATTGGCTCAAAAAAAACATGATTTAAAATACGAGAAAATTAAATGAATAATAATAGGAATAATAATGATAAGTGATTTTGCAGCGAATTTCTACAATGTTAAATTAATAAATGAATAGATGCCAAATAAAAAGCATGATAAATAATTTAACAACTCAAGTAAATGATTTAATTCAATCTCTTAATATCGCCAAATGAATCATGCCCATGGCAGTTTTGTCCTCCAGCTCTTTCCAGTGAAACATCAATAAACATTATCGTTATGTCCTCTTTTCTCCGCTTTTCAAAAAATTCCGTTTAAATTTGAGCGCCTTTAAAATGACCCACCCTTTCCCTATTGTGAGGGGGGACTCTTTATTTATCTTCTTCTTTTGTGGATTGAGCGCTTTCAGGAATTTTTTTTGACTTATAGCGCAATAAACCAAATCGTTTTTCGTAAAATTCTTCAAAAGGGGTAATTTTTATTTTTTCACTATCAAACATGCAAAGATTTCATTAATAATGCATTGTCCATATGTACGTTCAATGTGCTTTTCATATTTAAGAGAAATAGCTGTTTTTACACATATGTCTTTTCTCTTCCTTGGAAAGAAAGAAAAAAAAATGAAGCACTATTTTTAAGAGAAATGGCTGTTTTCGAACAGATACCGGGTGACCATAAAGTCCGTAAAAAATTCATTAAAAAAGAAGAAATAATGATAGGAAATAGCGGTTTGCGAAGTAGGTTTAGTTTTTTTTTTTTTTTTTTTTTTTTTAAGACAAGAAAGTTCGTAGTTCGAAACGTTGCCGATAGGTGGGGCTGACCTGCACGGAAAACTTAAATCACTCTAATCCTTCCCATGCAAACTGCAATTATGTATTATGATTTGTCCTTTAAAGTGGATTTTTAAAGTTCTCATGAGCTTTTGATGCATCCTGGGTGCATCGCTGTTTAAAAAATTCATCAAAAAAGGAAAAATAACAATACAAAATTGCGGTTTGCAAGGATAAGATTAGAGGAATTTCAGATTTTTTTTATTTATTGGAAACTTGCTTCCCATAGTGCAAAGTCCACCTTTCTTCAGTTGTGTTTTTACATTAAGCTCAAACAAATAAATTTCCATCACGTTTTACTTACTAGCAAGCTGAGCCTACATCAAGTATTCACATTTTTTATATTTTAAAGCAGGTATGAGCAACCTTCGAAAAATTGCGGGCCAAACTTAGGAAGTTACTGAAGTCGCGGGTCAAACTTCAAGATGTTGGCGAAATCACGGGCCAAACTTCAAGATGTTAGCGAAGTTGCGGGCCGTATAATTGGTTTTTATATGGGATTTTGAATTTTTATGGGTTTATAGATATCTTCCGCGGGCCGGATCCAAAGCCGTGGCGGGCCACATACGGCCCGCGGGCCGACGGTTGCCCATATGTGTTTTAAAGCAACAACTTAATGAGTTTTTTTTTACTTCGAAGAAAGATGGTTGTATCCCCCATTTATTTACGCCCACCTTCCTTAGGGAGCAAACAAAAATGTCGTGAGGTTGATTTTTTTTTGTATTCTCTAAGATTAAACTTTGCAGCGAGAATTTTATGGATACATTCATTTATTTTTACATTTGAGATCACGTGGGATATGCTAAAAGAACGCTTTGACCCACTTCACACCATAGGCTTCGGATTTATTGAAATGCTGTCTAATCTAACAGCTGTGCTTACACGTTCATTTACCAGCCAAAGAGTATTAGAGTACAAGCCAAATTTTTTATGCCAGTTTAGCATATAAAATACAATTTTTAATAACAAAATATTCATCTAGTGAATAATGAAAATTTTACCCATTTCTTTTAAACTGAGTGTTTTTCGAATATTTGTAATTTGTTATTCACAAAACTGAAATAGTAAATTTACCTTACATTCGTGACTATCACGCGATACCGTGTGATCAATAATGAACTTGTTAAAAAACTCACATGCCAAATTTTGAATTATATGCTTCAGTAGTTTTGCCTAGGCGAAATACTGACATACGAAAAAACGACATTACCCCCCCCCCCTTTCCAATATTATTTTTAGCGCATGTTTGACTTTCCAATAATTCCTAAGTAGTTGGGGAAGTATTGTCTTGTTGATATTATGTCGATATTTAGGATTTGATATTTCGATACATTTAAACTTCCAACTAAAAGTCCTCCAACATTTACTAAACATCATGGATGTAATAAATGTGGTTTTTAATTCAGGAAATCACAAAAATAGTCAGGACATTTCACAACTGTCACGCTCTATATTTAGAAGTAATCTGATTAGGGATTGCAACAGTCAAAGGTTACCTTTATTTGGATGTATTCATTCCTCTAGTTTTCATTAGTTATATGGGTTTTACTTTTATGAAACTCTTAAACCAGGGGTGGGCAAACTTTTTCGGTCGCGGGCCAAAAACCAAAAAAAAAAAAAAGTTTGGCGGGCCAAGATAATTTTTTCTAAAATTTTAAAAACAATATACAAGTATTACAATTTAAATATGTTAATGAGATGAATGAAATTGAGATTTCATTTTTTAAAGTTCCTTATATTGAGGTTCGAAGTGAGATGCACTGATTCTAAGGAACGAGGCTAAATGCTCATCTGTCTGTCTACTTCTGAAAGAATTCTTTCTAAGGTTCATAGTTGAAAACACTTGTTCACATATATAAAAAGAAGCAAACATAGCACTGATTTTCTGGGGTGAGATATTAAATTTGGAAAACTTACTTTCGATAATGATTTGTAAAACTCTAACTTTAACATATTTAGAAACAACTGCTTGAGATGATTGTTAGATTGCAACTCAATTAATTCAAGCTGCAAATCTGACGTCACTGCTTCACAATTTACGATGAAAGGCATGGTAAAAATATCCAATTCTGTTTGAATGGCCCTGAAATCTTGAAATCTGCTTTCGAACTCAAAATGCAGTTTTTTCAAGCCATCTTCATAATTCTTAATATGGATATATAATAAATAAATATATATTTTCTTTCGATTTCCGTCGGACCGGCAAATTAAAATTCTATCCGCGAGCCGGATAAAACCTTCCGGCGGGCCGGATTTGGCCCGTGGGCCGTAGTTTGCCCATCCCTGTCTTAAACGGACCCTTAATCGTTAACGTCCATTAAAAGGAAATATTTCCTTGTTCCATGAAACCAGGGGTTGATTGTTTTATGGACATATTATTGCTTACATATACGCTACCGTTTATATTTTTTTTACATATTGTCTAATTAACATATTACACACCGTGCATATATTTTTTAATTAACATTTATATACCGTACATATTACGAAATTGTTGGACGCTTTAGAATGTTAAATTTTGAAATAAACAATACGAGAACCGGTTATTTGAATGATGGCCGATCTACCAAAGCGCTAGATTTTAGTTTGATGTAATTTTGGACGAAAAACATCTGATAGATGGAGCTAGGCGTCACGGACTTTCGGCAAGAGATTCAGACGAGCGTAGACTGTGGCAAAGATTTGGCAGTGTAATTTTTTAACAGGATGGCTCACCTCCACCACATGGGTCAGAGTCTGTGCGCTATTGCCTCAATCAACATTTCGAAAACAGTTGGATAGGCCGCTGTGGTCCAATTCAGCGGCCTTCTCGATAACCAGATTTAATCACTTAGGCTTTTTTCATCTGGGGCTGGGGGAAAGATTTTGTTTCATTATCATCATAGTATCATTAGTAGCCTCACTGACATAGAAAAAGTCGCCAGTTTAGTAGCCATTTCCTTAACCATTTGACTGCTATGAAGCGCTATTGCACTTTGGAATGTACACCCTCCAAAAGAGGCATTCGAGCAAGTGAGAAATTTCCTACGTTGGTTTCGTATATTAAAAATTATTTATCATAGAATATGAGTTAGGCTATGTGTAAACATGACTTTCCATATTTCTATTAAGTTGTGGGTTTTTCAAAAACTCAATTATTTTTCGCAAATCTAAAATAGGAAATTTCTCTCTTGCTCGAATACTTTTATTGGAGGGTGTATGAGGATTTTGATGGATAGCAGTCAAACGGTTAATTAGAGTTGCCGAAATAATAGCATTTTTAGGTGATTTTGTAGTTAAGAAATTAACCGTCGTCTGTTAGCTTCATTTAAGAAGGAATGAATAAAATGATAAATTAAAACACTACATGCGTTATATAACAAAGCGTATAAAAAAATTATAATTAAAAGAACGGACTATAATGTTTGATGAAAGACCAATCGCAGATCAGGGACGTAGCCAAGGATGGGCCATGGGGGCAAGGGCGGATTAAAGGGGGGGCGGAGGGGGCGACCGCCCCCCCCCGAGAAAAAAGAAATTAATGTAAAAGATTCTATTTTACTTCCACAAAATGGATGTATATGCCAATCTTCTAACTAACCGCCCCCACCGACAAACAATCCGCCCCCCCCCGACAAATCGCAATAATCCGCCACAGCATGGGGGGCGAGGGAACCCCCCCACACCCCGAGCGAAATTTTGTATTTTTGTTAAATGGATGTCAATACATCAAGTATTTTGTGAGAAATTCCACCTCTTTCACCTTCTGAGCACCCCCTCCGTCCCCAATTTTTTTTTTTTCGTTACGACTCTGATGCTGATAAGCATTTTGTATTTTAACGTAATCGGCAAGGATTATTTTTTAATATGCAAAATTCAAAATGCGTTTGCACATGCATATAAAAATATCTCTGTCTTTTAAATTGGAGCGACACCTGCAGCCAATTCCGTTATAGGGCAATCCTTTCCTATAACCTTGAGCAATTATGAATTTCCTCTCCCCAACCCCACCAAACCACGCTGTGCAATTTTCACACAACACGCGCACTTCTGGCTGCTATCGCACAGCAAAACTCAGATCTGGTTAAAATCTGCATACGCAGGCATGCGATAAGGCTGTTCCAGATTTATCGCAGGAACAGCAGCAAAAGCAGTGGTGGGAAGGGGGCGTTTTTTTGGTGCTGTGATTTCCACGAAAAACGTAAACACCGACTCATAGTGAGAGCAAGCAAGCAGTGAGAGAGAGCAAAGGCAAGCAAGTGAGAGAAGAGAGCATCCTCCAACGGCTCGTGTCCGCTGAGATAAGGGGGCCAGGAAATCCGCTCCTACCCAGAAATCCCACTCTCTCTCTGGGTAAGGAGCTTGCGGAAATAAGAGAATATTTCAGAAAAAAAAGGAAAGAAAATATAATGGTTCTGAGGGTTTTTCTTGGTAGCCGGTGCCCGGATGTAAACACAAGGAATCCGAGATTTTTGCTGTGTAAATACTGAGTGAAAATTGTGTTGCCTCTGTATTCTAATACTGAGAATAAAAGCCTACTAAAGAGATCAAATTTAAAGCTAAAGCTCAATTTTACGCTAAATATCAAACTGTAAGCTAAGTAAAGGGTCCCATCTCGGGGGGGGGGGGTGCAGCCCCCTCAGGATACGTCCCTGGGTCCTATTATGAACTGACCAACGTTTGCAAAGGATTAATGATAATCTTTATTGATATGCCAGTTGCAGGGGCGTAGCCAGAAATATTTCATGGGGGGGAGTTACGACTACTAAAACTCATATATATGTATACGTGTGTGTGATAATGTAGTGAAGAATATACATTTTGTATGGCAAAAAATTTCTCATGGGGGGGTTATGACCCCCCTAACCCCCCTTGGCTACGCCCCATGCCAGTTGTAAATTGTATGTACATCATAACAATGTAGTCTTCCCGGATGTAAACTTAAGAAATCAGAGGTTTTTAAGTATCCGTGTGTTTATATAACTATAAAGCAATTCCACTAACTTACATACCAATATATCGCATTGGTTCATCACGTTACATCAAGCGAAAAGCCAGTGGCACTTGGAAGTTAATCATTCACTAATTTGATCCAGCTTATTTCCTTTAAATCAGTGCGGAATTTCCAATTCTCAACAATGTCATCCACAACAATTGAAGTGCACCCACATTGTTAGACCGACAGCACGAGCCACTAAGATAAAAAAAAGAAATACAGAAGTCGATCTTCTTATTGACTCTCGCCCCCCAGCCCAGGTGCGATATATGATAGACAATGGAACTTCGGCTTTTGCACAAGAATGCCTCAAATATTATCCGCCATCGAGCGGGTGGGTTAATGTTGATCGCCGTGATTGATATGGGTTTCTCTCCATTAGATATACCACGGTAAAAAATGAATCAGAATTATATTCTATCGATGCATTTTGAATATATCATCAAGCTGCCTAGAAGTAGGCGGTAGATTGTCAATGGGGATTCAAGACTGCCTTAATTAACATCGCTGGAATGTAGCAGGACTCGAAATAAGATTATAAAGTTGGCAGCAAATGACGTAGCCGGAGCGTGGGCCGTAGATGCTTGGACATCCCCTGAAATTTCGAATTTTTGTTAAAATGGATGTCTTTAATTGAGGTTTTTGGTTAGAAATTCCACCTTTTCCATCACTTCGAAATATTTCTAGCCCCTGTGGCAAAAAGTATACTGTGAGCTTTTATAGGCTGACAGCAAAAACTACTCTCTCCACGCAAAATCTTAAATTTTTATAATAACGGTGAATTGCAATTTCAGTGTTTTTCGCTCAGCTTAAAAGAAAAAAATAATAATCAATAATGCAATAAAAAAAATAATAAAAAAAAAAATCTTTCTTGCGAGCACTCTGCAATTTCATGCGTAACCTTAAAAAACGTCTGCGATAGAAGGAAACACTCAAATAACAAAGTATTAAATACTCGAAGTTTATTTTAAGTACTTCTGAATTTGCCGAGAAAAATGCTGAACGTAGCAGCTATTTGGGCCAATCTCACGGTATTTGCCGTGGTTGCCGTGACTTATTTCGAGCCTTGAAATGTAATACGAGAAAAGTATGAGCTTCGATTTCTGACTTCTTTAATGGCAGATAGAGGGTGGCTCACATTTGTATCAAGTTAAAAATTTAGAGCTCTTACAACTAATTTCTTCAATTCGTTGCAGAATACTCTGCTAAATCCTGGGTTCGTCGTTCTGAAGTCGAGTTGGTGTAGAAAGTTCTAGTAAAAAGTCCACTTCTCAGGGTGGAAAATGAACTTTATTGTTTCTAGAACTTCCATGTCGAACAATCAGCTGTACAATATTCACAAGCACACTTTCTTTCTTGCAACAAACCCTTCAATTTTATATCTGAAAGGTAAACTGGAAATCGATCCACAAAATTAAAAAAACTTTTTAAGAATTGTCAAACACCATAAACAAGTTTTTCAGATGTATGTGATGACACAAAAAAGAAAAAAAAAATCTTCATATAGATGAATCGCTCCGAAAATGCATTTCACAGACCCCCTGCCGTCTTCTACTCCCTAATTAACTCGGAAGATCTCTTCCAGGTCAGGCCATACCAGACCCCTTGCAACACCAAATATAACCTGTTGCACAATTCCCAATCCACCACACTGCTCCAAGAAACTCTCCTCGTGAGCACCAGGCATTTACTGGAGGGACATAAGCCTGCTGTTTGTCAAGCAGCTGGCAGACTGAGAAGGGGGTAAAGTTCAAGTCTAAATGAAAATTATTATCAAGAGATTTACGGAAATACGCAATTGGAAAGAAGTTTGAGGAACATATGTCAACTTCAGTAATGTGCTTTTTTCGTTTTTGCTGACAGATAGAACATTTTGACCTGCACTAGATTTTTTTTAAAAAGAGATGTCAGGCGTATTAACAGGACGTGATGACACACACACACACAAAAAAAAAAATAGAATCCTATAAAATGATGCATTTTACCCCCTTTTGAACTCGAAGGATGCCTTTCAGGTCAAATCACACCAGAGCCCCCCTTGCAACACCAAATAACCCGTTGCTCAATCTACAACCCACATTGCTCAATAAAATACTCCAGAGCAGCCGGACATTTTCCTGGAGGGACATAAGTCTGCCTTTTGTCTTAAGCAACTGAAAGTTTGAGAAAGGGAGCGGGGGGGGAAGCGAGCATAAAACTTCCAGGCTAAACGAAAATGATAGCTTTGGTGCATCTTCAACAGGACTGTTCCATTCCAGCTGAACTCGTTTCCAGGGGGTTACTTTGATGGCATGCAAGGGTTGGAAACAGACACGCGCCTTCTCAGGGGCCCGTTTTAGGGGCCCTGCTGGGAGAAAAAGGGTTACTGTGTGCGTTTTTTTTCTTTCTTAGCAAGTGGTCGTCTGTAGCCCTAAGGGGGGTCAGAAAAAAACAAGGTCGCTAGATCGTTCAACCCGGGATAGAGCTTTTTTTTTTTAAAGGATTTTTCTTTGAAAAAGTAACTTTAGAGTAGGAGTTATGCAGCGAGGTTTGTGGTAAAATTTCTTGAACAAGGTTTAGATACCAAGGATATAAAGAAAACCATAAAAATGCTTTTGTAAACGTAATTCTTGGGGTAACAAGAAAATCTGGAGAAGGTTATCCACAGGAAAAATTCAGCATTGTATGAATAATGTTTATTGTACCGACAGCTGCCTTCCACGAGTAGTTTTCCTCAAAATTAAAACCTTTTGCTATCTTTGATTAAAAAAATTTTTTTTCGAGATTCAATCACATTTTATTTCATTCAAAAACTTACATTAAAAAAATTAAACATATAACAACTTTCGTTTAGCTGGCTCTTTAAAAAGCCACGACATTTTTAAAAAGCTATAGATAAAATGTTGTTATCAAAGAAATAGCCTATTGATTTTTTTTTTTCCATGGTGGAATAAATTACACCATTTTAAACTGGTACAGAGTGTATTCAAGCACACATTACGTCGAAATTTAATATGCAATCTGTAAACACAGGATATATATTTAAACTTCCTGAAATTTCTATTTACAGAACTAAGACGAAAAAAAGAAAATTTTTTAAAGTTATATCGATTATTCAACTCTTTTTTTTTTTTTAGTAAAAAGTTGTTTATTTATTTGCACGGTTTCAAAAACATGCACTCAAATTTAATTGTTAGTCTCTACAACAGTTAAAGTTACTCCCCGTAGTAGTATTATTGATTTACTGACTTGACAAATTGGCATCTTCCCCGAATATATTTTACCTTTTCTTCGATTATATATTGTCTCATAATCGCTAACCGTAAACTAGTAAAATATCAGAGCATCGAAAATAATGAGTGATATCTTATCAGTCTGCAATACATTAAAAAAATAAAAATGAAATGTAAAGTGATTTATTTATGACACAAAATTCATCAGCTTCGGATTCAATTTATGACCTGCCGTGGAGATTTTGGGTACTCTTGAACGTTTAGGTGAGTTAACACTTGTTGATAAATTAACGGTCCCTGGAGTTACGGTACAAATAAGACTAAATTACCAGTCATAAATATATTATGACTGGTAATGTTCAACAGAGTCGTATAACAAACGTATTAACTAAATGATAATCAATAAGGTCAGAAAAGATCAATAATAATTTATAGCCATAGCAGCCATAGAAAAAATAAGCCAAAAAGCACAAAGAAATAGTATCAGAAAATCTAAATGAATTTATTTAAAGTAGATATGGAGACAGATAAGAGTTAAACGAAGGCCTGTCATAGTCATCAATCGTAAGTTACAAGCAGTGTTGTGGAATGATCTTTGTCAAAAATCGCTTAATTCAGTTGAAAAAGTTGGGAAATTTTTCGAAATTTTTTAATAATAAAGGTTTCCAAAACTGGCAACCATTCCTACTGGAAACATTGAAGCACAATGCATCGTGTTAATAAACATTTCCTGTGTATTAAATTAAAAGTGTTTGCTTTTTTAATCTTAAATTGAAAGAAAAGTCTTGTTAACATTATTATTTTCTAGTTCTCTAGCATGCATATGATTTTTTTTCTGAACACAAAAATTTATCGTGATGACCAAATCACTGCTTAGAACCTCAGAATAGCTATGACATGCAAATAAAAAGTTAAATAGGGAGGTTTCTGGGAAACAATCTAATAGCAGATAAAGCTTGAAAAGGGATCGGAAGTAATTAAGAACATATACTAACTCTTTTTCTGATCACTAAATTAATTTACCCCCCACCACACACACACACACACAGGTGGATATTTAAAAAATTTTGGTCAAAACCTACAGATGCATTTAAACATTTAAAAAGCTAAAGAAATCGAAAAAAAAGCATGATTGGTATTTACTAAAAGCATACGAAAAATCATCTGTTAAATCATCCTCAACACAAAAAAATTTTTCTTTGCCGACAAGACAAACCCCAAGCGGTAGCTGTTGCAAATTTTTTATTATTATCTTTTGAATTACAGTCTCTATAATATTCACTTAATTGTGTACGACATATGACGACATTCTCAAAAGATAAATCTAAAAAAATAATAATAATAATATTTTAGTGTTTTTTAATTCTTTATTAAATATTTAATAATGAGGATAGTAGCAAATATTGGCAGCTACAAATACCATAGACGTTAAGCTACGATGGGGAACTTTATTAAAATCTTTATAACGTAGCCTGATGCTAATGAATTTATAACTTTATAGTGAATCATTACATTAAATTTAACTCAAAGATTTATTTTCTTTTTCGTGTTTGCAAAAAGAGCTAAAGAAAATAATAACTAAATTTTAAATACACAAATATACACCCCCAGGTTCACAACCCATTATAAAAATTACACCAAACACTTATAAAACATGGGAAAATCTCTTTTAAATAACTTTAAATTTAAACAATAATCAGTTGTTATTTAGGAGACCACAAACTTTTCAATAGTGGTTGACCATTAAAACATTCGATTGAAATATGCAGGTTGTCGTTGAAGTCAAGAAACCAATAAGAATAAAAAAAAAATAAGTAACGTGACTGTTACAGCTGTTTTCGTATATTGGGATTTTTGACCTCGAATATTTGAAAAAAATCCACCTGTGTGCACCTCCCCCCCCCAAAAAAAAAACCCTGAAGAGATATGTCGTTTAAAAGATAAAATAATTCAAACTATGTAAAATAACTCACAAGTAATTTTTATGTGTGTTATTTTATACCACATTAATTGCCTTCCTAGAGTAGTGGTTCCCAAGCGGTAGTTCGTGAACCCCCAGGTATTCACGGCGCGTCTTTAGCGCTCTCGAAAGTAGTATACTAGTACACATTGAATATGCAAGGGTTTTGCCGATTTCATTCGGATTTTCGATGGTGTTAGCAAGGAGAAAAAGGTTGGGAACCCCTGCGGCTTAGAATAAAGGAAAAGTTGCAAAATATTTGGGAAAAAAGTATGAAAATGGCATTTTTTTACCAAAATAGCATAATCTTTAATTTAGAAGCAAAAGTCTACTTTTTAGTTGCCGCTGGGAACCATTTCCCAAGGAAACGCCCGGCCTACAATTCATATAAAAGTGCGGCAAAACTATATAATTCACGGAAAATAAATAAAAACAACTTTTTAGCGGTTTTCGTGCGTGGGTCACAATTCCTAATTTCCTTCTCGTATGTACACAAAAGTTCAATTAAACTTTCCATTGGCATCGCGCTTTCGTAGTGAAAAAACAAACAAACAAGTAAATAAAAAATTAGTCCAAGACGTGAGTGGAGATAATGGTGTCTTGCCGCTGATAATAATTGGGGGGGGGGGGGAATCTCACTACCAAGTCGCTTGTTTTGTCCTCATTTTGCTCTCAAAAAACATCAGCTGCAATTTGCTGAGAAAGCTCCGAGGTCTCTCTTTATATACTGGGAGTTGTGTGTAATTTTGTTCGTTAAGTTTGAATAATACTTTAAAAAAATAAAGCGAGAATTCTAAAATAATGTGGTTTTTCTTAAGAATAAAATAAAGTTGACGAACAAAGAATGAAGAATGAATGATTTCGTAATTTCGAATGACGGTAGGAAACTTCTTTTTTTTAATTTTTTTTTATTGATACCTCACGTCTTGACAACAGAGCTACTGGGAGAAAAATAAATGAATACGTGAAGAGAGAACGAATGAAAACGGGGGGTAAATATTTGCAGAAATTTGCAATTTTATGATTAAGGTCGCAGTGCGGTTGTGTAATTGGAAATAAAACGAAGTGCGATGCAATATTTTGATCCGATACTCACTGATGAGTTTCGTGTTTTTTATTATACGTTATAAATAATAGCTGTTCTATCAAATGAAAGCGATGCATTTCATGTAGAGAAAGTAAAGAGCTGAATTCAAGGACTCTAAATTTCGAATTTGGAGGAAGTAAAAGATAAAGGGAAGCGTGAAAACTGTTAGTGACACATTATAATTACGGAACGGGGTCAGTAATAATATTTTTTTAACAATTACAGGGTGTCTACTGAATTTGTGAAAGTCAGTATCCTGATTTTTGGATACTTCAAGGCAAAAATTTCCTGACGATTATACTCAGGGTGTCTACCAAATTTCTGAAAGTCAATTTCCTGACTTTTGGGAGGTCCCGGGAAAAAAATTCCTGACCAATGCATTTTACTTTGGGGAATTGCGCAATGCCTTCTCCCTTGTATTTATATTTGCATATTTTGTACAACTTCTTGAAATACACGATTAAGATTTCATCAATTAAAAGAAACAGAAGTAGTCGCAATTTATGATAGAATTAACTAACTGTTCTTGGAAAGATGGTCCTAACCCATTAGTTACCAAGTAAGATAATTTGTCTTTTACCCTATCATCACGATTAATGAGCCCCCATTTTTTCCCTCCTTATACAAACACATCGCTTGATGCTTTCGCGGTCCGAAAAATGCATTGCAGTTGCTTTCGGTTCCAGTCTGACAATTAAAGGGGAAGGGTAAAAAAAGAACACGAAAAAAAAAATTGATTCTTTTGGTGAATTTTCCGGACTCATTACCCAATTTCCCGGTTTTTTCCAGACTTTCCGGACCCATTTTCCAATTTCCCGGCTTTTTCCAGACTTTCCGGATTTTCCGGAGCGGTAGACACCCTGTATAGGCATTTCACTTTGGAAAATCCCTCAACGCATCATCCTTTCTTTTTATTGTACTATATATTTACGCTGATCCCTGATTCACTCACTCTCTAACAATTCCGGTCCAACCAATTCAAAACAAATATTTTACCGTCGTTAATCCAAATAGATAAAAAAGTTATGGTCTAAAATTGTAATAAAATTCACAACGTTTGTACGATCCGCTTGAAATATTTTATAATCATGTATAAAAATATGAGAAACAATCTGAGCTACTTTAAAGATCAGAAAATCTACCCGTTCCCTCGTTTTTAGGCGATTTTTCGCTATTTTCAGCTCCATTTTATTTCCGAGAGTCAAAAAAGTGAATCATTTGCGTGACAAAATTACCTTTTTCAAGTGAAAATGACGTCACAGAGTTGGGATTCCAATTCGTTTACAATAGTTTTTCCAAGTAACATGGTTAAATTTTTTTTTTCATTAAAATAATCGTCTGCTGAAGCATTAATATAAGAGGTGCTGAGTACACTAAACGAAATCGTTCGTTTAGTGTACGTTTCTGCGCATTTCCAGAAGAGCATGAATATCGATTTGGGTATATAATAAAAATTGAATATGAAGTTATTTATTTTAAGTGGACGCAGATTAAATATATTGAGTGTAGACATATTTTCGTCAAATGTTTTTCTCTAGCGCTGGTAGTAATTACCTCACAAAGGGCTTTTTCTTCCAGTACTTAAATATTTTGATACAACTTACTTAAAATAGCCTGTTAACTGTAATATAATTGTTGATACACTTAAGGGGATCATAGGAGGGTGAAGAATTCAAAAAATCGATTTTTCAATTTTAATTTCATTTGAAACCTTGGTTACTTCTGTGCATTTTGACCCCAAATTTCATGCAATAAATCCAACTAGAGCCAGAGATACACCTAAAAACGTTTTGTGAAAGCTTTGTGTTTGAACGCAATGAGGTAACTTTAATCTGTGTTTTCTCAAAACGCATTTTTATGAACTATCCGTAACATAAAAAAATTTCTATGATTCGTATCTACATGAAATTTTGTATAGTTATAACTGGTATCCGTATCTATAGAAAGAATTAATATTAAAAGTGAGAGAGAAAAACTTTTGAAAATTTTTACAGAAATATACGGGGAAAGAACGATTTTATTCAAATTTCAATTTGAAATACAATTTAAAAATTATTAATTTAAATATTTTTCTTAAATATTAATTCATTCTATAGATACCGATACCAGTTATAACTATACAAAATTTCGTGAAGATACGAATCATAGAAATTTTGTTATCGCACGGATAATTCATAAAAATGTATTTTGAGAAAACGCAGTTTAAAGTTACCTTATTGCGTTTAAATATAAAGCTTTCATAAAACGTTTTTATGTGTATCCCCGGTTCTAGGGTTATCGAGAGTTGACCGTAGTTTTATGAATATCTCACATTACAAGTTTTCTAGGATTGGCCGTAATTTTATGAATGTCTGACACTACAGATTTTCGAGTACTGACCGTAAAATTTATGAAGGTGTCACACTATAGGTTATCGAGAATTCACCATAAATTTATGAAAGTCTCACGCTATAGGTTGTCGAGGATTAACCGTAAATTTATGAAGGTCTCACACTAATTGTTGTCGGGGATTGACCGTAAATTTGTGAAAGTCTCATATTATAGGTTACCGGGAATTGACCATAAAAATATACTCTTTAGCCTAGAAAATGTAAAATCATTTAATGGTAAAAACTACCTTTAAAACCTGTAGGTTTAAATATGAGGTTCATTGTAGCAGGAATTTACTATAACTGAATTCAAGAATTATAAATTTCGTGCGAAGAAAGTAAAAAGCGAGAAAAGTATAAAAACTATTAGTGACACATTTAAATTACGAATTGGGGTCAATTTGTTTTTTGAGCAATTCGTGCTTTCATACAATGAAAGAGTTTCTTGAAGTGCTATAAAATATTAACTACTACAGTAAAACTTGTCTAACCTTCAGTTACGGAAATATTTTTGTTTTGTTTATTCCGATTTATATAAGTCTTCGTTTTATTTACAGGGCATGATTGATTACAAAGGAATTACTGTTCTCTAAAAGAATGAAATAATAAGAAAAAGAGTATTTTATGTGTACCAGTTTTTCGAGAATTTACCCGCCAAAAAGAATACCTGTTTGCAGATATTTCAGAAAAGTGAGATGTTATAAGAAATGTACAAATTACAACGGGGTGAAAGACTGGGAAGAAAAGAAATATCACAGTTAAATCTAATAAATAAATAGTATAACCATCTATATAGTAAAGAAATGGCCATAACAAGAAAGAAATCGTATAAAAAATGAACTATTTAACTTTTTTTAATTTCAGGTATTAAGAAACCAAGTTTTGATACAGCTCTCTCTGCTTCTGGTAATTTACAGAAAAATTGAAAACTCACGAGAAAAAAAAATTGCTGTTTTTTTTTTTACAAAACAGGTTTTCAGTGACAAATTAATCCAATTAAAAAATAAAAAGTAAATATTTATATGTAATCTATAAAAATGCACAGCGTGATATATTTCATTTAAAAGAATACAGTTTGCAGGGGTCGATCAGGAATTTTTTTCAAGGGTCCCATTTTCATTAATTTCAATATCTATTTTTGTGAGTTTTAGCATCTATTTTTGTGAATTTCCATACCAACTTTTTGTAAAATTCATTTTTTTCTTAAAATAATTTACAAAAAAAATTAAAACATAGGGTTAAATGCCAGTAGATAGTTTTAAACGATTGTAATTTTGTGGAGGGCCGTTTTAATCGATTTTAATTTTGTTAAGGAGCCCTAAAACAGACCAAAATTTTTTCTGCATCGATCCTTGCAGTTATGAAAATTTTACATGCTGCTGCCTAAATCTAGCATTAATTTGTATTAATTTATAATCCTTAAATATGGGTACGGAATAAAAGCTAATTTGCTAAATTCCTTTTAGAAATATCCCTGTATTATAGAAATCGTCCAACAAAACAGAAATTTGAGTAAAAGAGAGAAACTATTTTTTACTTTTCAGTTATTACTTTAATTAATCAAGACTTAGAATAGAACAGGGGTGCAGAAAAAGCTCTGGGCCTAATATTTTTACAGAATGCAACAAATTTTGTCAAATTTGATCTAAATCATAGCATATATTTCAAATTTACATTATAGTTTAAGCGACTATTATTACAGCACTTAGATTAGACTATTAGAGAACTGTAAGAAAAAAATTCTTAGACACAAAATCATATAAAATGACCAGAATTACGATATGTAAAGCAAATTATTGTGTTCATGTATTTATTTACTTTCTGAATGTCTCACAATTTCCACAAATCTTTTTCTTTTCTTTTTTTCTCTGTAAGAATGCACAGAAAATTCTGCGAAGAGACATTCTACATTTTTGTGTGTGTGCCTGTGTGCGTTTCCAAATGTCTGTTTTTATTATTACTATTATGATTATTAATACTACACAAACGTTGCATGATTCTTTTAAAAGTCTTTCTTTAAAGAAGAGCGAATTCTCTTGTTTCTTTAAACAAGAGCGAATAACCTCTAAAAGAAAAGAAAACTTTACCAAAGAAATCCTCAAACAAAAACAAATAAACCATACTACTACTTAAGTTTTAGTTTTTCTTTTTAACTATTGTTTTTACTACCCAAAGGTACAGTAAAGCACTACACCGTTATTTCTTAATAACAATAAAAAAGAAGTTGAAAACTGAGGTGAACATCTATCTAACATTTGTGTAACATTTCTTAAAACGCATAATTAGGGTTAAATTACCGTGTTTCAACATTCGTCCCCAGTGATTTTAAGATCATTTGGCACTCCCCAAGGGGCGCGGTGATTTTAGTGATGAACCGTGAGTAAACAATCCCATTCATCACGGAAAAGAACTGAATAAACGTTTTCCTTTTCACCCGCAGTAATTAATTTAAGAGAATATACATTAAACTACTCACATAAATTCGTTACTTCATAAAAAAAGATAACGTAATTATATAAAAAGAAGACATTCATGCAATTTAGCAATAATTATGCCAATCATATAGATTATAAAATGTCCTTTTCTTACGTAAAATTTAAACAAATAAATCTTTTATGAACATTGAGTTACAAACAAGCTGTGACTAATTACGGGACACATATTTGTTAAATTTTAAAGAGAACTTTACGGATAATATATTTTTTTCTCATTCAAGAAACATGTACTCCGTCAACCTTTTTTTTCAAGTTTTCTCTTCTTGGAGGATTATATTCAAAATGTTCTGAAATAGATTTTTAAAATATTCGCGCGAGTTGTATTTTACAGCAAGAATTTTATGGATATCTCTTTTCTTCTTTGAGATCACGCAGGATATAGGAAAATAATGTTTTGGCCCCCTGTCCCCCCCAAAATTACGAATTTTGAAAAATTCTCTCCAATCTAGCACTTACTCTAAAAACTTCACACGTGCCAAATTTTGTATTATTAGCTTTAGTACTTTCGGCTACGCAAAATATTGGCATACGTAACACAGACAGAACTTTTCGGTAGACCTAATAAAAACAATACATTTATATAACTTAAAAAAGATAAATTATGCCAATCAAATCAATTATAAAATGGCAATTTACTCCTGAAAGCTCATTAAAATTGCAACTGCGCGCAAGAAACTGAAACTTTTGGAATAACGGTTGAATTCTTATTTCATACAGCTTGAAAAATACTATCGTTCTTTTTTAGATCCACCTTAAATACAATTTTAGTTGTACCTTAACTTAATAATGTAAAATGTGAAGGTAATGTAAGGTAAATGTAATAAATTACTGATTATGTATTATTAGCAGTGCTTCTTCGTAATCACTGCTGAATTTGGTAAATGTGGTAAATTAATGAGTATTTATCAAATATTTGCAGTTTATTAATATTATCCCAACCCGTATGGGGGGATTGTGATAAATCCGAATTATTTTGTACAGTAAAGAGGTATTGATACAAAGAAAAATGAATATTTTCAAAATAATACTAAAAAAAAGTTAACTGGGAATTAAAAGGACGTAATGATGGTTATTAAAACTTAACAATAACATTTCAATTTAAAATTCAAATTAAATGAAATTAAAATTTGAAATAAAATGAAAGCTTTCGTAATTTGATTTAATTAGATATCTCAGAACAGATCTATTAGATAATAGCCTAATTTACAAAAAATATGTCAGAAAAGGTAATGTACATAAAATATGATCAAAACTGTTAAAAATGAAGCAAAGCTTGTAATTTTAGTAAATACTTCCCTTTATCAAAACAAAGGACAACGTTGAATTAAATAATAACTAATATTTCTAAATAACTTTTATGTCTTCTCACAGCCATGCAGCTGAACTAATTTTCCTAAAGTTATGGACTTTATTATGACGTGCTAAAAAGTAAAGGATTCTCGAGGAGCTGTGTCACCCGCACTATTTTTATAGAAATCTAATCAGGGGCGTAGCCAGAAATTTTTCATGGGGGGGGGGTTACGACTACTACAACTCATATATATGTATACGTGTGTGTGATAATTTAGTGAAGAATATGCATTTTGTATGGCAAAAAATTTCTCATGGGGGGGTGTTATAACCCCCCTAACCCCCCCCTTGGCTACGCCCCTGAATCCAATCTATTCTTCGTGACTGGCAACAGTCAAAACGTCAGATTTAACCCTTTAACGTGCAGTGTTCCCAGAGCGGGAACACTGCACGTTAAAGGGTTAAATCATGCTGGTTCAATAAATTTAAGAAATTATGATAAATTAACAAAAGAATAACAGTAAATGAAAGTAAAATGCACACACACACACACACACACACAGATTTCTAAAATAGAAATCATTTTTACGGCTTAACTTTCCTACAAAAGAAACGCAACCTAGGTAAACACCGGGGTCTCAGGTTGTTTGCATAGTGAGCGTTGTTCGTAATTTTAACGAGCCCTGCTGAGAAAACAAAAGCAATGTTTACATAAAACCTTTTACATTTTTGTTCCAAATTGTTCTCGCGAATATCATGCCTTTTTCCGTGGGAAACGATAAAGTTGCTGGTATGTTTCTCGTTGAAAAGGGTTATACCCAACCAGTATGGGGATACAGATTTTTTTTTTTTTTTTTTTTTTTTTGGGGGGGGGGGGTGCGCTTTAATCCAGGGTTTCGAACTGTATTTTTTTTACGTTTCGGTTTTCGTTCCGGTTCAACTAGAAAAAAATATATTGGTTCAGTTCCGATTTTCGTTGCGCCAAAAATAGCGGTTTTCGGTGCAGCTCCAAAATGCATAATTTTATTTTATGGGCATTCTTATTTGTATTAGAAATATAATTCTATCATAAACAAAAAATGTAATTCTATAAATATTTAGAAGGTTTAATTGACGTTAAATTAGTAATTATTGATAAGATGGTTACAGTAACAAAAATGACTGAACATATATCGAACCGAAATAAACGGATTTTTTTTTTTTTTTTCAGATCTGTTTTTGTTCCGGTTCAACTAAAAAAAAAAAATATCGGTTTATTTCCGGATCTCGTTCCGCCAAAAAGAACGGTTTTCGGTTCAGCTCCACATGTAAAATTTTATTTTATGTTTAATCTTATTTGTACTAAGTATATAATTCTATCATAAACAAAAAATGTAATTCTATCAATATTTAGAAGGTTTATTGACGTTAAATTAGAAATTATTGATAAGTTGGTTACAGTATTAAAGTAACTGAAGATATATCGAACAGAAAACGGATTTTTTATTTTTTTCCCGGTTCCGTTCCGACCAAAATAACGGTTTTTTTTCGGTTTTCGGTTCAGTTCCGGTTCGAAGCCCTGCTTTAATCCTTTGACGCGGGGGAACCACAGTATTTCAGCGCAAATGTGGTTAAATGGTCCTAACTCTGAAAAAGTGCAGACGTTGCCATCGATCCACTTAACTACCAAAAACATGGCGGTCGAACGAATAAGTCATCTGGCTTCACAGATTGAAAGAAGTCTTTTGACACAGCTGGCTGCGCCTCGCACAGGGAGAGGGGGGGGGGCTGTGCGGTCACCACATGTTGACTTGACGCATATAGTTGAAGAACGCAAGTATTTGTTTGCGGTTGTGTACATATGGGGGGAAGGGATTAAAATTCTACCTTGTCTACAAATTTTTGAATCCACTTAAGTTATGCTTTATGTGACGTCACGTCAATGAATGCTCCTTGGAATGCTTTGAACCTTTACATGACGTTTGTTCTATTCCTGAATGCAGTGTAAACAAACATATTTGCACGGCGAAATATGTTCTAGAAGTGCATATCTTTATTTCTCGTCTTTAATATGTTTTTATGGTTATTTGATTTATTAATTAATTTATTTTTGAAGAATTAAGAACTTGAAATATTAGGTGTACCTTACAGTAATGTCCTTTTTTTACATTAAAATTCAAAGAAATAAATTTTCAACAAGTACTGAATGTTCGAACAATCTGTGCCTAGGTATAGGACTCATATTTGTTAAATTTTAAAGTGAGAATTGTATAAACAAAAGATCTCTTTCAAGAAAAATGGCCACCCTCTCTCTTTTTTCACGTCTACCTTCCTTGAAGTATTGTATTCGAAATATTCTGAAATCGACTTTTAGGCATACGAGATTGTTGCTTTTTGCAGCAAGAATTTTACGGATATCGTTTTCTTCTTTAAGATAATACGCGATAAGCGAAAAGAAAATTTTGGTCCCCTTATCACCCCATAAGTTACGGATTTGGGGAAATGCTGTCCAATCTAGCACCTACGCTAGAAAAAAAGCGACACACGTGGCAAATTTTGCATTATTAGCTTCAATAGTTTTGGCTGGGCAAAACATTGACGTACGATAAAATGACAATAATTTTCGGCACGCCTAATGTTTGAAACATTTCCCGGAGTCTAAAATTTGGCGTCCTAGGCGGAGACCTAGTTGGCCTGCATGGAATCGGACCCTGGACATGAGGTAATGTATACGAGACTAACACTACATCTCGATAGTGTGATCGATAGATCCGTATCTTACAATGAGGGGGGGGGATGCCACTGACATCTAGAAAATACCGTATTTACCCGCGTATAAGTCGAGAAATGTTGGACAAAAAAAAGGTCTTTAAAGTGGGGGAGCGGGTCGACTTATGCGAGGGTCCGTAATTTTTTTTTTTTTTAATCAAAGTCAAAAATGTCAAAGTCAAAAATTAATTTTGTACAATACTTTTGTATATTATTTCCTTTATTATTGTATATTTAGGACTTTTTTTTTTTTTTTTTTTGCAAATGATTTTGACTAAGTTTGCTTTAAAAAATGTAAAGTTTCTTTATTATTATTTTTGTATATTTAGAACTTGCTTTTTCTTTTTTTCTTCCAGATGATATTTAATAAATGTACTTGTAAAAAAATTTCAAAAGTGGTGGTCGACTTACATGCGGGATTTTTAAAAAATCAAATTTCTTGATCGGAAAGTGGGTGGGGTGGGGAATTTCTTGATCGGGAAGTTATACGTGGGTAAATACGGTAATTGGTTTAAAAGTAGAATTTATGAGTCTATATACACCTACTCCCTATACTAGATCGTAAAACGAGACATCCACTAATCCAATTGTTAGATCTCCACTTTTTAAGCTGGTGCTTTTACCCTGAGCCGTGCTTGGGGGGGGGGGGGGGGGTCAAACTGGGCAACCACCCAGAGCCGCTGAATTCATGGATATCAATAAGTCAAATAAACTTCCTGACCTAGAACTGAAAACTGCACATAAGTAAGCCTAGCTTACAAAAAATGCTGAATTTGTAATTTCGTATATAGCTCTCTTTTTCAAATTTACAGCATGATTAAGTAGCTATAATGCAGATTTTACAAATTGGAAACGGATTGCATTAAAATCTTAATTAATTAATCAAATTTAGTTAGTTAGAGTCATTAGCAGCAGCGTGTTTTCATTGGGGAGGGATGTCAGGTCAAGATCCACAATTTAGTAAGTAGACAAATTTGAAAGTCCTGCAATTACATTTTGTCCTGGGCCGTTAAAATCGTAAGCACGTCCCTGTCTGTACCCAGATGAAAATATCTGTAAATCACTGTAGACACTAGCGGGTAGTCTCACAAACGGTAATTCTAGTACTTGAGTGTATCGAACGGTAATTCCTCGGTGCACAAACTAGTCATTCTGCTGTGATTAGCTAAAATACTGCGGATTAGAAATTGTTGGCCATTTCGTCTATACCAGTTGTGCGTTTCATACCTACACGCATAATTCTACGACCTATTCTTCTAGTTTTGAGGACACAGAAAACGACCATCTATTCCTTCTAGATAACAGAGGCATTTTTTAATCCGTATCCGCGGATCTATGGGTAAATAATCCATATCCGTCAGTGGCGTAGCCAGAAATTTTTCATAGAGGGGGGGGGGGTTTACGACAACTGCAACTCACGTAAATGCATACATGTGTGTGATAAGGGATTGAAGAATATACATTTTGTATATCAAAAAATTTCTCATGGGCAGAGGGGTTGTGACCCCCTATCCCCCCCTTGGCTACGCCACTGATATCCGAAGTTCTGTGCAAAAAAGAATATCCGCATAGGCAGATCTTAACATTGAACAATCGGGAACATCCCAAAGCAAAAGCAGAAAAGAAAATCCTAAAATTAGTAACACGTGTATCAAAATAACAAAAGAAATACCGGCTTGTAATGGCGACTTTTACGGTATGTACTTTTTTTTTTTTTTTTTTTTCTCGTACCCTGTAATTCCATCACAATGCTGAGGATTTGCATAATAAACACCGAATTAAAAAGCACAAACGCTTTCCGGCTGATGTATAAGTCAAAGGTAGGAAGATTATATTAAAAAAGAAAAAAAAACAACACACGCAAATTTGTATTTAAAAGGATAAATGATATTTTCCGAAATAAAAACTGCTTCTTATATTTCCTGGTCGATAAATTTGCACACGCTTAGCTATTTACATATGCGATTTATGCGGGATTCAGAAGGATTTTTTTTTTTTTGTCGTAAAAATTTTATTTTACGAGAAGTTTTGATAATGAGAGATGATCTTAAACGTAGATAAATCTTTTATTATTTACTAATTTCCAGATGTAAAGTATCAAATACTTTATCGTGATTGAAAAAATCATTATACAGTATTATAATTAAGTATTTCTTTTACACTATAAATATTTAATATGATATAATAAGGTTGAAAACTATTTGAAATTTTCAAGCATCTAAATAAAACTTTCACAAATAATTTTTAGGTTTTATATGTTAGTGTATACATAAGTTTTTAAACCTTTTCGTATTTAATTACAAGAAAGCTTGAAAATTTTTAAGAAATGTTGAAACATGAATTTTAATAATGTAAGAAATATGATGTTTTGTGTAAGATAAAATTCAGTGTATCAAACACCTTGTAAAATATAAAAGGCCATTTTTAACAGATTTTCTTTTTTTATATATAAATTTCCAAAGACTTTATATATCAAGCATTGCTTACTTATTTTATTCATTAGTGCGGTATTAAAATGTATTTTTACCAATCGCATATTAATTTAGAGAAATAAAACTTTTTTTAAATTCATATACATGTTACAGAAAATTAAAAAAAAAATGAAAATAAAACTAAAAGTAAGAATTTTTAAAATCATTAAACGTTTTCATTTTATTCTTCTCAATTATCAACCATAGCTTAAATTTTCTTTCAAAATTTATAGACAAACATATAATACAACAGTTTGTTTACATTCTTTTGTTAAACATATTACAATGTCCAAAATTGTAATTGTTGTTTAAAAAAACCAACCAAAACATTTACCAGCTAAACGATTTAAACTTATGAAATTTAAAAATACATAAAAACTATCCAAAATACATAAAAAACTATCCAATAATTTTTTAACGTTTTAAAACATTTTCCTAAATAAGATATTCAATATATTTTAAATACCTGCTTTCACAAGAGTTTCCACTATGCTTTTATTTGACATTCTAATAAACGTAATTTAAAATAATCGTACAGAAACTACATTAGTTACAAAATATTAGATCTAATATTTTACATCCTGAGAGAAAATATTTTTATTTTAATTCATGTACTCGTGCATAAGGGAAAATTCCGATTTATATAATTACTCACTATTTCTTGAATCTTCTTTTTATAGCTATTATATCAACTATTACTATTTTGTTTTCAAATCGGGTTTCAAAATGTAATTGAAAAATTAAATGCAAACATAAACGGCTGTTTCGTCTTTTATATATGATATTAAAATTTATTTGTATGTGTGTGTTCCTTTTTATAAAATATTTTTGTATTCAGAAAATTTAGTAGCATGTATATAATATGTGAATATATGTAAATATATGAAAGATTTCCTATCCATTCAAATTTATGGAAAATTCAGCAAAATTTTAACTTCGCATGTTTACAAATAATAAATTTTGGCAATTTGAAAAAAGTTATATTGAACAAAAATGGTATAACTTTTATTAAAAATTGTAGAATTTCAACAGCTTTTATTGGATGTATGCACAGAATTGAAAGAAAGTCAAACATGCATTTCGTCTATTAAATTCCATTCCGAAAAAAATTGCAGAAGTCGTTACAGATCATGTAGAGGTTCCGCGCTTTTAAACTAGTTGTTCGGTCAGTAAAGTGTGTAAATTATCAAAACAGAACGGATTCAAAACATCTTTCACTTGCGTTTCTGAGACGTTTAACAAGCACACTCATTAGGGAAGAGTAGTTAGTAATTCGAACCACTTGGGAAGGAAAAACGCCCTAAAATTTGTAATTTGAGCTCACACGAGACGAGGAACGATTCCTTTATATTTTCGTCTCAAAAGTTCATTAAACATATAATTTAATTTGGAATGGCAATATTAAATAATTTTTATCAAAACTCCAATCATTTTACAGGTACATGTTGAACAATTCTGTGCATATATTTTCAAGGTGTGTGGAATATAATTGTGTATATCATGCCTTCAAAAATTATATATTACTTCAAATTATTTTTATCTAATCTACAAATCTAAACAGGCGCTGGTCAAAATTCTCCATGCAGGTATTGTCAAAACGGAAGAAACTTTGATATTTTCGAAATATGAATTATATTTCACAATTTCAATTTTTTTCACGTTTTCAAATGTGAACTTTAAAAATTCAAATTATCTTTTTTGATACTCCAAAACTTTCACGGGCGTTTCTTTAAAAATGCCGTACTAGTACTTTCGGAAAACAAAAGTACTTTTAACAGTTCTGAAATGCGAACTAATATTTCGCATTTTCAAAAAAAGATACCTTGAGAGAATCAAATTATCTTTATCAAAACTCCAAAATTTTCACAAGTACACGTTTAAAACTTTCAAGCGGTCATTCACATAATATATATATATATATATATATATATTAATAGTTCCGAAATACGAATTAAAATTTCGTATTTTCAAAAAAAGTTACCATGAGAGTAACAAATTATATTTTTCAAAAAAAGTTACCATGGGAGTAACAAATTATCTTTTTCAAAAAAAGTTAACATGATAGTAACAAATAAGCTTTAACAGAACTGCAAAATTAGCATAAGTGCACGTTTAAAAATTTCAAGCGACTATTCATATAAGAAAAGAGATATTAATAGTTCTTAAATAAGAAATTTCGCATTTTCAGAAAAAAAGTGCATTGAGATTATAAAATTATATTTTACAGGGCTGCAAAATTTCAAAAGCGCATGTCTAAAAATTTAAAACGACCATTCGCAAAATGAAAATAATTTTAATAGTTCCGAAATACGAATTAAATTTTTACATTTTCAGTAAAAGCTACCTTGAGAGTATCAAATTATCTTTAACAAAATTGCAAATTTTCACAAGTGCACGTTTAAAAATTTCAAGCGACTTACACAAAATCAAAATAATTTTAATAGCACCGAAATACGAATTAAAATTTCGCATTTTCAAAAAAAAAAAAATTAAAATAAAAAACGTACCTTAAGAATGCCAAATTATCAAAACTCCAAAAATTTCAACCTCAAATTACCAATACCAAACACTGCAGATTTCTTCTTTCATGACACACTACAAATCAATTCCCAGCAGAAAAAAAATATTTTAAACCCACAAAAAAAATAGAAAAAAAAAGCACACAATGATTTTCATCGACCACCTCCCACATATATATCCACCCGTACACCTTATTCTACAAAATACTTCATCCACCTACCTTGCGAATCCTTCACAGGTGCTCTTCGCTTAACAGGTGTGTCTAAACATTTCCATCTTCCCTTTTCGACATGTTCCATAAGCCGCACGCGTACAACACACGCTGCTCGGTCGAAAAAATAATAATAAAAAAAAGTAAAAAAGCACACGAGAAAATTTTCTCACAAAGCACACTACACGCTCCTCTCTTGCTTCTCTCAAATCTGAGATTCATCTGAAAGTTGAACCTTTCCCCCGTTTTTCGCGCCGCTTGCTTGGCGACGGCACTTGGCGAAGATTTTTGGCATGGTTTCGGTGGCGGATTCGGAAACTTGCGACAATGATGATAGCTGGTTTTCCGTTAGTCTTCTTTTTGTCTTTTATGAAAACAATGGAAAAAAGAGAGCTTTCTTTCTGCTTTTGAAAAATCGCGCTCTGAAAGTGCCTCCATAAATTTTGAGCGTAAAGAGCGCTTGATTTACTGATTGAGGTATTATGTACAGTTGGAAAGCTTTTTATGTGATCTGCTCTTTTATCTTAAATTCCTTACCGGACTGATCATTGAATTTAAAAATTATGATTAATTTTCCAATAGTTTTTACTAAACAATTTTTCAAAATATTTTAAATTATTCCATTATTTTTTTTATCTTTCATTATTTAATTAGTATTTATGAATACTGAAAATTAATACTCTGAAAGTGCCTCCATAAATTGTACACCCCCCCCCAAAAAAAAAATGTTTGATTTCCAGATTGGCCACATTTGGAAAACTATTTTATGTGGTATGCTAAATTAAAATTCTTCACCGGACGGATTACTAAATTTAAAAACTAATATTAATTCTATACGATTTTAAAGAATATTTTGAATTAATTTGTTATTTTTAAAAAAATTTTATTAATTAATTAACATTTATAATTATTGAAAATTAGCTATCTGAAAGTGCCTCCATAAATTTTACGCATAAAAAGAGTTTGATTACAAGATTGTTGCACAGTTGGAAAACTGCTTTATGTGGTCTGCTCTTCTATTCCTCTTAAATTCCTTACCGAACTGATTACTGTTTAAAATTATCATTAACCGCTGAGTAATTATTACTAAACGATTTTTCAAAATATTTTAAAATAATTAGGTATTTTTTAAATTTTTATTATTTTATTAATATTTATAACCATTAAAAATTAGCGCTCTATAAGTGCCTTCATGAATCTGCACGGAAAAAGAGCTTGATTTCCAGATTGGGGCACAGTTGGAAAACTGCTTCACATGGCCTGTTCTTTTATTTTGAATTCCTTACCGAATTGATAACCGATTTTTAAAAATTGTGAATAACTATTGAATAATCATTATTAAATTATGTTTCAAAATACTTTTATTGCAGAATTAATTTGTTATTTTAAAAATGTCATTATTTAAATTGTGTGCACAGTTATTGAAAATCAACGCTCTAAAAGTGCCCCCATAAATTTTGTGCATAAAGTGCTTGATTTAAAGTTCGGAGTATTGTGCACTTTTAAGAAGTTATTGAATGTGGTCTGTTGTTTTATTTTAAATTCATTACCTGAGTAATGACCGTATTTAAAAATTTTGATTAATTATTCAATGAGCATTACTATAGCATCTTTCAAAATATTTTCACTACAGAACCTATCATTTATTTATTTTCTTATGTAATTAAAATTTGTAATTATTTTAAAACAGGTATTTCCTTTTTCTTTGTTCACTTATTTATTTACATTTATAAACTTTACCTTATCTGTAAAAATAATGAAGTTAGACAAAGTGGTGATAATAGAATGCAAAGAGAAATAAAATATTCATTAATTTGCTGTTCGATATATTTGCTATCTGGCAATTTATTATTATTTTTATTTTACTATACAATCAAGCAATAAAATTTATAGTTATTTTAAAATGGTTCGTTAATTTTTTAGATCCATCTACAAGTTTTACTATGTATTTAAAAATTTTGAAATTCCAGAAAGTTTGAAATTTAAATACTAGTTTGAAGAACTACTGAAAGAAGAGGAAAGATTAAAATTATTCTGTTTCTTAAATAATAAGAACAGTAATTATACTACAGTAAAAAAAAAGTTATCACTTTAAACTTGTAAATAATGTGTTATTTAATTCAAAATAAATTTGCAACTTTAAACATAGTATTATTTCACCAGTAAAATAGTGATCTTTGACAGATTTTTTTTTTTTTAATTTCATATGATCATTCACTAATAAAGCGTTCAACATCTGGTGCTTTATTTAGATTACATCCAGGAGCCGATTTGTCGAGTTCGGGGCACTGGGCAAAATTTTCATTGAGTTCCCCCCACCCCCTCTTTCGAAAACTTTTTCAAAATTTACAAATTTTTTAAATTTAAAGAACAATTTGGGAAGCCCCTTTTTGTTGGGGGCCCGGAGCTTGCCCCAAGTGCCTTCCCGAAAATCTGGCCCTGATTACCTCACCTTTTTATCCATGGTGTAAGTCGCGATAATCCTAAAACTTTGCCTGATCTTAAAGACAGCATTTCAAAATATGTTCGTAACATTTCCCGAACACTGAGGGACATACTCTCTTAATGATTCCAGTTGGTAGCTGACAATGATGGCCGTCATGTTGAACATGTTTTGTTGTAATAATATTTGTAAACTATCATAAATGTTAACTAAATGTGTAATTCATTTAAAAAAAACACCCCCTGGTGGCGAATATTTGAACTTTGTTTTTTAATTCGCTCAAAGAAATTTCCATACTTTCATTAAGTCCTACACAAAATTTCATAACTTTCTCAACAATAGTTTCGTCTGCAGAAATCTTTAAAATAGGGTCGTTTAATTTCAGTCACCCTGCACACTGTAAGAAATACCTGTAATTTTACCACAAATTGCTGTAAAATAATACAGCACTTTGTGTTGTAAATCCACTGGCAAAATCACGTAACGACGTTGATAAGCCAATGACGAAGTACCTTGTATGGCAATTCGCACAGTCTACATCACAACGTGTTGGCGTTACGCTTACCCACACGTTGTGCTGTAAAATAATACAGCACTGTGCATTGTAAATCCGCTCGCAAAATGACGTAATGACGTTGATAATCCAATCACGAAGAACAATGTGCAGCAAATTGGCATAGTCTACATTACAAAGTGTCGGCTTTACGTTTACCCACCACGTAGCGCTGTAATCTTGGTAAAATTATTTTGCAGTGTGCATTAAAAGAAGTCCGTTTACGTCACGCAAACTTTGCAGCTAACTTAAGTTACAGAAGTTGTACTGTAAACGGGCCCTGTACGGTTTTCTTTTGATAAACACGCCACTGGTTCTATCTATCACCGTTTCCAAGTTACTTATTTTCAAAGTCGTACGTGAAATACTGTTATTTCGTCGGAACTCTCTCTTATGCAACAGATGCCGATGCGTTTTGGTATAAATCTTGACTTTTTTCCAAACGAAAACGTACAGGAACGACGGTCATAGGAGGTGTTATGGACGTTCATGATAAAAGAAATCATATGCAAGATCACTAAAACCTTGATATGACGTCCGAACACCAGCTGCAGTCATCCATGATACGTCAAAAAGAAGCCGTATTACAGACATTAAAGAACAATGATATGGGATATGATGGACATTTAACAGACCGTAAAGTGACAAATCAAACCACCGCATTATTTGCGTTTTAAAAGGGAATCTGAAGAAGATTTTTTAGAAGTTATTTTAAAAGCCTCATGAGAAGGTAAAGGACTTCAAATGTGAAGTATTTTCTTTCTTTCTTTTTTTTTTTTTTTCATGACAATTGTTCTTATATGATAAAAGAAAATACGATTTATCGAGTACTACTTTTTCTTCCTAAAAATGTTTTCCCTCTTTAAAATTAGAAAAAATAGAAATTTCGCCATGGCGCTGGTGTGGCCAAACGTGCCTCGTCTCAGAGCCACATTTGATGCTCTAGAAATGTAGGGTTCCCGAGAATTGTAAGACGCTTTATAAAATTAGATTTAAAAATAATTCCAAGCACAGTAACATTGAAATGTAGGCTAACTAATTGCATACATACGAAAATTATTAGCTTCCAGTTTGAGATCCTTTAGTGGCTCATACAACATCTAAACCATAGGTTCCCAACCTTTTTGGAACTGGTGCCCCCTTTTCTAGTGAATATTTCAATACCGCCCCCCTCCCACTGCAGAGAAATAAGAGCGCACATAATGCATGGTGAAAACAAGAATTAAATAAAAAAAATTACTAATAGATAGAATATTGTTGGAATTGAAACTCTACTGAATATCTTCTTCATTTAAAAAAGAGGAATAAAAGTTTTAGAGAGGCATATTAGAGAGGTATCTCTTTCTCTCAACAGCGAAATCTCATATCGAAATATGTGAATTTTCGCACACGTGATAGAAATGAATTATCAGAGTGATTTTTAAGTCTTTTTTAGACTATATTTGGTTAATCTTCCCACGCCCCTCCGTGTCATATCAACGCCTCCTAATTTTCTCTGCATCTTTTACCGCCCCCCTGAAAGCCTCAAACGCCCACAGTGGGGCGTTATCGCCCACGTTGGGAACCTATGATCTAAACGATATTCGATTTCATTCCTAGTATTTGAAAGCGTTCCTAGTATTTGATCTGAGGAGTTATGCAACCCTAGTAGCACAATTAGTCCGAAAGACGTTTAAAACACGTTTTTTAACGTCAAAAGACGTGTTTCCAACGTAATTTAAACGTTTTTCGAACTAGTTGTGCTACTAGGGAATGAGTAGCAGCTGTGATTCACTGCTTGAGCTCTTGTGCACAAGGACATGTAGTCCTGTAAACAAAATCTTTCATCTAGCCCCACGTGAAAAAAGCCACAAAGGAGGTTAAATCCTGCGATCGAAGAGGCCACTAAATTGAACCACCTTTCCATCTGTTTGCGAAATGCTGATTGAAGTAATTGTGCATAGACGTTGACTAATGAGGAGGTGGACCGTCCTGTTGAAAAATCACATTGCCAAATCCTTCCCACAGGCGCCATGTTCACTGCGCTGGTCTGAATCTCTTGCCAAAGTCCTTGACTCCTAGCTCCCTCCATCAGAATTTTGGCACAAAATTACAGGAAAGGAAAATCTGGGTCTTTTGTAGTCATGCATCATTCAAGTACTCGGTTCGTAGGTATAGATATTTAAAAAAAATAATATTGTAAAATGTCCAAGAATTCTTGGGAACCCTATATTTTACGAAGCAGGAATTGAATTAAAAAATATTAGAAAAAAAAATTATGATTTGGAAGGGGGGGGGGGCTACTCAACTACTTATATAATAAGCTAACGAGTGCGGTACCAATATCGACGATATTTCCTCGCTGCGAACGACAACAGCTAGATGTAAACATTAATGCAATGACAATAACGCATGTGCAAAAAATCCAAATTAACAGTTCAGTGACGTCAAATGGAGCAAGCATATGTCATGCAGTAGCTGGATTATACAAAATAACCAAAATGGATACAAAAAATTGAAGATCTTTCGGACTTTTTCCACAGATTTAAAATATTGAATTTACAATATTTGGCGTATTCATCGCCCATCTAAATAATCGTCACTTTGGCTAAAGAATATTTTAGACATTGTTTTAGAATATTTTAGACATTGTTAGAATATTTTAGACACTGTTTTAATTTCGAATTTTATGATGACACCCAAAATGTGTTGTAAGCCTAGCCTAAATAAATTTATTGACATATACTGTTAAAACAAAGAGACATCATTTTCATTCAAATGAGTCCAGGTATGGGCCGCCTTGGCGGCTAGTATGTTTTTACTTTACTAATTTTTATAAAAATTAGAATGAAAACAAGTAATATATTTAAAAAAAAGTTAATTCCTACTTAGGTCAACAAATAAAAGTTTTATTTTAGTTACTTTTTATAATTGATTACATTTCATTAATGAATTAACATTTGGAAAAACTATTTGAATTTGAGTGGATGAATAAAAAGTATTTTATTAACCACTAAAAATTTGAATAAGATATATAAATATATATAGGGAAAGTGTGAACTAATAGTAGAAATTGAAAAAAAAAAATGAGGAGATGCACCGTTGGATGTTACAATAGTTCTAATTACAAAATTTCAGCATTCTACGGTTGAAAGTTTTAGAGTCATGCGAAATGCGAAATAATTTTTCTCGTCAAATTTAGTCATATTTCGGCAAAACACCCCAAAGTCGACGACAAATGGCGAGGTTTTCGGCATGGATTAAACAATGACTGACTATCGCCATACACAAATTTGGCGATATTTCACCAAAACTCGCCAAGGACGAAGACAAATGGCGAAATTTTGGGCATGGACCAAATGACTGACAATCGCCAAATTTGGCGGTATTTTGGCAAAACTCGCCAAGGTCGATGACAAATGGCGAGATTTTGGGCAGGGGCGTAGCCAGGGGGGGATATCGGGATATATCCCCCCCCGAAATTTTTGGATTAGTGATGAAATTCCGTCTATTTATACAGATATCAGTTCATATCCCCCCCCGAAATTTTTTCCAGGCGCATATCCCCCCCCCCCCGAAATTTTTTCCTGGCTACGCGCCTGATTTTGGGCACGGTTTACTCATGGATTATGGGTTAAAACGAGCTTCGAACACCGCTGAAATACACGAGCGCCATACTTTTGAGAGCCCCTGGTCAAGATGAAGCAAAAATTGTGCAGCACAACCTTTCACTGACTTCTTATCTGACGTGTCTAAAATTAGACGTTTGAGATTCGTATCGTTTAGGCATGGCGGCAGAGGTATTCGTGGAAAAAATGTTCGATAATGAGTTTCGTACGGAACAAGAGATATCCTAGACGGAAGTATATAAGGAATTCTTAAAAACCAGGGCGGCTTCCTGTTTAAATGTTAATCAGGTAAAAACAATTTTACTGCATGCGTTTACTATTTCAGTTAAAAGTTTCAGGGTTCTTGGTTATTAAATGGAGGTTCACAAAACAAATTTCTAAAATTAAATATGCAGATACGGCGCACACTTACACGTTGAAATATATTTGCGCTTTCAGCAGTTAAAGAAAAACAAATGCAACTTAAAAAATAATATAATAATAATTTCTAGTCTTACATTTCGCCATCAGGCTAAGTTTTAGCAAATGTGTTGGCTTGACTCATTTTATTTCAATTTTTCTTTCCAATGTTGATAAATGTCATTTGCTTTAGCTCTGAAACACATATTTTACCGACATCTCAATTATTTATAGTAGTTCGTAAAAAATATCGAACTGAAAAATGATAAAATAAAGGAAATAATAAGAAAATGAAAAAACAAAATAGATTAGCAAACCGAATATAACAAACCAAGGGAGAACTAGGAAGACACCGCAAAAAAATGGTCCGTGCGCCCACTGAAAATGTGCAAACGGAATATCAGTAACGCCCATCTGCTCCAGCGACTCTCTCCCCTTCTATTCTCAGAGACCGGTTCAGGTGGCCATTTCTCCGTTCGCACGTGCGATCGATTAACCCATTTGTGCCCAAATATTTTTGCGATTTTCTTCGATTTTTGCTAATACCCGCAATAATAGATAAATTTACGATATCAATTTCATGAACAAGGGATGATTTCTTTTAAAATCATGTTAAAATATTTTGTGGAGTTGAGGTTCAATACTCGTGAATAAAGGGTAGGAAAAATAAATGACGTTTTCGACTGATAGCGAAAATACCGTCCCAAAAAAGGGACACTAGGCATAAATGGGGACCGCGCAGATTTTCTAAATCTTCTTCTATACGTTTGAATGTATTTCATTATTTCGGAGAGGCTGCCAATTTTTGCTAAAGCCAACAGTTTCTCTCACTTGGATCCTGGTGACTTCCTTCATTGGCAGGTTTTGGTAACTTTTTTAAATTTCTGCGCCTTATTGTTTGGGAATTAATACGTTGATTTACTCTTAACTCCACCAGATGTGTGCGCTTATTTTTTGTTAGTTTGGACATGTGGATAAACGTAACGCGAACGTTACAATGTGTTGGCGCTACGTTTATCCACATGCCGTGCAGTGGATTTACAAGACACAGTGCTATGTTAATTTACAGCACAATGCGTGGGTAAACGTAACGCCAACACGTTGTGATGTGGGCGTTACTTTTATCCACATGTTGTGGTTTGGATTTACAACATGTTGTGATGTTTGGCGTTACGTTTATACAGATGTCGTGCAGTGGATTTACAACAAACAGTGCTGTATTTTTTACAGCACAATGTGTGGGTAAACGTGACGCCAACACGTTGTGACGCTCGCGTTACGTTTATCCACATGCTGTGCAGTGGATTTACAACACACAGTGCTGTATTATTTTACAGCGCAATGTGAGGGTAAACGTAACGCCAACAAGTTGTGAGGTAGACGGTTCCAGTTGCCATACAATCACTGCCATAGGTTATTCGCAGGCCCGTCGCTAGTGGGTGTGCAGGTTGTGCACCGCACAAAGGCGCCAAGATAAAGGGGGCGCCGAGACGAAGAAGAGTTTAGCGAAAAGTTAACATTTTTCGAAAAACATAAATCGAAAAATATAAACATTTATTGCAGATATAGAGCCATCATTTTTAATCATAGGTATTTTTATTTTGTACCATGCTTTTAAACATTTTATTAATGCATTGTCATGCCTTCGAAAACATTTTGAACAGTACGCAAATTTTTAAATTCTGTCGTAGGAAAGTGTTTTTTTTTTTCCTTTTTCGAAATAGTTTACATTCAAAACTAAACTCAGAATTTAATTTAATAAAATACATAAGCCATGTTCTTTTTACATTTTTGTTCCATTTTCCCATAGTGTAGCAATAAAGATACTGCACTTTCCCTTTGAGTTTCAATGTTAAAGTTAAATTAATCAGCCCTTTGTAATGTTTGACTTTTTATTAATACTGTTCTTGAAATTAAATTAATAACCAACTGCCATTATTTTCCACGCTGAAATCGGTCACTTGAATTTCAAACCTATCTTATGTAAATCTGGATAAACGAAAGAAGGTTCAATTATCGATGCTTCCAAATAATTTGGACAATTTTTGAAATTATTAAATGTTAAAAACTTGTCGTTTGTAGTTTTCCTTGTATTATTTTGCTTTATTTATAAACAAACAGTACATACATAAAATTAAAATATATTCATGCTTTTTATTTAGATTTAAGAATTTCTCATTACTTTTGAATCAATGTCCTGGTGTCTGTGCAAATCGGAAACGTTATACCAAAGTGGGCTTTCTACTAGTTGTAAAGCGCCAGGGGCGTAGCCAGGGGGGTGTATGTCGTGATATATCCCCACCGAAATTTTTGGATTAGTGATGAAATTCCATCTATTTATACACATGTAAGTTCATATCTCCCCCCGAAAAATTTTCCTGGCTACGCGCCTGTAAAGCGCATTCACTCGTTAAACATTATGGCAGTGTTCTATAACTATTGTTGAAAAAAAATACTCTTTATTCCTCCCCCTTCTTCGTTTTTTCTTTGGATGTAAGGAACAGGCAACCCCTTGAAGGATATCTCCGAATTCCGTGCTCGAACTTAATGAATTCCATATCACTAGAACTCTGCAAAAGACTATGGTCTATAGTCTGTTCGCCGAGTCGAGAGAACGAAACTAAATAATGGCACATGTAAACTGGCGAAGAGTAAGCACCTGGCATTTTGCCAAAGCGCCAAACACAGTATGAATTTCTGCTTTCTTCCATTTACGCTGTTAGGCGCATTTAACCTTTCTTAACTCCAAACTAGAGATTGGTGAAAAAATATGTAATTCTTTGGTAACCCGTTTGTTTACTTTCGTTCTCTCGTTTCCGCGAACAGACTATAGAAGAGGGAAACAAATCTCATCTCCGCACCCATGGCAACTGTTAGCTACCTATCACAGTGTTTTTGATTTCACTGACTTTACGAGCACGTATGCCGCATGCACTGGGTAAGTTTTCGGAAGTGCTGGGTATCCATCGGGCAACCCTACGGTCCAGAGCAATGCCGTATATTCTCTACTGAATACGAATATGGTATTGTAAAATCATAATTTTGTTTCAAAAACTGAATATTTATAAGGGAGTCACCTCCCGAATGTCGGTTTAATTATGACATTCTCCAACTGAATAAATACATGGAATAGTAAAATGATACTTTTGTTTCGAAGACTGAAATTTTTTTATGTGGGGGGGGGGGGGGGCGCTAAATCGGTGTCTGCACAAAGGCGCCTGACACATCCGCGACGGCCCTGGTTATTCGTGATTGGCTTATCAATGCTATTACGTCATTTTTGAGTGGGTTTACAACACACGGTGCTGTATTATATTGCAGCAGTATGTGTGGTAAAAATACTGGTAATTCTTACAGTGTAGAATTACGGTTTGTGAGTACACCTGCTAGCGTACGTAGCAAATGACAAATATTTTCCATCTGGTACAAGCACCAGCTTATAGAGGAGAGATCTAAAATTTGGATAAGTGGGTTCAGAAGTGTGTCGTTTTGTGATCTAATAGTACATAGACTTATAAATTCTAGTTCCACCAAGGACGTACCCAGAAAAAAATATCGGGGGGTGGGGGTCCAAATGGTGAAAAAGGCAGAATTTTTCACAAAAAGACTTCATCATTATTATTTCGCTAACAAAAACTGAAATTTCGGGGGGGGGGGGGGGTCCGGACCGGACCTCCTGGACCACTCCCCTGGGCACGTCCTTGAGTTCCACCAATTATTTTCTAGGTTTGAGAGGCCATTTTTTTCACTCGGTGTTATGATACGCTTTTAATATATGGCACTTTAGTGCCTATTTAAAATATGAAAGTGTCGCAGATTTTTTTAATGAATTAAAAGGTCACGTCTCTTTTTCGACACCCTTTAATTAGCCCCTCCCACAAAAACAATTCTGTATACGTCACTGGCTCGAGCTGTAGACGTGGGATCTCTGTGGCGAGAGGATTATCCCACGATTTCACTTTTACCGTTAAACGAATTCAAAATAGTTCTCCAAAACGCGGAACTGAAGCTCGGTAACCAGAGGGTGAGAACCAGAAGTGTTTGCAGAGCTGTGTTTGGTCTGCGGAATCAGAGGTCCGACGCCACTATTTCCCCCCTTTTATTTTATCTTATTTTATTTTTGCTTTCCTAATCATCAAGCTGTGTGATGCGGCCTTGCTCGGTTTAAAACACAAGACATGGAATCTGTTTTCAGTGAAGTTTTCCACGGTAAGCTTTGACCATGGATCAGAACTGGGCTTGCCAACTTTATAAACATGGATTAACAGGACTTTCGCGATTAAGGGGATGGTGGACACCCAAATCATCAAAATTGGCCGGAAAATGTTTTTTTTTTCTTTTTTACATACTAATATTCTATAGTTAAAGCTGAACCATGCAGAAAGAACCGCGTATATCTACGGCAATTTTTTAAAAAGATATTGGGGTTTGAAAAAATTAAAAGGGACAGTTCAATGCCCACAAAAACGCAAACAAACGAGTAAATAAACACGTCACAATTTTTATTGTGACGTGTTAAGTTTTACAAATAAGCTAATATTTGAATGAAATTATTTTAAAAATATGTTTTGTTAAGGTAAAATCATAAATAAAATTATTCAGAAGAGACGGTATTGGAGGTAAATGGAAAATTACACTTTAAACTGTATTTTCTCCAAATCAAGTTTTTTTGTGATTTTCTTGCCTTCAAAATGCTCCATGCGACTTAATTTTGGTCGGAATTGTACAAAATTGACTACAAACATTCTTCTCATATATTACAACAAATCTGTGTATCCTTTTTAAATAGGGTCAAAATTTCGATTATGAAATTTCACTTTTATTTATGAAAACTGAAAAATTTCGGTAAAGTTTGGTATATATCCATGAAAATATTTCTAAAAAATTAACTACTCGGTCGAATCAAAAACCAATACACAGACTTTTTTTAAAATATATTTTTATGCTATTATAAAACAAAATGACTAAAAAAATAGTTAAAATTAAAACGCATGGAGCATTTTTTCGAAACTAAAAAATTAATTAATTTTTAATTAATTACTAATATTTTTTAAAAAAAATTTAATTTTTTTTCAGTTGTTTATAATGATTTTTGTTTAATATATTAAAATACAAAATTTCATAATCCTATCTTCTTAAATAAAAAAAAACTTTTTAATGTCCACCATCCCCTTAACCCTTTAACGCGCAGTATTCCCGCTCTGGGAACACCAAACTCTGACGTTCTGACTGATGCCAGTCGCGAAGAATAGATTTGATTTCTATAAAAATAGTTGCGGGTGACTTAGCTCCACAAGAATGCTTTACTTTTTAGCACGTCATTTCCCGTAAAAAAAATTGTCACGATTACTTTTAACAGCACTGACATCGGCTGAAAAATCGAAGAATGCGAGAACAGCTGGATAGATTACGCAATGCTGTAAAAAGGGCAGCCGTTGTCATTGCTCGAGTTAACTACCAGCAAGATGACGGACGATCGAAACGTTCATCGCGTGCCGCAGATCTAGAGACCCTTTTTTGACGACAGCTGGCTGTGCACAGCCACCTGTATTGTATAGGCATTAGCAAAAATCGTAGAAAATCGCAAAAATATCTGGGCACAAATATTTTAAGAGTTTGCTATTATATTTGTTTTTAAATTTCACAATCGGCAAAATTTTATGATATTCTAACCATAAGTAATTGATTTTTGTTTTTCTATTAGCTGAAATTTTGGGCTCGAGCTGCGACTTCATCTGTTTGTGCCAAGCAGTGGCGTAGTCAGAAAATTTTCAAAGGGGGGGGGTTACGACCAAATCATATATATGTACACGTCCCGGTTTGCAGACAAAATCCCGGTGTCCCAGCCGGTTTACTTCACGTCCCGGTAAAAATTAAATTTGATTATAGATGACCAAAAAAGTCTAAAAATAATTAACTGTGAAGGATTTTTAAGGATAATTACTTTGTCATTTGTTTCACTGTACTGTATAAAAAGTGAAAACTATCGAAGAGTGGTGGTGTGCTAATAAGTATTGTTCAAATTTTTATTCCTCATTCAAAGTGTTTCTTTTTACTTAAGCAACTTATAAATATTAACATGTAAGAAATAAAATGTTTAAATTTATATGCTTGTGTCATTTATAATACCCTGGTTCAGGTTCTTAATCAGTAACCATTTATTCATAGCATTGAGAATAAACTATCCTCTAAAACACTCCAAAAACCCGCCAAAAGTGTGTACCCTTGAGGGGAAAATGTAAATGTAGTGTTACGGCCAGGAATCTGGACCGAGGGGAGGAGATTTCCCTCCGTGGTGGACTTTCTAAGGGATCCTAACCCGTATTTACGCGAAGTTTCGTAGAAAACCACGGGAAACTCCGAACGGTTAGGTCGGCGGACTCGACCTGGTTTTGAACCAGGCATCTTCCGTCTCCCAGTTGAGAGCGCAAACGCGTTCAGCCACAGGTCGGGCAAATGTACTCTTGAATACCCGTGACACTGAGGGCATTCCGGTGTCCCGGTTGAATATTTCAGAAATCTGGCAAGCCTATGTATACGTATATGTGATAAGGTATATTCCTCATGGAGGGGGTGTGACCCCCTTATCCCCCCCCCGTGGCTACGCCCAGAAATTTTTTCGACTTTCTTCGATTTTTGCTAATACCAGCAATAAGACATAAATTTCTGAATTCAACTTCTTGAGCAAGGGATGATTTCTTTTAAAATCATTAAGTATAAAAATTGAAACGTCAATCATCCTTACTTGGTCATGTCAAAATATTTTGTGATGTTGAGGTTCAATACTCGTGAATAAAGGCTAGGAAAAATAAATAACGTTTTCGACTGATAGCGAAAACGCCGTCCCGAAAAAGGGACACTAGGCGTAAATGGCTTAAATAAAAACGGACTAGAAGAATGAAGTAATTTTCCCAAGCCCCATACGTTTTTACAATTGCATACAGATTGTCCCCAGTGGCGTAACAATGGAGGTTGCAGGCACGGGTCAGGTTGTTTGATCAGTACAAAATCTACAATAGAGGAAAATGTTATCCTAAAGCAATTTTTTGAGAAGGGGGCTGATTAAAAAAAAAGTTCATTTGACTTAAACAAAGTGTACAAGAAAAAAAAATGTTAGCCTTAAGCAATGTCTTTTTTTTTTTTTTTTTTTTTTTTGGGTGCAGCTGAAGACCCCTTGCCTATCCCTGTATTCGCCACTGCTTTGATATCACAGCAGGAACGGATTAAAGCAGTTTTGTAAGTGGGAGTGGTTAGTTGATGTCGTTGTTGTGTTGCGGGATTACGCCTACAATTATCTACACATGGGATTTAGGCCGAGGGGTGGGGTGCCCTCCTTGGGGGTTTTTCTAAGGTGTCTTAACCCGTATTCACAGTATGTTTCAGAGGAAACCACGGGAAAATCCGAACGGTTAGGTCGGCGGAGGCCACCTGGTTTTGAACCAAGCACCTTCAATTTCCCAGTTCAGAGTGCTATGCGCTCGGCCACTGGTCGGGCAGGGTTTAGTTGAAATTTATGTCCATTTTATTGAAGTAAAATAGGATTTCTTACATTTATTATGTAATGTCTTTTTTCTGGGGCGGGATCACCCCCCGCCGCCCCCAAACCCTTTAATCTGCCAGTATACAGTGGAGGATTAAAAAAAAAAAAATATGGGAGGGGCTAAATTTTTGAAAAAAGCTTATTTAACCCAATTAAAATGCACTATTAATCAAAAGTTTATTCTAAGCCAATGTGCATTCTTTTAAGAGGGGCTAAGCTATAAAATATGATCATTTTAGCTATTTAAAGTACATAATGAAGCAGAATGTTACCCTTTAGCAATCTCTTTTGGGGATGGGCTGAAGCCCCCTAGCCCCTCCCCTGGACCCGCTACTGTCAGTATACAACATTTATCCCTATACACACACCTGTCTTTTACCGCTGAAGTAAGTGTAGACCACTTGTTGAAATAGAGGTGAGCACTTCCCATCACCACTTCAGTTCATACCTTCCACGCTATAATTAATATTTACTCGCTTTCAGTGTCAATCTAGAGGTAACACCACCAGAGGGGGAACACTATCTCCTGAACCAAAACAAAAAAATAGTCGCCAAGCCTTCTTGCGATACGCACAGGCGGCCCTATCTATCTGTCCGTGACGTCAATTGATTAAAACCACGTGACAGCGCGCGGGTGGTGGTAGTTCTCCAGCCGAAAGAACGGGTGGGTGGGAGTGTATATACACTCTCTCTCACTCTCCTAATAAAAAAGATAAAAAAATATTAAACAAAACACCAAAACAATGAACTAGATAAAAATATGACAGCCCCAAAAGCAAATGGAAACGGGGGCGCGCTGAGATATGTTTTATACGGGTTGATACGGGATCTGTGTAGGCGATATATAGATGTTGATGTGTGCACACAGAGCCTCGACTGTCACACCCTTGGAATCCGGGGGTCGGATCTACGAGCCCCAGCTGCTTTTGCAGTCTCCAGTGTTAGTAAATCACCTCGGCAGATGAGAAGGGCGCCGTTGTTGAGCCGATGGGAAAACGAGCAATTCCGCGGGTCCGCGATGAGAGGTTTCTTCCAAACAGACACGGGCAGGTTCTTCGCTCGCCCCCGGGATTTACGAACCTATGGGGTCGTCACCCCCAACAACCCGCACTTTCCCTCATATACACATTTATAACTTTTTTTTTTTTTGGATGTATGTGGTCCATGGCAGGTGCTGTAGCAGATAAGGGACGAATTGATACAACCTGCAAGAGAATTATGCAACCACTTTTTAATTTAATTTATTTCTTTTTAACATGATAAGTTTGGTTCGTTAGCTTACCGTGCGGTATGAGGCTCTGAGGTTGATGTTATTTGCTTTTTGCACTACTTTCAGTCGAGACTGATTTGCACTAATACGATTTTGGATACATAGAAGCATTAGGGCGGTCCCTGCAGAAGCATTATTAAACTGATACTCATTAACACTAGAATTATGGAAGAGGTCAAAACGACCTCTTTTATAATTTTAAATTGATCTATTTAATTGGCATAAATAAACTTTGTAAATAAACACTCATAACAAGGTACTTATCTTAATCAAAACGATAGTTTTGACTGAAACAATCTTCGGTCTTCATCAGCTGACAACAAAGTCTCACAGAATAGTGAAGACTGAAAGGTAAACAAAACGAAAGCGAACAGCATGTTGCCAATTTAAGAAAAAAAATTCATCAAACCACGGAGAGTAAAAGAAGGGGTGAAAAAGAGGGTAGATAAAATATTGAAAAATAAGAAATAAAATAAAATAAAACAAGTGAAAAAAAAACACAAAAAAGAATATACAAAGAACTATAAAAAAACAGAACAACAAAAGAACAAAAAACAATAACATATAAATACAGATTCTTTTAAATACAGGACTACATTATTTTTTTAAAAATTGTAATAATAGAAAACACACGCAATAACACAAGGATATTTATTTAACTTGTTTTATTTTATTTTATTTTTTATTTTTCTATGTCTTCTATGTTTTTTCTATGTCTATGGTTGTTTTTCTATTTTATCTTTACTTCTTTTTATCTACCCTTCTTTTTGTCTAGGGATGGCAAATAGCCTCGCAAAATAGCCTAAAAGCTTGTCTCGTCTCGCAAAAATCCCTATATCGTAATATTAAAAATGTGTGTCTCGTCTCGCAAAAAAGCTGTAAATCTCTGTCTCGTCTCGCGTCTATCCCTATTTTTGTCCCTTCTTTTATTCTCCGTGGTTCGTTGATTTTCTTTTTTCCAGTTGACAACATGCTGTTCGCTTTCGTTTTGTTTATATTTTAGTCCCCATAACTCTGTGAGACTTTGCTGTCATCTGATGAAGACCGAATATTTTTTTTTTCGATCGAAACGATCGTTCTGATTCAGATAAGTATCTTGTAGTGTGTGTTTATTTACATTTATTTATATCATCTTTTAACACCAGTTTTTTTTAATGTTTCTTGTTAATCTACTTAATTAATACTATTTAACTTTTAATAATTAAATAGATTAAATAATCTATTTAGTTATTAAAAGTTGTAGCATAATGAAATAAATTTATTCTTGTGTTAATATATTTACGGCTAACTGTCTTTTTGACCTCTCACAAGAAACACTACTTTAACCGATATTTTACAGTTTTTTTTTAAAGATTATTCATTTTATTGGCTACTAGCTGAAGTACAAGTCCTTGACGGGTTAGTGAATGCAAATTCCCAAAAAGCAAGAACTTTCGTCAGCATTGTAGGAGTACACAGAATGGATGGAGTATGTTGCCAAAGTAAAGAAAGCGAAGTTATAATTTTTATGTATTGTTAAAATATTACAGGTTAGAGAGTAACTAAGTAATAGCATTTCATTCGCTTCAGTCGTAATTATGTGATGTGCGAACGAATATCTACGCATATTGAAATAACTTTCGCAAAATCTCAAAATCTAATCAACATCTTTGAAAAATTGGAAGCCTAGAATTTAAGTTGAGTGACAACCTATCATGTCACCCAATTTCGTTTCATTCCCTGCAGTTTTTATTTCGTGATGCTGGAACAAAATTTCAGCATTTTAAAACGATTTTCGCAAAATCTCGAAATCAGATCGATTTTTTTTAATTAGATGCTTATAGTTTAAGGTGAGTGACCACCTATCATTTCACCAAATATAATTTTTTCACCTTTGCAGTTATTACGTGATGTGCGAGCACAAATTTACGCAGTTTGAAACAGTTTTCGCAAAATCTGAAAATCTAATGAAGATTTTTTAAAAATTGGACGCCTATGTTTTAAGTTGAGTGACCACCTATCTTGACACCCAATTTCATATCATTCGCTACAGGCGTTCTTACGTGATGCTCGAACACAAATTTACGCAGTTTGAAACGATCTTCGCAAAATCTCAAAATCCAATCAAGATTTTTTTTTTAATTGGACGCCTATGTTTTAAGTTGATTGACCACCTATCATGACACCCAATTTCGTATCATTCGCTTCAGTCGTTTTTATGTGATGCTTGAACACAAATTTACGCAGTTTGAAACAATTTTCGCAAAATCTGAAAATCTAATGAAGATTTTTTAAAAATTGGACGCCTATGTTTTAAGTTGAGTGACCACCTATCATGACACCCAATTTCATATCATTCGCTACAGGCGTTTTTACGTGATGCTCGAACACAAATTTACGCAGTTTGAAACGATCTTCGCAAAATCTCAAAATCCAATCAAGATTTTTTAAAAATTGGACGCCTATGTTTTAAGTTGAGTGACCACCTATCATTTTACCAAATATCATTTTTTAACCTTTGCAGTTATTACGTGATGTGCGAGCACAAATTTACGCAGTTTGAAACGATTTTCGCAAAATCTGAAAATCTAATGAACATTTTTAAAAATTCGAAGCCTATGTTTTAAGTTGAGTGACCACCTATCATGACACCCAATTTCGTATCATTTGCTTCAGTCGTATTTATGTGATGCTTGAACACAAATTTACGCAGTTTGAAACGATTTTCGTAAAATCTGAAAATCTAATGAAAATTTTAAAAAATTCGACGCCTATGTTTTAAGTTGAGTGACCACCTATCATGACACCCAATTTCATATCATTCGCTTCAGCCGTTTTTACGTGATGCTTAAACAGAAAAAGCGTCACGGACAGAATGACAGAATGACAGAACGACAGAATGACAGACAGACAAACTTTTTTTTGAGGGTCGCATCGGATTCCCGAGTGCTTGAAACGGATAGAAATCGCAAAATTTTTGAACTCCAAGAAATGTACAGACAAAAGTCTAATTTTATTTATATAGATGTTATAACTCAAGCTTTAGCGTTTTCTTGGGATGGAGTTTTTTGCGGTTTTCCCCAGATGTAACACAAATACGCGTTAGAACCTGCTAAAAAGTCCCCTGCCCAAGACATCTCCTTTTTATTAGCCCTCATGTAGCTTTGCTTTAACCAGAAAAAAAAGGCGACCAAATTTTTCGTTATTAAATGATTTTGAATGTGAATATACAAGTTTTAAATTTTTATACATAAAAAATTGGGTCATTTACGCCTTTCAATTAATTACGGTGAGTGATCTTTTTGATCTCACAACGTAACAGAAGTTATAAATAAAATACTGTAATATTGCTAATTATTTTTTTTCTTTCTAATGGTCTGGTCTGTGGCTAGGGTTGCCACCTTTTATGCTTGAGTTTACGGGAATTTCGCGATTAAACTGCGGGACATAGCTAAAAATAGCGGGACTCAGCTTACTTATTACATGTAAGCGAGAAACATAATTAAAAGCGGATTTAATTTTTGCGCTTTAAATAGTTTTTTTTTATGTTATGCTCACTAATTTTACTCGGTATAATTATACAGACAACATAGTTGACATTTAAAAGAATAAGAAAAACTGATGAAGAATTAACATTAATGATTAGAGTTTTTCAACTCTCTTCTTTGTAATTAAAACAAATAGTACCATCATTTGCAATTAAATTAAAAATACTTTTTATTTTCTTTCACAAAAAAATAATACAAAGTATTTATACTTTGGCATTTTAAAAATAATTAAAACAACTCATAAATAGATATCGATACAATTATACGAGAAACTGAAAGCCTTAAATTATATCTTCTACTACGATTATAATAATAATTTACTTGGAAAAAAGACATATACTTTTACCGAAATCATAATATTACTTGTTTAGAAAAGAAACTATGCAATCTCTTCTGCTGAGATCCTACTTTTTAGGAAACAAACTTAATGTTTAAAATCTCTTCTGAGATCATTAAAATTTATGAAATTATGAAATTTAAAAAACGGGACATTTGGCGTCCCGCACACACCTTTCGCGGGACGCTTCCTCTAAAGCCCAGGAAATGGGACGTCCCGGCTCGCGCGGGACGGTCGGCAATCCTATCTACGGCCTGCTTGTAGGCTTGACCGCTACAAGTACTGGAAATTTCATTTCATTATGCAGGCGCCTAGTAGACCGACAAATGTTGGCCCCTGTGTGTCCTAATTTTGAACCAGTTCCAGATGAGAGACCTAGCACCTGAATTAGCACTCCCAGAGGTATTGTTTCAGCACGAAGTACACTAGAACCATATATTTCGTGCGCACCAGCTCACTTAAGACTACACAGTTTACAGCAGACTTTGTCGGGACAGGAGTTCACCCTCTCAAGCACTGCCCGAGCTCGTGCTGCTTCACTCCCGGTGCTCCTATTAGTAATCATAATTATATTTACCCGTGTAACGTTACGTTACTATAACTATTTAAGGTTAATCAGTATTATTACCATACCTTACGTGGTAGGTTGCCAGGAAGTTTTTGACGATAGGGGTACCAATATTTTTATTCCTCTTTTTAAGGAGCCAGACCTCGGAATTTTAGCATGTTTTGGCCAGACGGATTGCGTTCTGAAAGATAGAGTGCAATTTTAGTACAGGTGTCTTTACAAGGCAAACTACCTCTTTGTCTTTCACTTAATATTTCGTTTGATTTCAAACGAAAATTAAGATTACTTAATATTCATTTAATTAAGATTACTGAAATCCTGATTTTGCGTTTAAAATCAAGTTTCGTTTCGTTGAAAGTGAATTGGACATTGCAGGGCACGCGTGAAAAGACTCAGATAACGTTTGTCAAGCTGCCCCAGATAACATGGTGGTTAGTGCACCACTCTGTCTACTATCATGAGTCTGCGTTCGATTCCCGGCTGTTAAATTGTTCTTCCTTTCATGCGGGTAACGATTTTTCAGAGTCACTCCGTAATAAAGTAGTCAACTCTAGCAAATTGCCGAGCCAACCAATAACCCAGTTTATAAGACAGTGTACGCACGGTAGGGCTGAAGTATGAAGGTCCAAGGTTCTGGCCTTGTGCGCGTCTGACGATCTAACGGTCAGGGTGTTTGGGCAGTTTTTATCAGACGCAAAGTCAATGCATGTTAGAGCCCCTTAAAGATTACCCATAAATTACTGGTCTTGCTTCGAGTGATTTGCACCTGAAGGAATTTCCGTCAAGGCGTCACTTTTCCTCTGACGAAGACTGCAAACAACTGTGACACTCTAGTTCCTTCCTCAGGAGGCAGACTTATATGACTGGTAGCTCCACCATGACCGAGTGGATAAGACAATAAACTTGATAGATGGCCGAGGTGTACAGGTCCCGGGTTCGGCATGTCATGCGGCTATCGATCTAACGGTCTGAAGTTTTGGTAAATTTTCACCAGATGTAACGTGAATACGCGATAGAACCATTTAGAAAGTTCTCCGATTAAGGCACCCCCCATCCTAAGCAGATATCTCATGCGTAGCTTTGCCATAATAACACAAACAGACTAACATCTTTGACATTTGGAATACAAAAACTTATGACATGTATGGCAGGTGTTACGGTTTAGGTTATTTTTATATTGAGAAGTAGCTGAAATATTACTGCATCTTTTGCAATAAATTTTTATCAGGTAATAATGTTTTTTTTTTTCCTTTTTATTGGTCGTGCCCTAGTAGCACAATTAGTCCAAAAGACGTTTAAAACACGTTTTTTAACGTCAAAAAACGTCTTTCCAACGTAATTTAAACGTTTTTTGAACTAGTTGTGCTACTAGGGTGGGAAACTTACGGGGTTATCACACTAGCCCAAAATCCCAGCAACTTTGTGCTGGAACAACTTTTCCGCCAGACTTTTCAGGCGGGGTTATCGTTAAGGGTTGTAAAAGTAAACACACCTTCTCCGACTTCAAATAGTCACCGCTGATTTGCCGTTTAGGTTGTATCGTGACTCAGCCTCTAGCATAACCCTTTCATTGGTACATTTACATCGGATCAGCGGGGCTTTGTTAATTATTCTGATACTTAAATTGATTACATTTATCAAAATAATGATCAAAGTAATAATTAATTTGTCAATAAAACCGAGTTCTGATTCCATACTTCACTTGCGCGCCGCCATACTTTCATCACTTTGAGCCAATCTTCGAAGCGTCGTCGCTGATTGGCCGGAATTTCGGCAGACTCGGGTTTTTTCGTTCCGAAAATAAAAAATTGGCGAGCGCCGTCGTCAAGATAACGATAGAGAGAATCAGTTTAAAAGTCGTTCCGCAAGAAAGTTGGTCGGATTTCATACTAGTGTGAAAACCCTGTTACTTTCAGAACGGCCCTTGAATGCCAAGAAATTCATCATGTTTTCAAAGAACTTTTAATCTATCATTTAAAAAATAATAATATTTATAATTAAATCTTTCCCGGGGGCCCGTCAAATTTTGACTTTTTTTTACGTACGGAACATACTCAAAGTTCAGTTTCTTTCCGAATTCTGTTACGAATTTTTGGGAGGATTTGTTCTTCTTTAGTTTAATTTGATCTAAAGTTAATGGTCTACTGGTTCATTAATTTAACTTTGCATTTTGTTGCATGTACTGGAGACTCCATATTATGCATGTCAATTCCATTTACAGGTATCTTTCGAACCACATTTTTTTAATGATTGAAACAGGTCCTGATTTCTTTCTAATCCTAAGCGTCTGAAAGGAGACGGTGTGACGGGAGCTGGTACCGAACCCAGGAATTTCAGAGTCGTTGCATCAGGTGAAATCCGACCGGACAAAATGTACCCATTTTCTCGACCTTCAGAGTCCGAGGAGTAGCTTGTCATGGCGGCGATCGTATGGTAGCCTCAAGGCTGATGTATGATTTGCAGTGCGCTGCGAACATTTTGCTGCCACTCGTTGTGGACATTGAATCGAATGCCACGCGTTTTGGGCTTTGAGTCGACTACCACTTCTTGCGGGTTTTGCTGCAGAGATTACGGAATTTGAATGAGAGATGGATGAGGTAGGCTATCACCCACTGGACGAAGGGGGGGGGGAGGTGCAAAGCGGCTTTGAAAAAAATTCTTGTGCGACACAAAGATATTGGATTGGTTCGCTGCTGGCGTCATCAGCCGCTGAAGCCCGGAAGAAGAATGCATGTTCGTTTCTTCGGACCACCACGGAAGGGAATGTGCTTGTCGGAAGCTGGTTTCGAGCCCAGGAACTTGCGCCTTATGTAGATTCAGGTGTTATCCGATCGGACAAAAGTTACCACCCACTTTCTCACCCAAGGGAGCGTGGTAAATGAAAGCGTTATCCTAGATAATAAAAGGTTCCCGTTTGCAACTCCTTCAATTTCCGAGGTGTAGATTGTATTGCAGGATGATTGAGAGTCCGCCACACGAGTAACCCACAAATTCTATGATTTTTTTCACTGATTTTTCAAATGAATGAATTTTAACTGTTTTTTTTTTAAGGACGTTTGAATTTCGGACGTTTACTTAATGAGTAGTTGCATTTTGAGTCAGGCCGTCCTGATTTTGAAGTTTTAGTGGCCATGCAAAACACCCTGTATTCTTCTTTAACTAGTCGATAAACATGTTCATGTACTATTATATAAAAATCACTCAAAAACTATAAACTATGAGAAAATTCTACAAATTCTCTACTCAGCTCGCAATCGCAGAATCTCTTTTTTTTTTCCCTTTGGTAAAAGAAATCATATCTTCTTCATGCAAGAAATGTAATCGCTAAATTGCTCAAATATTTACACGGGTTTCGCATCGCCTTTTGAAAGAACTTTGTTGAAGACTGAAAAAAAAGACCACTTCTGAAAGGTAAGTCGTATCAGTTGAAAATGATAAAAAAAAAGGCCTAAGCAAAAGTATTTATTTCTTCCAGAGCTTGGGCATTAGACGAGCTGGCAGTGCATTGGTTTAAATTGGTGGGGTAATGGTGAAACCGACCATGCGTATCGTGCAACTGGAAAACAGCATGGCTGCTCTAAGGGGTGCCTCATTAAAAAAGGTATATGGAGGTGGTTTTTATTTTTTTTCTGGTTGTTTTTTGCTGTTCTTCCATTCATTCATTGGAATGATATTTTCGCTTGATTTCCAAAACCGAGGATTATTACATGAGGTTATACGAGGAAAAACGTCTATGCAGTAAGTAATAAAAGAATGAAAAAATACTTTTTTAAAAAGATTTATTTTGATACAGGTTGTTCTCAGAGTCCAACTATCGTATATATTTTTAAAAAATTTTCTTTATTTATTTATTGTGTGTGTGCTGGGGTCACATTTTAAATTCTCTGCCCATAAATACAAGGGTCATCCGGAAAGTAAGTTTCTCACGGCCAATGAAAAGGAGCAAAACATTGTTACCAAAAAATTTTTTTTGAAAAATATCTACTTGTATAAAACACTAATGTATACGGTACCAATATCGACGATATTTCCACTCTGTGAACGGCAACAGCTAGATATAAACATTAGTGAAATAACAATAACGCATGCGCGAAAATACAAATTAACAGTTCAATGACGTCAAATGGAACAAGCGCATGTCACGCAGTAGCTAGATTTTAAAATAACAGTAATGGATACACAAAAATGCAAGATAGCTTTAAAATATCGAATTTACAATACTTCAGTGGCGGCTCGTGAGATACAGCAAGTACAGCCGGGCTGCCCTTGAAAGTATCAGCACATACTTTAAAATAATTTATTCTACTCATTTTCCTAAATTCAGATTAGAATTGTGGAATTCCTACGGTAAATTAAAAAAAAAAAAAAAAAAAAAAAATAAAAAAAAAAAAAACACAAAAAAAAAAAAAAAAAAAAAAAAAAAAATGTGTTGTGGCCGGATCGCTCATTCAGAAAAAAAGCACTTTAATCTTCCCGCAATTCAATTGGGAAAATCTTTGGTTCAGCCCAGAGCACTGAAAAGAAAATTGGCAGCACCGTTGCCACGATAGCGGCTACGTAAGCAGCCTCTCCGGCATAGGGAGTATGCAGCTGATACAGCCGATGGAAGATTTTTTAACGGCGGCTGAACTTGAGAACTCGACTAACTCATTGGCTCAGACGAGAAGTGAGGGAGGGGGTAAGGAGAATATATGTTTGGAAAACTCTCGACTTTATATTGCTGAATTTATCAAGAAGTTAAGCCTGAATAGACGCTTATGAATGGACAATTACCCATCAAAGCAGTATTGTTTTTAAGTAAGCAAGAACTGGCATTTAGAGGACATGGCGAGCGAGAAAATTCTTTAAACATGGGAAATTTTAAAGAGCTTTTAAAATTATGGATATCTGAATTAAAACAACGCCTTTTTATGAGAGCATCACTGACCGATTCGCAAGTTTAAAAGAAAGCAGGATTGATTTGACTTATAAAAAATAAGTAAGTTTTCTTTTTTTTTTTCTTTTCTTCTCAAGTTATCGTTACAAAAGAAAATTCTAAGGAAACTTCGAATCAGGCACGGATTAATGCAATTTTGAGGATAAGAGCGGCTGGTTGAAATTTATGTCCATTTTATGGAAGTAAAATAGGATCTCTTGCATTTTTTATGTAATTTCTTTTTTTTTTTTTTTTACTCGGTGAGGGCTTAATCCGCCAGCTTTCGAATTCAGTAACAAAGATTTTCCAATCCTGTCCGGTGGAAAGGGGGGGGGGGGTCATATGCTTCCGGCTGCACTAACAGTTTTGACCACGGGCCGCCACTGTAATACTTGGCGCATTCATCGATCATCTGAAAAAAGGCTCCATGCATTGTGCTAAAGCGCATACCGGAGAACAAAAAGTCCTTAAAAATTTTAAAACATCATTAAAAAAGAACAATTATCGAAAACATAAAAGAACATCATTAAATAATGATCGAAAATTGCGGTTGGTACAAATAGGTTTCGAAGATGATGGGTTTTTTAAATGACAAGAAAGTTTTTAGTTTTAAATGTTATCGATAGGTGGTGCTGATATGCACAATTGGAACCAAGTTTCAAATTTTAAAAAAAATCGGAAATATCTATAATCTTATCCATGTAAACCGCAATTTCGAATCGTTATTTGTTCTTTTTTAATGCACCAAAAACTGATGCACCCAGATGCATCAAAACTTATGAAAACTTAAAAATTCATTAAAAAAGAACAAATCATGATACAAAATTACAGTTCGCATGCAAAAGATTACAGGGATTTCGGCTTTTTCTTGGGGGGGAGGGGAAATATGGTTCCCATTGTGCATGTCAGAGCCACCAATCGGTGACATTTGAAACTATAAACTTTCTTGTCATAAAAAAAAATCGCATCATCCTCTAAACCTATTTGTGCAAACTGAAATTTTCTATCATTATTTGTTCTTTTTTAATAAATTTTTAATGTTTTTACGGACTAGATCTAGAAAGTCGGTCCCATTTTTTTTTGTCTGGGTTATCTACCAAAAGCACTTAATTTTTGTTGAGCATGACTCTCAGCAATTTTACTTACCTCTATCAACAAAACTTTAGGAATTCATCCGGGACTATTCTGGGTTTCGACTTGTGTACGATGGCACATTCAATAGGACAGATTGGACAGTTAAATTATAAGTACTACATACCACTCTTATTTTCCTTAATTTGTCAGCCATTTTATTAATTTAAATTCTTATTCTACTAATTTATATAAATTATAATGAAAATTAATCCAAAGGCATACCTATTATATAAAGATTTTGAATTTCGTTTTGCATTTAATACAGACTTAGCTTAAGAATTCCCTCAGTTTAGATTAGGTTTAGATTAAGTCATTTTTAAGAGGTCCCCAGAGTCAGGCCCTGATTGTCGCAGGGGCATATGGCCCAGGGCCCCGATTTTGAGGGGCTCATGAATTATTACAGTATGTGAATTTAGTTAAAGGTTTTTTGTTTTTGTTTTTTCAATGTAGTAAAAGCCTAATTTTTTCAGTTATGAATTTACAAGTTACAAATGGTCAAAATCTTTTTTATTTTTTCTTAATTCTACCTCTCCGCAGAAAATATATCACAGCAGATTAATGATTTCTACAAAAATAAGTGGTAACTAGGACATCTGCTAGATTTTAAGCGATTACGCGGTAAGTTGCCTGACCCACAGAAGTTTTTTAAGTGGCTACCACCCAGTGAGGATGAGGCACCAATAAATAGAAATTTGCCTGTTATGATTATTAATATTATGAAAAAGTCATACTTTTAGTTGTATTTTTATGTTTTCATTTTTAATATAGCTTATTTCACAATACTGACGTTTCATATGTTTAAATTGTTCATAAACATTCTCATTTATCTAATATTAGCATATTTCATTTTGGATACATTTAATTATGACAAAGATTTTATGCGAAAACAAAAAAAATACATTAAGTAGTTGTGAGACACAGAATTAACATGTAGGGGGCCCCCATTCAGACTTCTGCCCCAGGCCCCGGTTTGTCATAATCGGACCCTTGATGTACTAACGAGGTTTGGCTGTACTAATTTTTCGAAGTTATTGAGACCAGGGATATTTTATATTTCATACTAAGAATTTTGCCTGGATCAAAACTAACATTTTTACTTATTTCCGTTTACAAGAAAAACTTTTACAGAAATGTCGGTATGTTCCAAAGAGCAAACTTCAGCCACTAAAGCTAACAGTATTACGGAACACTACTTACTATCCCACCTCTAATCGTAACTAATTACCCAGAAGCTCCCCATGCTTAAAAATGGTCGAAAAATGAGTTCTATGACCTTCCGTGGGTGTCTCATAATCTAGCTCTTCCGCCAACTCTCGACGAGTTACGTACAACCTGCATCAAACATTACCTAACAGCCAAGTAAAAGTAAAATCACTTCTTCCACTCTCTGTTTCGTTGGTGATTTCTTTCTTACTTTTTTTTTTCTCCACTCTTGATTGAAGCGCGTTGAGCACGATGTCGTAAAAAGTTGTAAAAAACTGCAGGAGGAAATGGGTATTTCAGATAGTGCTCGAATAATTCTCTTCTTATCAATGGACCGGAGGCTCTAACAAGGTGGTGGATTCTTCCTAAAATGTGGAGGCATTACGTTCTACCTGAAATACCAGAATTGGATTGAAGTATATGTTAGCCTTACAGTGCATACTGTAGCCAGTTGACTGCATTCTTATTTTTCAGTAATAAAAAAAAAATTTTGTAGTTTTTGTCTAAAATATGCATTCGAAGTAAATGTAAGACCATTATGGACATAATTTTTAGTTTAAAAAAATGTATGGCAACGTTATTTTTTGAGAAAAGAAGCATGAATTCAAAGCGTTCTGTTCGCAAAGCGTCCTGTTCGCTCAAAAAAAAAAAAAAAAAAAAAAAAAAATTTGCTCCGAATTTTTGATTGCTTCTAATTCTTATTCCTAAATGAAAATAAGTACAAAACTATTAAAAAATAGTATTATTAGGACTCAATAAAGTAAAATGTGGAGGAAGTATTAAGTTCTGCTTAAAAATCTCAGAATTCGATTAAAGCATGTTAGCCCTACAGTGCATACTGTAGCCAGTTGGCTGCACTCTTATTTTTCAGTAATAAAAAGAAAATTTTGTAGTTTTTGTCTAAAATATGCATTTAAGATTTTAAATATAAGATCATCATGTAAATAATTTTTAGTTTTTAAAATTTATGGCACCATTATTTTTTGAGGAAAGAAGCATAAATTCATACGTTCGCATCCAGTTTGCTTCACAAATTTTTGCCCGAATGTTTGATTGCTTCTAATTCCTATTGATAAATGAAAATAAATACAAAACTATTAAAAAATTGTAGTATTAGGACTAAATAAAGTAAAATTAGGCTATATTACTTTCTTTTGTTTTATGAGAGCTATAGGGCGAACATTCTTTTTTTTTTTTTCCAATGGCCGGCCGCTGCCTTGGAAGGCTTTGGCCACAGCGGGCCGGAATTGCTGGCCGCTTTATTATGGGGACATTTAGTAGATGGACCAACGTCGCCCCCTATGAAGGGACAGACAAATGATGACAACCACGCTCAGTCGGGAATCGAATCCCGACCGCCTGGAGTTGAACCCGAAACCGTACCCACCATACAATCCCATCCGCGAGCGGACATACTCATTCTTCTAATTTCAACTTTTTTCATGATTTTTCTGGGAAACTACATGCTGAAATTTTTTAAAAATATATTTCCTAGCATAAGTAAGCCTAAATGAAGTTGCAATTTTATTTTCAGTTCATTTTAAAAAAAACATGCATTTTAGAGTTAAGAAGGCGAGAGAGTTGGGTCAAAGTTTTAGAGGAGACAGTGCACATCACATGGATTGAGAATTGCGTTGAAAGCCATGACTGCATCCGAGTAACTCCGCCTACTGTGCACTTTTTAAAAATCTTACATATTACTATGTTTTAGAATTCGATGCGTAGTATTCTTATTAATATAATCAGTTCGTTCGTTAAATATATCGATTATAATCAACATTATTACACTTTATATTCCTCTCATGAAACTATGAGCACATACAAAAAATTTGTTAAAAACTCAACAATTAAAAGCCACACCCACATCTGTTAAAAAATAACCCAAACACTTGGCTCTTAAAGGTTTAAAATGATGTTTGCGGCACAGGCTTCTTATGCAATCCTTAATTCCTGTGATGTGCACTATCTCCTCTAAAATTTTGTACAGGCACTTTAGGAGCACCCTGTATATATTTTTATTAATTAAGTGGAATTTCAATAGGGTGGCAGGAAATTAATGTCATTTTCGCGAATGTCAATATTTTGGCTAGACGAAACTACTGTAGCTTGTGATACGAAATTCGACATGTATGTGAGGTACTCGACACGATAGAATTCTCTAATTTTTTATTTATTTATTTATTTATTTATTATTATTTTTTTTTGGGGGGGACGGGTCACAGTGGAAGATTCAGAGGAGGATCTAAGGAGATTCAGAACCCCCCCCTCCAAGAAAAAAAGTAAATAAATAAATAAAATATCCAGGATAAAATTTTTTGCTTCACTGTGTTTTTCCCAAAATGTGGAAAAAGTAGATTTTTTATAAAAAAATCTTGATTAATGATATTCATTTAATAAAAATACAAATTTTAAGAAGTTTAATTTTTGTCTATGCCTGTGGTCCACCCCTTGGCTACATCCGTGTGCGAATATGAAGTAAATTTTGTGACAGAGTTTATGAATCTCACTCCATTTTTTATTTATTATGTTTTTTATTTCCACGAAAGAAACTGGTCGAGCCAGGTCAACTGGTTATTTCAAACAGTTTTCAAACCGAGTAAAATTTAAACATGAGACACTGTCAATTTTTTTTTTCTTTACATGGGACATCTATGGAGAAATGTAATCCTACGCAGGGCTTGATTATGATGAATCGGGTGCCCGGTCATTAATGAATATATGGGGACCCCTCATCTATGAAATTTGTTTTATTTTTCATAAAAAAAATTATGTAAAAAAGAATATTTCAGAACAACATTTGAAATTGGGGCCCTTTCAAACCGGAGGCCTTGGGCAAAGTCCCGATTTGCCCATGCGAGAGTAAGGCCCTCATCCCATGTTAAAATAAAAACTTACACAATGCAGCAAATGATCAGGGATTTTAGTTTCTGCAAACCCTACTTTCATCTCGTTATGACCGCAATAATTTTAAGCAACCGACAAAACGAGCAGTTCGTTGACTTTTCTAGGACTTGGAGTGCGATTAAAAGCAGTACTTTAAAACTTATTTACTAACTTTTTTTTTTCTCTTTAAAATCTTCTATTTTTTCAGAAAATGTGGGAAGCCGATATCCGGCCACACAAAGCAACAAACCGCAGCAATTAATATCGCCGATACAAAATTTAAGGTCGGTAACCCCTGAAACTGCGAACTACCGACGTACATTACACAGTTGGAGGGTCGATAAACTTTTTTCTTAAAGGAGGCCGCGTGTGACCCAAGACAAGTAGTTCGCGTTCCAGCCTCAGCCTAGAAGAATAGCACCTCTACTTTTTTTTAATCAAAAGGCTAAGGGCCAAATGTTTCCCGAGAATTTTGATTTCTCGATCTCGTGTACTTTGACCAAGAGCATACGGGCTTAGGTAAAAGAAAAGTTAGCGAAAATGATTGAAAATGGGAAAACTTGATTTATATAGATAACGTACAGTAGCCGTGTGCTACTGAATGAAACCACCTACGGCGCCATCTGGTCGAAAACTGCGGAGTCAGCATTCCTATCTCGGAAACGGAACGATATAGGTAGTGATGGTCATGATTGATTGAAACTTTCCGAATTAATCGATTATTAAATCCTTCCAAATCAATCGATTTCGAAAAATCCATTCGAACGCTCAGCACTTAATATTCGAATAGCATCAGTGAGAAGATTAATCGCGGTTAACCAAAATTACAATTCGAATTCTAAAAGCGATTAATCGCAAATACAATTCATATTGTGAAACCGATTAATCGCGAATACAATTCATATTGTGAAAACGATTAATCGCGATTAAACGTGAATAAAATTCGAATTGTGAAATCGCGATTAATTGTGAATGCTATACGAATAGTGAAATGGATCACGAATATTCACTATTCGATTAATCGATTATTAAATCTTTCAAATCGATCGCTTTCGAAAAATCCATTCGAACGCACAGCATATGACATTCGAATATCATTTGTGAAACGATTAATCGCGATTAACCGAAAATACAATTCGAATTCTAAAAGCGATTAATCGCAAATACAATTCATACAATTCATATTGTGAAACCGATTAATCGCGAATGCAATTCATATTGTGAAAACGATTAATTGCGATTAATCGTGAATACAATTCGAATTGTGAAATCGCGATTAATTGCGAATGCTATACGAATAGTGAAATGGATCACGAATATTCACTATTTGATTAATCGATTATTAAATCTTTCAAATCGATCGCTTTCGAAAAATCCATTCGAACGCTCAGCATATGACATTCGAATGTCATTTGTGAAACGATTAATCGCGATTAACCGAAAATACAATTCGAATTCTAAAAGCGATTAATCGCAAATTCAATTCAAACTGTGAAAACGATTACTCGCGATTAATCGTGAATACAATTCGAATTGTGAAACCGCAATTAATGCTATAAGAACAGTGAAATGGATAACGAATATTCACTATTCAATTAATTGATAATTGAGACAATTCGAAATCGATTAATTGATTATGAAAATCATTCGAATGACACATCACTAGATATAGGGAAAAAAGTTATTTACAAAATTGTAGAGGATCATCAATTTAGCATAAAAAGACAATTTCATTCGCACAATAATGCTACGGATAAAAGGCTTAAAACTGACATTTGTTTTGTCGAAATTTTCAAAATTGCACTCTTTCCGTCAGCAACAATGCACATCTGGACGCTGGTCTGCAATTTCCGCTGGAAACTGTACAATATCGGTGATGACATGCTGACAAAATAATCAGTTCAGTAGTACCTTTTTACGCCTTCAATTTTTTACATTAATGTGCTTTAGATACCATTCCTTAATTAATCGGTGATGCTGAACAACTTTGTAATTTCCTTATTTCTCGCATCTTGTACCGTTTTCGAGATAGGAATGCTAACTCCGCAGTCTTCCACCAGGTGGCACTGTAGGTGGTTTCAGTCAGTAGCACATGGCTACTTCACCACACCCAGACATCAATTTTATGGATATAGCTGCAGAAGTTCCGAAGTATAGAGGAAGTGGCAAGAGATTTCAGTGGGCAGAATATTGTATATAATAGCAAAATAGACAGAAAATCACAAAACTTGCACCTTCATATTCCAAATTACAGAAAATCAAAGATCTGAATGTGACATTAATTCAAGACATCTCAAAACTAACCAATAGTGTAATCATTCGACGTGGAGAGAAAAGGTTTCGGGGAGGGCCAAAAGGTGGAAAAGATAGAATTACTTACAAAAAAGCTTGATTATTGACATCCAAGAAACAGAACGTCGAAATTTTTTGGGAGGGGACAGGCTCCCCCACAACCTATACCCTGGCTACATCTCTGAATGGAACGAAGAGGAAATGTTTATAGTAGCATATGACTCTCATCAGGGGCCCCACACAGAATTTTAGAAATAGTCCCTCAGAGGTCTGGGAGCTAAACTCTGTTCCCATAAGAACACGGCAAGTGAAGCAGCATCCGGATTGACCAGTGCTTGAGAGGATCAACTCCCTCTCGGCTCGACTACTGTGGGCGGTGTATGCTAATGGGAGCTGGTGTACATAAAATCTTTCAGGGCTCCAATGACCTCCAAGTTGTTAAACGATACCTCTGGGGGTGTCGATTTCAGGGTTGGTCCCTCCTCTGGAATTAGTTCAAAATTAGAGGACGCCGGGCTAAAGTCGGACTTCCTCCCGCTGGGACCCTTTAAAAATGGCGATGGCCAGATCCCCTCTGCCCATCGCAGGGGGGATCTGGCACCACATGCGTTTGTCAGAGGGCATAAGCAACAAAAACAATTTTGGAAATATAAAAGAACAAAAATAGCGGGATTTCAGTTGGGTGGCTTAGCAATAGAGCTATCTACATGATGCTCTGGAAAGTATGTTAGTGATAGGACAGTAGGTGTAAGATCTCTAAATGATTTGATGATTTTACTAAAAAAAAAATCTGGAGTGACTCCACTCGACTTTCCGAACACTTACGATTAAGATCATTACCAAGCATTTAAATAAATTTTAATCGATGAATAATTCAAATATATATATACCAAATTGAAGCTCAATCGAATGCGCCGTTTAAACGCTAGCGCAATTTCAAGAATTTCGTCCCATAGGCCGTAATGTAAAAGAAATCTTTGTCATAGCCCTGTAGAAAAACAATAAGTCCTATACACACCAAAATCAATACAGGTCTTGCGGCGGTGGTTTATAATATATATACAGAATTTGAGCTCAATCGAATGTACCGTTTAAACGCTAGCGCATTTTCCAGAATTTTCCCCCTTAGGCCATAATGTAAAAGAAATTTTTGTCGTAGCCCTGTAGAAACACTATAAGTCCTATACACACCAAAATCAATGCAGGTCTTGCGACGGTGGTTTATAACATATATACCCAATTTGAGCTCAATCGCATGCCCCGTTCAGGAGCTATCGTGTTCACTCACATACACACAAACGCACATACACACACACACACATACACACATACATACATACATCTCGTAAAAATAGCATAAATGAATTCAGAAGACCTCAAAACGTGTCAATACACCAAAATCTCGAATTCGAATTTTTTCATGATTACAATACTTTCCTTACATGGTACATGTTCGGAAAGTAACAATACTTGATATTTAATGTTGCTACATGTCAGAAACGAAGTTCTGAGATTAAATGAAGTAAGCAACCTCTTTGAACGGTAAAAGCAACCAGAAATATTCTCCAAGTATTTTTTTTTGTGGATTAGCAATTTCGAAAGAAGTCTGAATACGTCCGACTTATGCATTGTGAACCGTCATTAATCTTCAACTTTTCAACTTTCCTCTGCAACAAAAACCACCACAAAACTTCTTTGCATTCAAAAGACGAGGCAATCTTCTATCTAGACCCCTTATAATACCAATGGATCAATGCTTAGAACCTTTTCTTTTTCCACCTCTCTCAATCAGTTTAGATGACGGAAAAGTACATAATAAATTGCCGGTAAACTAGCTATTATCCTCTTCAAGACAGTCCCTAAAGAACACGTCTGTCTATACAGGTCTTTGCCGTGACGTCAGAGATGGCGTTTGTTGCCCGATTCTGCAATTCCCGGCACGTACCGACACCAGCTTTCTTTTCGTGAGTGTAGGATGAGTCTTTGGTCTGCCAAAAGCCCTTTTCAAATCGGATTTTCAATCTCGGAGACCTCTTACTCATTAATTTCGGGCAACACAGACTTGATTGTCTGTTACTCAATTAAGTAAAGATTCGGCAGGCGCTGTTGAACATATCAAAATGCTTCCCATGTGGTGGGAAATTTTTATTTTCGAATTCCTGAGGTACAAAAAAAACGAGAACTGCATTCTACAACTCCAGTTTGTTGCTATAAATAAAAGTCACTGTTTGCTGTTTCTTGTAAATATTGCAAGACTACTCGAGATTGGGAGCTGCTCTGCGCCGATGTCCTCTGAATGTCATTTTAATAAATCTTCTGGACGAGTAGTGGATAAAAGGAAAGGGCTAAAAGAATTCGCCTCACCCTAAAGATATAATTCATAGGGTTAACATTTTACTTCATTGGAGAGTTTAAGTCAAATGAGAATGTTTTATATATAAATTATCCCCTACCAAATTATTTAAATTACTTAGCGTGATATTTACTTTATTCTACATTTTATTTAAATCAAGTAACATGTACACAGTAAAATGTCTCGGGAGCGTCAACCTCCGTACCACGAAAAATCGGTCATTAAGGGGAGTGGTCGCCGAAAGAAGTATAAATATTTGGTAGCCAAGAAAAAAAAAAGCTAAAAGAATTGATTGCTTTTTATCCATGAAATTGCATATCAATGCATAAGTAATTATACGAACATATCTTTAAAATTTAAATTTTAATAATATTCCGAATTTGCTGTAATAAAATCTCTTTACTTTAAAATTTGCTTTTTGGGTTTTCCCACAACCAAAAGTAACCGACAACGTCTTCTACAAATTTCCTTTCGTGTGACTCGATTACATCAATACGCTGCTCCAACGGTAAAATCGCTTATTTCTAGACACATCTCTTCTGTAACCTACATAATTTATATGTGATGTGCAGTGCAAGTGTACTTGCACCTGCTGTCAATTTAAGGTAGAGCGAATGGCTTGGAATGTTGTTTTTCTTAATTTCACTTCCGGAAAAATTCTAGAAAATTTTCGGACTGGGAATTTGGACCTGTCACTTATAGAGGGTTGTGCGGTCTCTTCTAGAAGATCTTTTAGCATTAAATAGATAGGGTAAAAAATTGATGCCTTAAAAAATTGGTCGTTGAAGGAGGGGGCGCTTAATGAAGGTGGCCGCTTATAGACGTTTCACTGTTTTATATTTTGAATTCCCCCTCCCCCCGAAAATAAAATTCTGCATCCGCCACTGTTCTGGATATATTAGCCTAGTATGGTATAAAATTTTGGTTTGCCACATAACATATTCAAGAATAACAATAGCAAAGATACTGAACATCGTAGACGGCTGAGGTGTGAAGGTCCCGCATTAGGGCCTACCACGTGCCTGTCGATTTAACGGTTTCGAGTTTCGCTCAGTTTTCTCCAGATGTGACGTGAATACGAGTTACAACCCCTTGGAAAGTCCTCCCTCTAATGCATCCCCCGTAGGCAGATGTTCAAAATTTAAGAATTATATCCTGAAAATTATCCCGAGATATGAATGTAAATATATGTTGACTTAAACCACTTTTTAATGTCTCTCGAAGTGGAAAAATCATGTTGGATGATCGCGTTTCAGGAGACGTGCAGAAATTACGAAAGAAATTTTTTTTCACAGTAGTATAAAATACTCACATTCATATTTATGCGTAGCACCTGATCATGTTTGTTTAAAGATATCTCTGAGACGTTTTATGATAAAAGGCTGAAATTTTATGCATCACGACACTAGTGTATGGGGGCACGTTTTACTAACTGGAAATTCTTTTGTACGGCGGTTGTATACACATTTAAAAAGTGTAACTTTCTGAAAATTAATGACAGGAATTGTTTCTTAGAGTAAATTTTTCCCTACCTTATTCTCAACATTATTTCAAGTTACCCTACCAACTTATCCCTAACAGATAACGAGTTAAAGCGCATTACCACTTTTTTGAGACACCTTGTATACAGGCAAACATATCTTGCAGTGGTGCCACCGACTTTTAGAGCACTGAAACGGACCGACATACATACAGAAAAATGGAAATACTAAGCACTTATCTGGCCGACCAGTGGCCGAGCGGATAAGACGGTGAAAAATGATAGATTGCTGAAGTGTGCAAGTTGGGAGTTGTAGCGAAGGTGACGGCTGCGGCCTCTCTCACCGCTGTCGATCTATCAATCTGGAAATATGGGTAGTTTTCTCTTGATGTAACAGGAATAAGCATTAGATCCCGTTAGAAAGCCCTTTGCCTAAGACGTCCCGTCCTTAGATAGATAGGCTTCATATAGCATTAATAATAAACATGAAAACTTATCTTGATGGAGAAGGTAAATAAGCATTAATCGCCAGTTCAGCTAAAATAATTTGCAAACCCCGTTCCCCCGAAGAATTAAATTTTCTTGAAGCATTCAATATCCACGAGAACACAAATAATCTTATTAATATTGATTTCGCTATCCCCCCCCCTTTCTGCATGTTTGAAATCCCTCTGCTCTGAATTACTTTAATCTTCTTCCTTCCTATTGGCCATCATAAAATCTTCTTCTGAATCCCTGATTTCCTATTGGTCCTCGTAAACACTATCCTGAATCTCCACTTTTTCTATGCAGAACGAACAAGTTTTTGCCATTTTTATTCTAGCACTGACGACGGCATATCACACATGCCGAATCCGGTCTGCTATTCTCTTGCAAGCTATTTTTTATGCTTATTCATATAGCTTTGTCTTCAATCAACAAACCAACTAAACACTTATTACGCTTGTTTGAAAGTGTTAAGAACTAATCATTTTGCAAAAAATAACTGATGTTTTATATGAATATCTAAATAATAAAAGCCGTTGTGTGTAACGCTTCCGGGATCGACCCATCGCTCCCGGTGTATATGGCGGCCTTGTTGAAATTTTGATAAAAACGACATTTTTATCTCTAACTAAAAGCAAAAACCTTTTTGTACAGTTCGAAAGATCTCTAAAAAATTAACATTTTTCAAACTTGCAGCTATTTTCAACTCTAATTATCTAGCGAGATATCACGCCTTGAAAAAGTAAGCACAAGCGAAGCAAACGATTCATTCTTTGAAAAAAAATCACGGAACATAATCTCTTGCGTAGATCGATGAGAGAGAGGTCGCAACAGATTGTTTGGTGGCGACATCTGAGAATTATATTGTTAACTAAATATTTAAAAATATCCTTCGCGAAGCGGCAACGTGTTCTCTAGGTTGCACATTTTGGCCGCGAAGCGGCCACCCAGACAGCACAGCAAATTTGCATCAAACTTGCAGCAAGCTTGATTTATCAAGTCAATAAACTTGAATTAAGCTTGAAAATTTCAAGCGTGTAAGCTTAATGCAAGCTTGAATCAAGTGTTCAAGTTTACACTTGCCCAACTTGCATTAAGCTTGACATAGCAAGCTTAATTCAAACTTAAAAAGTTTTCCAAAAAAAAAATTTCATTAATACATGGGCGACGGTCGGCGAACTCGCCCCATATATTTTATTTTTCCACGCATTTTCCCCTCTACGCTGAAACCTCAAGTTATTTTAATCTGTTTCCGTCTAGCGTCCGCGATCGATCTCGGGACCTAAGGCGTGGGAAGCCAGCGTCCTAACCACCATGCCAATCTGACTCGAGGTGACATGACTAAAGTTTGAAGTGACTGTTATGGTTGTCACGCCGTTTTTTGGCGAGATTGATCAGTATTGGCCGATGCCGATCTGCTTCTTTTATTTTTCCATGGGATGAATCAAAATTAAAATAATGTTATGTGTGATTTATAGACTCTACTAATAGGGAAATAAGCATAATATAAACTTAAAAGCAGCACACGTTTTAAAACTTTCAATATCGCAACACTCATGTTGGGCAATATTGGCCAAAATCGAGACAAACGACTGATTTTGAAATCAATTTTGTAGTATATATGTATTTTATTTTGAAGAATTTCAATATTTGGAAATATAGAATCTTTTTTTTTAATTCTATGGTCAAGTACATTTATGACTGATGATAAATTATTTGTTATGTGGATGTGGCTTTCCAAATCAAGCAGTCATCAAGTTGTATTCAAGCTTGACAGTTCAAATGACTTAAATTCGGCGGGAAAATATTTGCTGACTCATTTTTTTGTAATCTCCAAGCTTGCTGCAAGCTTAAAATGAATTGAACTGTCAAGCTTGTATTAATACGTCAAATTCAAAGAAATGTCAAGCTTGATTTAAGCTTATGTGCTGTCTGGGCATCGAAGGCCAAAACTGGTCGCCGAAGGCAGCTAGTAAATCTATAATAAGAGTAATGCTTCGTGTCTCCAGAAACAATATTGTGTTTTAATAGCCGAAGATATTGTATAGTACCACGGATTTTTTCCCGAACAACCCTCTGCAATCCAAAGATTTCAACAATTCGAACCGTCAATTCAACAATTCGATTTAAATCAAAAATGGCTGTTTAACAATGCCTCTGCAGAGACAAAAGATTTCAAGGAGAGGTAAAAAATTTGAGCACCAGCATCCGCTGTTCTAAAAAGGAACCAGTGGGTAAATACTTTCTCTTAGCTTCACCGAGATATGAATGATACTTCAACGATGAAACATGTTTATAAATAGAATGTGTTTAATCACTGAATCATGAGTCAATTTGTTAAGAGAACATCAGATTCCGATCAACTGTTCATTGCAAAACGGCACCATTATTTTTTTTTCAGGAGATTCTGCGGTAATTGTCGATGACAATAGGCGGATTTCCGTTTGTTTATTGGTGGAGGGGAAGCAGAAAAGGGGAAACTATCTTCCTATATGAGAATTCCAACAGTATACGAACCCGTTCAATTAGCACTTAAAAATGGTATCATATTGATAACATTTAACGGGACGTATTGCGTTTGTAAAGATTGCGCAAAAAAGTATTTCAAGGCCACGGATGAATTGCTATTGCATTTTTCCTGCGAAGAGGTGTTCGTAAAGAGCGTGAATAAATGAGATCATGAATTTCCAGGATCGTGAGGAACCAGGCAGAATTGGAATGGCGCGAAAATATAGCTTTATTCCTTCTGGAAATTTGTAGAACACTCTTCGAAGCTCAGTTCAGAATATTACTTCTCTAGCGGAACGCAATTGCTGCCGAATAGACTATAAATCATATATATTAGAAACACACTACCACAAGTGACTACTCGATGGAATACAAAAGAAGAATTCTCAAGTGTTCTGATATAAAACATTCCACTAACCTAGCAATGGAGACAAGCAAGCAGTCCCAGTCTGCTTTTACCATATTCTCTCGACTGAGAGTGATCTGCAATTGATTGCCTGATCCTTAACAAGCCACACGGTAAAATGCTAGATTTTGTTGGTGTGCTTTCGAATGTTGCAGTTTTTTCATGCGCAGAGGAGTTGTTGAAGGTTGTGAACTGATGAGATCATCAGTATCTATATTCTTCAGGAGTCAGCCGAGCTGGAACGGCGAAAATGCAGTTGTATTCTTTCTGGAAACTTGTAGGAAGATATTCGAAGCTCAGTTGAAAATTATTAGTCTACTTGAAAAACAATCAGTGGAACGCAACTGTTGCAGAATAGAGTATAAATCATGTACCATTTAAACACTACCACAAACGAACACTCGATGGAATGCAGGAGAAGGATCCTACACTGTTCAACAACGTATGATATGACTAAGACACTCCACTTATCGAACAATAGAGACAACAGAGCAATCTGCTTTTACTATACTCTCTCGCCTGAGAGTGGTCTGCAACTGAGCCTCGACTGACCAGGAGGCAATCTGCTAGTTCTTCTTGATGCACTTTCGAATGCTGCAGTTTTTCCTGAGAAGAGGTGTTTGTAAATCCATGAGATTATAAATGTCCAGAGAATTCGCCAGGAACTAGGCTGAGTTGGTACGTAGAGTTGAGCAAGTGATCTACATATACTCTCTCGAATAAGAGTTATCTACAACTGATTGATTGAATCAATGCAATATTAAACGCTCAGGGTATTTGACAGGAACAGGTCGAGTTGGAACTGCGAAATTAGAGCTTTATTCTTTCTGGAAACTTGGCAGAACAATCTTCAAAGCTCAATTCACAAATATTACTGCAGTTGCAGAACATAACTGTTGTCGAACAAATTATAAATCGTACACAAGAGGAATACAACCACAAGTGAACACTCGATAGAATGCAGGGGAAGAATCTCTCACTGTTGTTCCACAACGTTTCATACAACATTGAGAGTGATCAACTGTTTATCTGAGCCCCAACTGACCACGAAATGATCTATACCCTTTCTATTACAGATTTTTCTGATGCGATTTCGGATGTTATCAAATTAAGCTAGATATTTTCATTACTTGAAACACCCTTGGAAACTGCTGGATAATACTGCTATGCGCGAAAGCTAATGATACAGGGACCGTGTTCAAGATCATGTCGAATTATAGGCAAGTTCGGGGACTTGGCGATAGATCGACCAATTTGCAGTCAAATATGAGTTTCCAACAATGACACAGCTCAGGAGATATTACTTCTATATATTTGGAGAGATATCTCCAAGGTTTAATATTAATGAATGGGAAAGGAACGATGAATAATCTTGCGCTCTGATTAACCGATATACATTTAACGAAAGGCGAAATTTTGATTATTTAAAGCTTAAGAACATTAATTTAAGCTGGAATTAAAATTTTAAGAAGCAGATCATCCCACAAATTCATAACATTATTAAGAATATAAATCCTTATTGCTCCATAACCAGAGTCTTATAACTACAATAGCGCAAATTGAGGCAGTGTCATGGGTCTCAGAACTTAGGAGGTAGGGCAGAACTTAAGAGCAAAACTATGGTCAGACCAACCATGTAACTTCCTTTTTTTCAGAAGTAATGGGTTAAAATGAAATTAATTGAAAGAATCAAGTCAATTTTCATGGTACACGGGATGTGATTACATTAAATATTATTATTGAATATTCTTTCCACCTGTTCCATGATAATCAAATGTGAAGCAAAAAATCATTGATAACTTGCTCTCAAAATTTCTGACACAAAAACGACATTATTCTACGCCAAATAGTCAGCATTTCAGGAATTTAAAATCACAACAAAAGTTATTGTTAATTTTCGCAAATGCAGGGTGACTGAACGTTTTTTGATAAATGACTTTAATTCTAATAAAAATACATAGGGTGATTCTACAATCATGGGACAAATCTTGAACCAACTGGATGTACACTACTAAATGTAGGTCCTTCATCTAACACCTTCATCATAAGAAATAATGTATGCTGGATAAATTTGGCGATCGTGCTGACCACACAATTGGCCCATCATGTCCCACAAAACTGGCATCCAGGTGCGGACAAACTACATTTAAATGATGTAAATAAACATGATATTTTATTTGATTTGACCGTTAATTCAATTTTTTTCACGTTTCTTTTTTGCTGTTCGTGCATCAACGCGTTACTTCGGTATTCTAATTCCTATGCAAATACATTCCTATGCAAAAAGTGTATGTTTTAGTAAACTGCACCACCCGTTAAAGGGACTTTACTGTTTAGTTTTCTATATACATATATAGATAATGACACCATGACATTTTGGGAAAAATTAATGCTGTAAGGAAAATCAGCAGCTCTACCAAGAATGTTGCACTGTTGGTGGTCACAATTTTGAGCAGTTGTTGCTAGCCCATATTGAATATGTTTATAGATAATGTTTCTCTTCTTGTGTTTCATTTTTTGTGTCCGTGCATTAACGCGTTACTTCCTATCATACATTCCTATACAAAAAATGTATAGAAATGTTTAGTAAGCTCATGGTTTAGTAAGCTGCACCATCCCTCAAAGTTTGTTCCCCATGATCGTATAATCGTCTTGTATATATCTTCAAAACTTTAAGTCATTTAATAAAAAGGTTCAAATCTCTATGAAGAATTCCCGATTGTAATCTGAAGAGGGGGAAAAAAATGAAAAGAAAGCAGAAGGGGAAAAAAAAGAACTCCGTTTTCTTTGATTTATAAGAATACACGAATACATGAAACTCAAAAACACAGCTTTGCAGAAATTCACCTATACTCACAGCTTCTTAATATAATAATATTACAAATCTTTTCTTTTCCGTTTTTTTGAGGGGGAGTAAAAAAAAAAAATTCACTGCTACAGTTACATCTACTTTTTTTACACCGTAAAATATTCTTACAATAGTTCAGATTTGTTTTATGAATATATATTCACCATAAAAAAAAATGCCCCTTCCCTCATTTAATTCGTAAAAGGGAGAGAGAGCTCAGAGAAAGACAGCATGCTACCCCCCCCGGTCCCCTCTTTACTTTCCCCCATAGAAAAACGGGAGGGAGAGGGTGCCCCCTCTTCCCCCGTGGTGTTTCAAGCAGCGGCCACCCTTCAAAACACCCCCACACCCCATAAAGAGGGGAAAAAAATCTTCATGATAATCCCTTCGCTGTCTGCAGAAAAAAAAAATCCCCCGGCAAAAAGATGATATAAAAAATCAACACAAAATAACGTTTGATGTTAGTTTTTATAGAAAAAAAATATGAGAAAGCTAAGACAAGCACATAGCAAAAAAGAGGGAAAAGTATAAAAAGAAAAAAAAAAAATTGCCAACCCCTCTCGCATGTATCTCATCAAGATGTTCTGCAGAGAAGGCCTCAGGCTAACGCGTACAAAAAATATATTTATATACATTTAAAAAGGGTAAGGTAAAAAAAAAAATTAACAGGGGAAAGAAAAAAAATGAGAGATCTTTTTTTGATCATAAACTCAGAATGCCCGGTTGTTTCAGGGAAAAAAGGGTGGAGTTATTATAATTTAAGAGAGGAAAAACTGCAGAGCCCTAATTGCAATTTGCATTTTGTAATCATGGAGTAATAGATAATCCCTTCTAAGGAGCTGTTTTTTAAATAGCAACTTTTTTTTTTATCTATCTTCGCCCAGCGTTTGTTCATCAGGGGGTTCTTAGAAAACTGGATTTTCTTTTCAGAATTTTTTTTTACCCCTGTTCTCGTGTGGGGTGGTTCTTTTTGAAAATTTCCTTTGTTTTTTTTTTTTCTTTTAATTTCTCCCCCCTTCCCCTTACATTGCGGCCGGATATGTATGTATATGTATTTTTTTTCCCCTTCAAACTTGAGATGAAATAAAATTATCGATTGATTCCCCCTTATATTTTTTTCCGCCCCCTTCACACACTTTTTAAAAAATGTAATGAATGCAGAATTTTAAAATAAAAAAAATGTATATGTTTTTTGTTGATAACCTTTCATGTGTTGAGAAGTTTGTGAAAAAAAAAAAACTAATTTGATAAGAATATGCGAGCTTCATTTTTTTCCCCTCCCAATTTTATTTTATATTTTTTTCTGCAAGCATTCTTAATGGAAAGTTGGAATAAAATGACTTCTACTTTTTTTTAACCACGAAAGATTTTCTTTCAGTTTATAATTTTCTTTTAAATTTTGAAAGAGATTTGACAAGTCCCCCCGGTCTCCCTTCCTTCTAATTTTTCAGACGTGTTATGCATAAAATAAAATTAGTTCTGCATCTGAATAAGATTTTTTTAGAAAATTTATAATTTTTATATTTTAAGGTAGAGAGTATTTACCTTATTTATTTTTAAATGATTAGTGATGAACGCGAGATGAAAATTGGGTCTCAGGCGTCTCGCAAAACAGCAGAAAAGCTTTGTCTCGCCTCGCGAAAAAACCGTATAGCATTCTTGCATCCATCCCTATAAATTATTTACAAAACCTTACAACAAAAAGGGCCAAAACTTATTTTTTTAAATGAAAATAAAACCTATTTTTAACTCTACAGTGTATACTGTAGTTAACTGGTTACACTCTCATTTTTCCATGACAAAAAGAAAATTTTTCAGCTTTAGTTATAAGATGCCTTAAAAAAAGACCAATATGGAAATCATGGTCATATAGTTTTAAGTTTTAAAATATAGTCTTTTAGTTTTAAAAATGTATGGGGGAGGGGGCATTATTTTTGGCGCGCACAAGCTTGAATTCATAGCGTGTATTCGGTGAAGAAATTTTTACCCGAATTTTTGATTGCTTCTACTTTTTATTGCTGAATGAAAATAAACACAAAACTATTAAAAACAGATATAAATAAAGTAGAATTAGTCTATATTAGTTTCTTTTGTTTTATGTGAGAGATAGGGTGGACATTCCCATTTTTGGAATTTGAAATTTTTTCATGATTTTTTAGGGGAAACTACATGCAGACATTTTTAAAAAATATTTTTCCTAGAGTAAGTAAGCCTAAATGAAGTTAGTTTTATTTTCAGCTCATTTTTAAAAGATCCTGCATGCTAGGGTTAAACTGTATTTTACTAAGATTTTTTGATGTTTCACAAATTAATAGGTTATCAAAAAATTGTTTACCTTATATATTTTTCTTTTTTTATACATATATGTATTTTATTATTAGCATTTCATTATAAAAAATTAATTTTAAAGAGTTTTTAAGGACAAATAAGTCGCATACAAACAATGGATTCGTATTTGTTGCACTTTAAAGAAAAACATTCACAGCTGCCTTTTTTCTTTCGAAAAAGATAAGTGATAAAACGAAAGGGTGTACAACTATCCCCGTTGAAGGAATATCTCCTCGAATTACAAAACGGCTTGAAATCCTGTAGGTGGTATTCCTATATCTTTCATTCTACAATAAAAATTTTATGGGGAATTTTTTTTTTTTTTGAAAAAGAAAGGGATATTTAAAATTAAAGTTCTAACCTGCCACACCCGCATAATTTGCGAATTTTGTGAAAACTGTGCAATTTTACGAATGTGAAAAAACAGGTGTACTAAACAAGATATATAGGGAAAATATTAAGTGAAGTTTTTTTAAAGTTTCTCTGTTTGAACCAGAAACGTACCTAATACACAGGGCGCCCGAAAATTGTTGGACGCTTTACAAAATTTGAAAAAAAAAGTTAGAAGAAAAGAACTGTAAGTACTAACTGCGTATATGAATGATGCCTGATTTACAAAAGTGCTAAAATCAGGCATCAGGCATCATTTCCGCTTCCTGTAATTTTGTACCAAAAACTCTGATTCGGGGAGCTAGGTCTTAAGGGCTTTGGCAAGAGATTCAGAAGAAATCCGTAGACCTAGTGACTGTGCCAAAGATTTGACAATGTGATTTTTCAGCAGGACGGCTCACCTCCACATGGGTCAATATATTTGCGCTATTGCCTCAATCATCATTAAGCAAACAGATGAATGGATCGCGGTGATCTAATTCAGTGGCCTCCTCGATCGCTGTATTTAACCCTCTAGGTTTTTTTCATGGGGGGTTACGTGAAAGATATTTGTTTACTAAACCTCATGTCCTAATGAACAGGGACAGAAGTAGCGAGTGACAGCTTCCATTAATTCTATAACTCCTCAGATGCTTTCAAATACTTGGAATGAAATCGAATACCGTTCAGATGTTGTAGCAGCCACTAAAGGATCTCATATTGAAAGCTGTCAATTTTGTTATATATGCAATTAGATAGAAATAGCATTTTAATGCTATGTTGCTTAGGATTCTTTATTTAATTTTATAAAGTGTCCAAGAATTCTCGGTACGCTGTATTTGATTCAACTTGCTTTATTTATTACTCGGAGAATACCGTTAAATAACTGATTTAATTTGAAAAGAACCTTTTCATATTTATATGATTTTCGCATGATTTGTATGCGATTTATTAATATTTATATGATTTTGCATGAATCTTCTTTTTCCTGTACTGACATTTATGATTTTAGCGTTAATTTTAAGAAAGAGCTGTATGCATTGTAATCAATTACTGTTTTAAAAAGTATTAGTAAAATTCTGAAATACTGACGTTGGATTGTGATTTATTATTTGCGTCTAGGTGTAATTTACATTCCTTGTTGTACTTCTACTGTTGTAATGACATTCATGCAGCATCTATAATTTCAGTGTCATTTTCCGTGAAATCCACCCTACCGTATTGCAACCAATAATAATTCCCAGAAATAGTATTACTACCTGAAACATTTGCGTTGGAGACTGATTTTTAATCTACCCATTTGATGTGATTTAAATTTCTTGTTATAATTTTACTGCTTAATTGACATTTATTGGACATTTCTGTTCAATAGATTACTGTAATTGACGACAAATAACAGTAACGGCTCAGGCAACCAATTAACGACTGTAATTGGCGTGTAGCCAATTACAGTCAGAAACAGTATTATAATGGGAACGTTTAGATTAGAAAGTTATCCATAATCTAAAATTTCGGTATGATTTAAATTTTTTTAATATCCTTTTTACTGAGTTACTGACATTTATTGGACATTTCCTGCATTACATGCAAACAATTATAGCTGACAGAAATAGTGTTACAAGGGAAACATTTGCGTGGGAAATTGTTCCATAATTTATGATTTCGGTATGATTTATATTTCTTGATATTCCTTTTACGCATTTAAATACATTTACTGGACATTTCACATATTGCTTAACCAATCACAACTATCAGAAATAGTACGAAAAACACTCCAAAGAAACTGGTGTTTAACAGATAAAACAATTAAAACTTTGCGTAGGAAATTGATCCATAATCTATGATTTCGGTATGATTTATATTCCTTGCTATTCCTTTTACGCATTTAAATGCATTTACTGGACATTTCACATATTGCTTAACCAATCACAACTATCAGAAATAGTACGAAAAACACTCCAAAGAAACTGGTGTTTAACAGATAAAACAATTAAAACTACAATAGTTAAAAATACAATAGATAAAACAATATAACACACATAAAATGTACTTATCGTTCTGTATACTATTCGACAAGTACCTATTATGTGTGTTATTTTACTAACTTTTAATCGTTTTATCAGACGTAGTGTTACAGTGGAAACATTGGCATAGGAGATTGATCCATAATCTATGTTTTTCATTACGATTTGCATCCCTTGACACGTCTTTTGCTGCACTACGGACATTTAATGTGCATTCATGATTTTACTTTCAGTTCTCTTGAGGCCCTCACTATTTACCTCAACCAATTACAATTTCTCATTTGTTAATCAATTAGTATGTGGTTTAAAATTACTTAAAAAGTAAACAATTTTAAAGACAGTGGGCTATACAGGAGAGAAAATTCCTATAATTAAGATCCGTCAAAACTTAATTAGTTAATGAGCACTTAATGCGAAAGTTATTAAAAGGAGGTATTAAAGAAGCTTAGAATTTTGATTAATTACTTAGATATTTGTGCTGAAGTCGTCGTCGCTAGAAATTCATTATTAACAGAAGCAATGTGTTCAGATCAAATTATTTGAAGATGGGACTTGAATATTGTTGTTTTATTATTTCTTGATTTAAAATTTAATTAAAATACATAATGTTTTTTAATTTGCTATTTTTTTTTTGGGGGGGGGGAGATGAAAAATCTAAACATTTTTGACAGAAAATAAAAGTATGTGTGAAATCGATTTTCTTAACGGAATGGTTTGTGGGATTACGGCCGATTAGCTACGCGTGGGCTCTAGGCCGATGGGTGGGGTGCCCTCCGTGGGGGTCTTTCTAAGGGGTCCTAACCCGTATTTACGCTAAGTTTCGGAGAAAACAAATGTTTCTCTTAAAGCTGTTGAAGGTTAAGCGTTTTAAATGTTTTAGTGTTGTCGCAAACATACACGAGGAGCATCTGCCTAGGGGGTTGCCTTTGGCGGAGGACTTTTTTTAGGATTTCTAACGCGTACAGAGATTACATATGGAGAAAACTGTCCAAAACTACAGACCGTTAGAGCGACAGCCGCGCGATATGCCCAAAGCCGGGACCTTCACACTTTATCCATCCATCATGTTCAGTGTCTCATGCAGTTGTCCATGGCGGGGCGCTAAATATGTTGAAAAAAAAAAAAAAAAGAAAAATCCATAGGGTTTTTAAATAGTGAATAATTTTGAAAACAAAGTATGTCTGAATCTCGAAAAAAAGAGAAAAGAATGTTTATTCATAATCTTTACTAAGCACAAAGTTTTCTGGATGGAGAAGGAGGTCTGTAGCACTGACAGATGCCTTCTTTCCTTTTATTTTTTTGAAAATACCGTGAAATCTCGATTTTTCGTGATTTTACATGGCTTGAAACCCATGGAAAATTGAATTGTGAAAAATGGCGGAAAAAATGCATAAAAATCAACGCAAAAATTCTTTTCAGCGACTTTATTTACAGGTAGGACTCTGTTCTGGGCAAAAACATTTTGTAGGACTGAGATTAAGTGTTTTTTTTTATTTTATTTTTTTTTACAAGAACCGTAAGAAATTTATATAATATTTTTGTCTGTGGGAATTGAATAAAATTTTGATAATTATCCTTTCATTTTAAGCAATTAACAACTTATTTTTTAGTTGTAGTCATTAAAGGTTAGTTAATTTATTTCAGTAATTATCGGCTGATTGTCACATTGGAATTGCTACTACACAAATCACAAACATCCGTGAACATACAGCTATGCCTTAATAAAGAAGTTCTTGAGCTATGGTCGCGACATAAAAAATGGTTTCAAACAGATTAAGAAGATTTTAATAAAGTTACAAATAAAGCAATGAAACATCTGATTCCGTTCTAAACAACATATTTTCTAAGTATAAAAACAAACTTAATGTAGAAGCAGACTTCAGAAAACCATTCCAACTGCCCAAGATTGTGGTTCTGGTTTCAGAAAAAGCTGCACTCACCCCATTAAATAAAAATTATTTAATGAAAACATTATAATAATGCTTATTTTGAGCAATATTTGACCAGAAAATGTTTGTGTGAGTATAATGTATAACGATCTTCAATTTTAAAATCCTATTTACCACTGCATCTTTATTATTTATCACTGCATCTTATATGAGTGCTATTAAAATCAATCAGGTTTTTCAGCGTCGACATAACTTGTCTACACGATATGTCACGGCGAGGAACTTTCCAAATGTGTCAAAACGGTGCGTAGCGGAAAGGGGGGAGAATAAAATGCTGAAAGTCGCCAGGTTTTGCAATTTTTGATGATTTATAGCCACGTTTGGCGCAAAAAAAAAAAAAAAAATATCCTCAAAATGAAACAAGCATGTCTATATCTTCCAAATTTAACTAGAAATTGACAAACGCAATATTACGCTTTGTAATAAACGCAAACGTTTATTACAAAGGAGAAGTATAGTTAGAATATGCCTGGCGAAGATTGTAAAATAGTTTCAGTGGGCGATTTTAATATAGATTTCAGTTCCGAAGAAGTGTATTATGGAAGTGAAGACAATTATGGTACACTCATAGAGTATGGTATACTTTCCAAAGGTTTTTTATTTATAAAGGTGAAGTATAGTAAGAGTAAGAATATCCCTGACGAAGATAATTTAACAGTTTCGGTAGGCAATGTTAATATAGATTTCAATTCTGAAGAATAATTAGGATTAAGAAACACAAACACGGCACATTCATGCATTATGATACACATTCCAAACAGTATTTATCATGGTGAAGTCTAGCTAGAATATGCTTGGCGAGGATTGTAAAACAGTTTTAGTAGGCGATTTTGGTATAGATTTCGACTCAAAAGAAGTGCTTTATGGAACAAGGAAGAAAATACAGCACACTCGCGAACACTTTCCAACTTAATGGAATAAGGAAGAAAAATAGGGACGATGCATGGATTATGATATGCTTTTAATATATAGAATTTTAGTGCGTATTAAAAATATGAAAGTGTTTCAGATTTTAATTTATTTTAATTTTTAATTATATTTTTAAATTCAGAGTCCCAATAGAAATGTCCATCTTTTATAAATGTTTAAGACTATGTATTAAAAAAACAGCAACACGTTTTTATTAGTATTTAATAAAATGTAGTGCCATTGGGATTATTGAGCCAGAAATTATGCCTCAAGGATTACATAAAATGCTTAGAAATGGATTTGGTCCGAAGGCTAATTCTGTTCAAGAGAAGATTCCCGTACTATAAAAGTTTAAGAACCCCTGCTTTTTCAAACATCTATAATCACTTGCAAGTTTGTTTGCTTGTTACAGCGGTATATCCACTGCTTTTACTCATCTATGCGTTAAAACATCTCTTCTGTATTTGTCATTGACATTCTTTCAACATTACTTTTCACAAAAAGGTGCATCTTCTCGTTTCAATAGAATAGAAAATCTGAAATAAATAGCACATAATGAGGTAAATATACTCGCAAATAATAGAGAATTTAGAGTACTGAGTAGAGGTCAGCTCACAAATAAACGTATACTTATACTCCTTGGGCGTTACAGAGGCCATAAATGCCTTAACCCTTTAACGCGCAGTGTTCCTGCTCTGGGAACACCCAACTCTGACGTTTTGACTGTTGCCAGTCACGAAGAATAGATTTGATTTCTATGCAGATAGTTGCAGGTGACATAGCTCCACGAGAATCCTTTACTTTTTAGCACGTCATTTCCCGTAAAAAAATGGTCACGATTATTTTTAACAGCACTGGTATGTGGTGAAAAATGGAAGAATGCGAGAACAGATGGATAGATTGCCCACAGCTGAAAAAAGGGCAGCCGTTGCCATCGCTCGACTTAACTACCAGCAAGATGGCGCACGATCGAAACGTTCATCGCGTGCCACAGATCTAGAGACCCCTTTTTTGACGACAGCTGGCTGTGCGCCGGCGCACAGCCAGCTGTCGTCAAAAAAGGGGTCTCTAGATCTGTAGCACCCGATGAACGTTTCGATCGTCCGCCATTTTGCTGGTAGTTAAGTCGAGCGATGGCAACGGCTGCCCTTTTTTCAGCATTGGGAAAGGTTTGCGATTCAAAGGGTTAAGAGAGGTCTTTTCGTGAGAAACAGCCTCATATTTGTGTACCGAAAATTCCTGCTGGAGATCGATCCACACAATCTATGCTCTTCATTAAATTTGCATCCCTTGTCACGCCTTTTGCTGCAATACGGCCATTTATTGTACTTTCAGTTCTCTTGAGGACTTCATCATCACCTCAGCCAATTACAATTTCTCGTTTGTTAATCAATTAGTATGTGGTTTAAAATTACTTAAAAAGTAAACAATTTCAAAGACAGTGGGCTGTACAGGGGAGAAAATTCCTATAATTAAGATCCGTCAAAACTTAATTAGTTAATGAGCTCTGGGTGCGAAAGTTATTAAAAGGGGAGGATTAAAGAAGCTTAAAATTTTGATTAATTACTTATATTTGTGATAAAATCGTCGCTAGAAATTCATTATTAACACAAGCAATGTTTTCAGATTTAATTATTTGAAGATGCGACTTCAATATTTTTGTTTTATTGTTTCTTGATTTAAAATTTAATTAAAATGCATAATTATTTTTTAATCTAGTTCTTTTGGTAAATTAAAAAAAAAAAGATGAAAAATCTAAACATTTTTGATGGAAATAAAAATATGCGTAAAATCGATTTTCTTAATGGAATGTTTCTCTTACAGCTGTAGAAGTGTTAGTGTTTTAAGCGTTGTAGTGTTAGGGCTTAAGTGGCTAGTGGTAAGGCTACACGAGTTCATCTGCCTGGGGGGGTGCCTTGGACAGAGAACTTTTTAAGGGTTTCTAACGCGTATTCAAGTTATATCTGGAGAAAACCGCCCAAAATTCCATATGTTGGATAGATCCGAACACGTGACTTTCACATTTCTAGCTATCTACCATTTTCGGTGTCTTATCCACTCGAACATGGCTGGGCTCTAAAGCTGTTGAAAATACAAAAAATGAAAATGCCACAGGGTTTCTCAACGTGAATATTTTTGAAAACAAAACAAAATATGTCAAAGCTCGAAAAAAATAAGAATGTTTCATCGCAATATTCACTATGCACTGGGTTTCCTGGAGAGGGGAGGGGGTGTGGAACATTGCCATATGCTTTCTTCTTTCTTCTTATTTACTATTTTTTTAACCCTTTGAGGCGCAACCCTTTCCCAATGCTGAAAAAGGGCAGCCATTGCCATCGCTCGACTTAAATACCAGCAAGTTGGCGGACGATCGAAACGTTCATCGCTTGCCACAGATCTAGAGACCCTTTTTTGACGATAGCCGGCTGTGCAGCACAGCCAGCTGCATCAAAAATGGTCTTTAGATCTTTGGCACGCGATGAACGTTTCGATCGTCCGCCATCTTACTGGTATTAAGTCGAACGATGGCTACAGCTGCTCTTTTTTCAGCATTGGGCAATCTATCCAGCTGTTCTCGCTTTCTTCCATTTTTCAGCAGGTTTTTTTCAGCAGTGCTGTTAAAAATAATCGTGGCAATTTTTTTTACGGGAAATGACGTGCTAAAAAGTAAAGGAATTCTCGTGGAGCTTATGTCACCCGCAACTATTTTTATAGAAGTCAAATCTATTCTTCGTGACTGGCAACAGTCAAAACGTCAGAGTTTGGTGTTCCTAGAGCGGGAACACCACTGCACGTTAAAGGATTAAGACAGTGATATCTTTCAAGGTACGAGATTGTTGAACCACCTTGTCGTCATTATACGGATAAGTAATTTGAAGTCGTTTTTCTTAAGAAAATAATAACAATAAAAATAATGTTTTGTTTGTTTGTGAGAATATAGCAAAGCTACGCTATAATAATAATAATAATAATAATAATAATAATAATAATAATAATAATAATAACAGCAGATCATTGCACTCGGAACATTTTTGTGTTTCACGCATGAAATATTTTAAGCCATTAAAAACAAATATACATACGTATAGATTTAAAATGTCAAGTAATTCTCAAATAACTAATAAATCTAAATCACTAAATTCTATTTACTAAATTCTATTTTTCTATTCACAATTTCAGTAAGATTCATTGAAGTCAAATACCTTTCAAGTATGTTTACGCGAAGAAGATTAGATTTCTAGTAAATGATGTAGTAAAGTAAAAACAAAATATATCAGGTATTCGTAAACTCTTGATTTCAATAAAAAAAGTAAAATAAACCCTTTGTTTACAAACTCCATGCGTTTAAACGCTAACATCCGGGTAGCTGATTGCAGGAATACTCATTTCTTACACGCTCTGGTGAACAACTGATAGTTTAAAAAAAATAATAATAAGTCTTAATTGTTTTTGAGATAAATAGACATTATTTCTTCGAAAATGAAATAAATGTAGCTTCTGGAATGTCATTGTTAAGATGTTTTAGGGAGATTTTTCCAAGTTTATTGACACTTTTTCAAAGACTGGTGTTTACTTTAACCCTGTGATGTGAAGTGCAAGCATTTTCCGACCAATACAGAAGAGCAACTGGATAGTCTGCCCAACGTTGAAAAACTGCATCAATCCATTTAACTACCAACAACATGGCGGTCTATCGAATCATCTGGCGCCACAAAGCTAAAGAAGTTTTCTGACACACAGGGCCCTTTGTAAAGGGGTGTAGGGGGCGGGGGAGTCTCCCTCCCCCCTTCCCCCAACGCTCCCAAAATTCTATTAAACTTGGCAAAATTAGATACATATTTGGCAAACTCGGCAAAACAAGTTTAACCAAAACTATAATTTACTTTCTATTTCTGGTACACTTGGTAAAATTACGCACACGCAGCTGTCAAAAGTAAAAAGTTGGTAATTCCGGGTGATTCAAAATAGATGTTAAGGCGATTATTTTTTTAAACAGTAAGTGATCGAAACATGCTTCCAATTAGAAAAGTTCGTCAAATTAAAAGTAGCTTTCAGATATGGCATTTTTTACTGGGGATTGTATACATATCAAAATACGAAATTTAATTTTTATACGGTCCCTCCTTTCCTACCCTTTATATTTAGAAGAGTGTTGCTCTTTGCCTAAGAAAATTAATAAAACAAATCCCTTGTCTCTAAGTGGAACAGACTCCGAGATATTGCAGTTTGAAAATGTTGGCATTTGTCGCCAAGCACAAAAGGGGTGTCTCTAAAGTGAGAAAAATGTCTTTTTGGTGACCCTATAAATAAACTACAAAATGTCTTTAGTCGTAAATGTAGGCAAATATGTTTAGTCAATAACTCTCAAAAAAGCTTTATACAGTAACATCGACCAGTTCAAGTAAACTAAACCTGTTCATTTCACGAATTTAAACGCATTTAAATGTTAATAATGGAATCGTTATTTAACCTTTTCAACGCATAGTTGGTCCCCCAAAGTAAAGATTTTTCCGCTTAAAAACCGACGCCAACACAGTAGGTAAAGTGGTGTAAGTCATCATTTTTAAAATTAATTTTCTCGGAAACTATTCCACGTAGAGACACGGGATTTGTTTTATTAATTATCTCACGCAAAAGCAACATTCTTTTAAATATAAAGGGTAGGAAAGGAGGGACCATATAAAAATTTAATTTCGTATTTCAGTTTGCATACAACCCCCAGTAAAAAAAAAAACCATATCTGAAAGTTACTCTTAATTTGACGAACTTTTCTAATTGGAAGTACGTTTCGCTCACTTACGGTTTAAAAAATAATCGCCTTAACATTTATTTTGAATCACCCGGTATAGTTGATAAAAAAAATAAATAAGGTTGCAAAAACCAAAATTTTACTTGGCAGTTTATCGACATTTCCCCCCCCCCTCTCCGTCCCCTAAAAAGAGTCTTACGAATGGCTCTGCTGACACAGCACAGCTGGTTGCGCGGCCGCACAGCCAGATGCCAGCCAGTGTTTCACACTAGTGGCGGCTCGTGGGATACAGCAAGTACAGCCGGGATGCACTTGAAATTATCAGCACATACTTTAAAATAATTTATTCTATTAATTTTCCTAAATTCAGATTAGAATTGTGGAATTCCTACGGTAAATTAAAATAATCTCCGAAAAAAAAAAATCGCTCATTCAGAAAAAAAGCACTTTAATCTTCCCGCAATTCAATTGGGAAAATCTTTGGTTCAGCCCAGAGCGCTGACAAGAAAATTGGCAGCACCGTTGCCATGACAACGACTACGTAAGCAGCCTCTCCGGCATAAGGAGTATGCAGCTGATACAGCTGATGAACGATTTTTTAACGGCGGCTGAACTTGAGAACTTGACTAACTGATTGGCTCGTACGAGAAGTCAGGGAGGGGGTAAGGAGAATATATGTTTGGAAAACTCTCGACTTTATATTGCTGAATTTATCAAGAAGGTAAGCCTGAATAGACCCTTATGAATGGACAATTACCCATCAAAGCAGTATTGTTTTTAAGTAAGCAAGAACCAGCATTTAGAGGACATGGCGAGCGAGAAAATTCTTTAAACATGGGAAATTTTAAAGAGCTTTTAAAATTATGGATATCTGAATTAAAACAACGCCTTTTTATGGGGACATCACTGACCGATTCGCATGTTTAAAAGAAAGGAGGATGGATTTGACTTATAAAAAATAAATAAGTTTTCTTTTTTTTTTTCTTTTCTTCTCAAGTTATCGTTACAAAAGAAAATTCTAAGGAAACTTCGAATCAGACACGGATTAATGCAATTTTGAAGATAAGAGCGGCTGGTTGAAATTTATGTCCATTTTATGGAAGTAAAATAGGATCTCTTACATTTTTTATGTAATTTCTTTTTTTTTCCTCGGTGAGGGCTTAATCCGCCAGCTTTCGAATTCAGTAACAAAGATTTTCCAATCCTGTCCGGAGGAAAGGGGGGGGGGGCTCATATGCTTCCGGCTGCACTAACAGTTTTGACCACGGGCCGCCACTGTTTCACACAAGTAACGTAGCTCTGAGTTATGTTGTAAAAAACTCGTATCTATACATGAGCATGCATCTCCCTTAAATGAAACGCGATTAGCCTTAGAATATTGAAATTTTGTATTTAGGGCTGTCGTAACATCTAGTTGTGTATCGCATGGACTTCAATCAGGGGTCTGAGTACCTGTCGTTGCCGGCTTCTATGCGTGCGGTTTGGTCTCGGGTTCAAATCTCGTTGGCTCATAGATATATTGTCCAAACATAGATGTGAAAATTGTCCTTTGAAATAAAAATGATCTTGGCATTAGGAGCAACTAAAAAGAAAGCCTAAAAGAGCCATAAATCTCTATTAACTCTCTTTGATTGCAATCCACTGAGTGGTTTATTTGCAAGTTCAGCTGAAAGACTTTGAACTATTAAGATTTATGAGTCATTGTTTTAAAAATACCCAAAATTATACAACGGATGATCGGAAAAAAGGTTACAAGCCGCAGCATTTGAAAACTACTTATTGTGGAGAAATGTCGGGCATGTTGAGTGAAGGTGTCTTCCTCCCGCATGACAACGCCAGGCCCCATACTGCTCAAGCAACGCAGGAATGGCTGCGACGGTTCAGTTGGGAAATTTGGAGTCACCACCCATACAGCCCAGATTTGGCGCCCCGTGACTGCACCCCTATTTTCTGTTTCCGAGCTTGAAGGTGGACTTATCCGGCACACGGTTCTCTTCAGACAGTGCTGTGAAAACATCCACCGAGACCATGCTCAATGGACAGGGACCTGATTTCTACCCACACGGTTAAACAAGTTGGTTCTGCGTTCATTTAAATACCTAAATAGATTTGGTGAATATGTCGAAAAGTGATAGGCACGCATGCCTCTAAGTTCCCTTTTGTATTTTCTGTCTATCGTTAATAAATATTTCTTTATTTGACTTGTAATCCTTTATTTTTATCACTTCTCGTACGAACTGTCATCTCAGGTTGGTGACTTTTGGCGAAATATCGCCAAATTTGGCACAAAATTGAATTTACAAAAGGGGAACCCAGTTTGGTGATATCACTTATGTTTGGCAAGAAATCAGCAAACCTTTATTAAATTGAAGTATCATACCGCACTTTCAAATGAAATATGTTTGAATCAAGTGGTTAGGAAATGTGTCTAATTTAATGGACATACAAGAATGTTCACGCCATATTTTTTTATATCGTTTTATAGTGTTGACAAATGTCCAGACAGCTTAAAGTCAAATTCTCCGGATACATATCTGCGGCCTTCAATTTCGCACTACCACGATTAGTGGCGGGTAAAAGAAGACAAAGTTTTTACACCTGTTACGTCAGTGTGTGAAATGAAACGGACCAACCAGTCAAAATGTTTTGTTTCGTACCTTTTTCTTGCTATTTTCCATTCGAGGGCATTGTCTTTAATATTTTCTGAGGAGTTGGAGCACATCGGTCAAGGAAGGGGGTGTGCTTTTTAACTGCTTTTTTCTGTGCTAAGAGAAAATGAGCTTTGCTAGGGAAAGAAGGCCTATTGTGGGGTACTTAACATTCGATAAAACACACAATAAAACATATTCCATCTTGTATTCCACAATATCGGAAAGAGCCTCTCCCCTGTATCCTGTCGGGCAAAGAACAGTAATATTTCCGATAATGATTCCGACTTCGGAATGATTTGGACAGCTTTGTGGTAGCACACAGAGAAGGGGCTCTAACACGATGTCATCGGAAAGTTTTCCCTACCGGATAAATCAAGCTTTCTCGTCTCATGCGTCACAGTCAGAGAAAACCTCTCAATGTGATACCACGAAGCTGTCGAAATCGTTCCGATGTCGGATTCACTATCGAAAATAATGCTCTTATTTTTCACGACTCAACGTCAGATGAAGGCGAAAACTTTTATTCAGATACCAGAGAGTAGAAGATGGATGGGTTTATTATTGTGGGTATTATGGAGTGCTAAGCACTGTCACAAAATGTCCCCCTTACCTCGGTAAGCTTCACTTTCCTTCCCTGTCAAGAAATACACCCCTCCCTTGATGGATGTTCCCCAAACCCGCGGGAATTCTGAAGACAATGCCCTCGTTTGAAAAATTGAAGAAAAAGGGGTGTATCGTGATTGGTTGATCGGTCCCTATTACCGACAGGGTCGGAACAGGTTCAAAAATACTCGCTTCTTTTACACGCTATATTCCTGTTAGCACCTAATTCAGGGTCGCGACTATTTATCAGAAGAATTTCACTATCCGTCAGCGAGACTATCCGTCACTGATACTCCCTGATAACCTCGTGGTAGTGCCCAAGCTCGTTCAGAATGTGACGGCATAAGTGAGCAAAGGTTGATTTATCCGCTATGGACCACTTTCCGATGGCATCGTGGTGGAGCCCCAGGATATTTTTTTCCGGAGGAAAAGGCGGGATGTTAACCCTCTACTGGCACGTTAACTCTACGACTATTACAATAAAAAAGAAAATACTACTAAATAAGCAGTTAGCCACGTAACCAGAGTCGCTTTTTACTTTCCGAACAAGTACCATGTTAGGAAAGTATTGTAATCATGAAAAAAATCAACTTCCAGATTTTGGTGTATTTACACGTTTTGAGATCTTCTGAATTTATTTATGCTAATTTTATGAGATGTATGTGTGTATGTGTATGTGTGTGTGTGTGTTTCTGTGTATGTGAGTGAACACGATAACTCCTAAACGAGGCATTCGATTGAGCACAATTTGGGTATATATGTTATAAACCACCGTCGCAAGACCGGTATTGATTTTGGTATGTATAGGACTTATAGTTTTTCTACAGGGCTACGACAAAGATTTCTTTTAAATTATGGCCTATGGGGGAAAATTCTTGAAAGTGTGCTAGCGTTTAAACGATACATTCGATTGAGCTTCAATTTGGTAAGTATTTTGGAATTATTCATCGATTAAAATTTATTTAAACGCTTTGTAAAGGTCTTAATCGTAAGTGTTCGGAAAGTCGAGTGGAGTCACTCCAGATTTTTTTTTTATTTGCCTTAGTCGCAATAAAAGAAATCTTCTTATGCTTCGTTCTATCCTAACCAAGCGTTTACATGATCAGTAAAAGGCGTTGGTCGCCTTATCGTAAGAAAGATATCCACTAATCCGAGTCCTCTTTTTCCATTCGAAAAATAAATAAATGAATCCCCCCCTCCGCTCCTTAACCACTCGCAAAAGAAAAGGGGAAGACATGCATTCTTGATAGGGGCGTGGGTGGGGGGTATTTAATACTCATTCTCAGAAAATCTGTTCCAGAAGGGTGAATCACACGGTCTACATGCAAACAGTCTGCGGCGATATGCGAAAAATGCCTAGCATGGAATTCTTATGTTCAGGGGGTGGAGGGGTGGAAAAAAAAAAAAAAGCACTTGTTTTGCACGCACACTTGCTCATACAATGCGAAGACGTCTCTCGTGTGAGGATAGGGTCCACTTATCGCTTACAGAAAAGAAAGAAAAAAAAAAATTCTTTTAAATTTTAAGTAAGAAGAAAGAAGAATGTTGGAGGTTGTTATGGCGGTATTGGCTGTGAAGTCTGTTTCCATTTTTTTTTTTTTTTTTTTTTTGACACACACACTCGGCTAACTGATGAGTAGTGCTGGGCCGATGACCTTCTTTTAGTTAACCCTTTGAGGCGGCACCCTTTCCCAATGCTGAAAAAAGGGCAGCCGTTGCCATCGCTCGACTTAACTACCAGCAAGATGGCGGACGATCGAAACGTTCATCGCGTGCCACAGATCTAGAGACCCCTTTTTTGACGACAGCTGGCTGTGCGCCGCACAGCCAGCGGCGGCCCTTTTTTTCAGCATGGGCCAATCTGTCCAGCTGTTCTCGCATTCTTCCATTTTTCAGCAGATGTCAGTGCTGTTAAAAATAATCGTGACAATTATTCTTTACGGGAAATGACGTGATACAAAGTAAAGGATTCTCGTGGAGCTATGTCACCCGCAACTATTTTTAAAGAAATCAAGTCTATTCTTCGTGACTGGCAACAGTCAAAACGTCAGAGTTTGGTGTTCCCAGAACGGGAACAGTGCGCGTTAAAGGGTTAACAACCCCAGGCGTAAGTATAGCTTCATGCGAGGGGTCCATATTAATGAGGGGGGGGGGTTGTTCATTCTTTCTATAAAATTTGATTGACAGTATAAAGTTTACCGTAAATATGTGGTAAAAATTTTCTGTAGCACTGAAAGATTTTTAATTCTTCAGTGTTTATTTGGGTGATTATGGCAACGCTACGCTTAGGCGATCTGCCAAGGATGCGTGGGTGTCTCGGCAGGAGGCCTTTCTAGGGGGGCTCCTAACGCGTATTCACGTTACATCTGGAGAAAACCTACCAAACCTCCAGCCCGTTTGATCGACAACCGCGCGATAGGACCCGATCCCGGGACCTTCACACTTCGGCCGTCTACCATTTTCAGCGACATAACCACAGGCTAAGTTCTTCATAATAAATTGTGTTTGTATGAATGATAATGAATTATAAAATTTACAAAATTAATATATATATTTTAAATTTTGATAAGAAGTTTTTAAACTTTATATAAATTTAAATATTTTTTACTGTATACTATTTTGAGCGATGGATTCAGAAGGCGAATGTTTGGCTATAATTATAGTTTGTGCTCAGACTAAGGGGGGGTGTCCAGACCCCTAACTCCCTCCCCCCGTAATATGCACCTGTGACCCCAGGAATGTATTTAAGCAACTATGGTCCTTGAGCAGAGAATTGCTCAGGGAGAGGGGCATGCGCAAAAATTTCTTGGTTAACGGGTAAAGGCTACTTTTAATAATGGAAAATGTAAAAACCTTTTATGCATTTACTAACTATTAATTATACTAAAATACTGAAGCTAATTAAAAGAAGTTGCACGAATTTATTTCTTAATTTTAGTTAACTTAATAATGAGAGAATACATTTTCATTCTTCATCGTTAATAATGATTTTTAAGACACACTAATGAGTAAATAAGATAGTAAAAGTGTTTTCAAAAGCAATGTTTACTTACCCACTGACACGCAAGATGATCTCAATTAGACATTCCTTGATTCCTTAAAATTAATTTTTGTTCCTTAGAAAACACCAATCAGAATTAAATCCTACATTTTAAACCTCTTTTAAACATATATTTTAAGAAAATGCTATTCTGTTATTCGCTAAGTAGGAATGTTTTAAATTATCGTAAAAATTTTGATAGTTTTACAATCACAACGCGATTTATTTCTATGAAGCACAACCATTTGATACTAGCTGAAGTTCCGTCTCGACGGTTAGTGAATGCAAATTCCAGAAAAGCAAGATCTTCGTCAGCATTGTATGAGTACACAGAATGGATGTTTGTTGCAAAATAGCATGCGACGCTAAATTTTATGTATGTAAAAATACAGTGTTTGAGAATAACTCGAGTTAATAGTTTCATTCGCATTAGTCGTATTATGTGAAGCGCGAACTTAATATTGAAGCATATTGAAAAACATTTTCGCAAATCTGAAACATTCATCACTATTTGAAAAAATGGAAGCTAGAATTTAAGTGAGTGACAACTATCTATCAACCAAATCGTTTCATCCCTGCAATCTTTATTTCGTGACGCTGAACAAATTTCAGCATCTTAAACGAATTGCTCGCACAATCTCAAATATGAATCAAAATATTTACAATCACGCCTATACAATTAAGATTAGCATTACCTATCGATATCACAAGGCATTCGAATCATTCGTATAGTACGTTATTGACGTGATTTTGAAGAAATATAACGCATTTGAGAGAATTTTCACAAATCTCAAATCTAATAAAAATGTTTAAAAATTGGACTTTATAGTTTATGTTGAGAACCATCTTTCGTTTGACCAAATTTCATATCTTCGCTTTAGTCGTTATTACGTAATGCGGAACAAAGATTCACTCAGTTTTACGATTTTCACAAATCTCGAAATCTGATCGCTCTTTTTTAATTAGATGCTTATAGTTTCAAGTTGAGTGACACCTATCATGACACCCAATTTCATATCATTCCTTCAGTCGTTTTATGCGTGATGCTTGTGCACAAATTACGCAGTTTGAAACGATTTTCGCAAAATCGAAAATCCAATCAAGATTTTTTTTAAATTCGACGCCATGTTTTAAGTTGAGTGACCACTATCGTGACACCCAATTTCATATCATTCGCTTTAGTCGTTTTTACGATGATGCTTGAACACAAATTTACGCAGTTTGAAACGATTATCTAAAATCTCAAAATCCAATGAGGATTTTTTAAAAATTGGACGCCTATGTTTTAAGTTGAGGGACCACCTATCATGACACCAATTTCATATCATTCGCTTTAGTCGTTTTTACGTGATGCTTGAACACAAATTTACGCAGTTGAAAGGATTTCGCAAAATCTCAACTCCAATCAAGATTTTTTAAAAATTGGACGCCTATGTTTTAAGTTGAGTGAATACCTATCATGACACCAATTCATATCATTCGCTTCATCGTTTATGCGTGATGCTTGAACACAAATTTACGCAGTTTGAAACGATTTTCGCAAAATCGAAATCTAATCAAGATTTTTAAAAATTCGACGCCTATGTTTAAGTTGAGTGACCACCTATCATGACACAAAATTTCATATCATCGCTTCAGTCTTTTTACGTGATGCTTAAACAAAAAAGCGTCACGACAGAATGACAGAATGACAGAAGGACAGATTGACAGAATGACAGACAGACAAACTTTTTTTGAGGTCGCATCGGAATCCGGTGCTTGAAACGGATAGAAATTGTAAAATTTTTGAATTCAACACAAGCATGTACAGACAAAAGTCTAATTTTATTTATATAGATTGTGAAATTAAAGACTAAAAATATTTAAACCACAAAACCGTTTTTAAAGCATTTGTCAATATACAGGTAATTTTAAAATCGATTTTTTTTTTCCGAAAAAGCAATGTCAGTCCAAAATGGGGAAATTGGATAAGGCAATAAAATTTTACTAGTTCTTTTTATAGAATAATAAAAATCATTCAAAAATCTCTCCTTAATCCATAATGAATGCAAATTGTTCAATTTACAATAACTTGTTCTGTTTTGGAAGCTGTGCGCACGCATCCGAAATGCCTCGCAGCAAATTAATCTATGCTACACCGAAGAGAAACCTAAAGGTCAAGCACAAGATATAAGACTAAATTTTATGCACAAAACCCCGCTTAGTTATTACCTAAATTAAAAATAAACGTTTATAAATTTTCTTGTGAGTTTATTCACGCGCAAGCATTTTTTAGTAAACATATTTTAAAAATACAATTTTTGCAACAAAAAGCAGTATTTTGAGCTAATAATAACTGCATAATATGTAATCTATAAAAAAAACAAAAATGAATTTTTTAAAATATAATTTTGAGAAAAATAATTGCCCGCAAGGCCTACCAGAAATTTTATAGAAAAAAACCCCTTAAAATTTCAACTAAATGCAATTGCATTATAGAATGAAATTTTCTATTTGTTTTGCTTAATTTGCGTAGTCCTGTTTTATCCATGCAATCATCTCATCAAAGTCCTTCGTGTTCTATCTGCAGAAAGCAGTTACTTAATTTCTCTCCAATTCAACTAGACTTATTAAATGCAGATGAAATGTAGATTAAATGAAGTATTTCTCTACGCCCTTATTTTGAAGAATACGCCCAGTGGCACAAATAAATTAGTGTTAACTCTGAAACAATAAACATTTGAGTAAATGTTTTTAAATTATATATTTGTGGGAGGAAATCTCTCTACTTGCACTTTGTTTATTTATTTATTTATTTAACCTGTCGAAAGACATCAAATTTATGAGAGGTTTGATCGTTGCTTCTGTAGAATGTTTCATGTTATGGCAAGCATACATGAGGGCCATCTGAATGGGGGTGTGCCTTGGGTGGAGGACTTCAACCCTTTAACGCGCAGTGTTCCCGCTCTGGGAACATCAAACTCTGACGTTTTGACTGTTGCCAGTCACGAACAATAGATTTGATTTCTATAACAAATAGTTGCGGGTGACATAGCTCCACGAGAATACTTTACTTTTTAGCAAGTCATTTCCCATAAAGAAATTGTCACGATTATTTTTAACTGCACTGACATCTCCTGAAAAATGGAAGAATGCGAGAACAGCTGGATAGATTGCCCAATGCTGAAAAAAGGGCAGCCATTGCCATCGCTCGACTTAACTACCAGCAAGATGGCGGACGATCGAAACGTTTATCGCGTGACACAGACCTAGAGACACTTTTTTGACGCAGCTGGCTGTGCAGCCTCTAGATCTGTGGCACGCGATGAACGTTTCGATCGTCCGCCATCTTGCTGGTAGTTAAGTCGAGCGATGGCTACGGCTGCCCTATTTTCAGCATTGGGAAAGGGTTGCGCCTCAAAGGGTTAAAAGTGGTTCTAACGCGTATCCACGTTACATCTGGAAAAAACCGCTCAAACCTGGATCGACAGCCGCGCGGCAGGCCCAAACGCGGGCCCTTCACAATTCAGCCATCTACCCATGTTCAATGTCTTATCCACTCGGCCATGGTGGGGCCATCATTGCCCCTGTAGACGTCTCAACTACTATACCACGTGAAGCTTAATCAATAACCTAACTTAACAAAAGGCAAATGTACCAAAGAAATACCATTTGCTTTCAAAAGCAAGGCCGTAGCAAAGGGGAGGGATCAAGAAATTCGCCCCCCCCCCAAAAAAAAAAATTAGTCAATGCATTAGTAGTTTTTTTTTTGTTGTTGTTGTTGTTTTGATTCTGGAGATCAATTATCCCTTCGAGATAATAATTTCTTATATTTCTTTTGATTTGTGAGTTATTCGAAAAAAAAAAATGGAAAATTAGTTATTTACAAAACTATAGTAGGAAATTCATCTTACACTCAAATACTTTTTTTGTGCGATTGTATCCGTAAAAGTCCACGTCTTAAAGGGAAGAGGGACACTGTGGGACAATCGATAATTTTATATATTTGAAAAGCTCAAAAATTAGAAAAAAAAAATCCGTAAGTTAGTTGATCACTATTGCAACACTATGGAAACTAGAGCTGGATTCTCCCCTCCTCGATAATTTTTCGCAGTCGTTAACTTTGCCTCGCCTTGAGGTCACTTGAGGTAGAGTTTTAAGGAGGAGCGTCAAGAGGTTCTTGTGATTGGCTAAAAGACCTCCCAATGGCTTCCAGAATCGTTAGCGCAGCCGATAACCAAATAACTGGTTCTGCCCAGTCGACAGCTAACGACCGACGATTTCGGAAACCACCGTGGGAGAATTCCACCCCTAGTCACTGCCACAGTTCATCCTGTAAGGATATTGTAGCCATTTTTGTTTCTACTATCACTGTAGGAAAAATAAGTAGGAAAAATAGATTAATTTGATATTTGATTTAACTGTAATAATAATGTGTTGCCATGATATAGCTGATTTTTTATGTTTCTTACTCATTGTCCCATTGTGTCCCGCAAAGGTGGGACACTGGGACAACTGGAGCACCTTATGAAAATTATTTTTTTTTCACAGAATGAAATGAGGATAAATTCTGAAAAAAAAAATTGTAATGAAGCTCAAAGTTGTCAAAATATTTAATTTTTTATTCATTCAATTTTGTATTCTGCATTTAATTTTATTTTTCATGCGTAAAAGGGAAAGAGTTATTACAAAAACAAGCGAAAATTTTCTCACTGTTCCCCCCTCTGCCTAATGGGTAAAAACTTTTTAGCGCTACATATCCCAACTCCCCCGAAGAGCTGCATATATACCTACCTGATTTTTTTTTTCTGCTATGGCCTTTCTCTCAAAAGTACTGCATACTCTATGAATTTGGCACCTTCCTCGTTTTAACCCTTTGAGGCGCAACCCTTTCCCAATGCTGAAAAAAGGGCAGCCTTTGCCATCGCTCGATTTAACTACCAGCAAGATGGGGGTCAATCGAAGCGTTCATCGCGTTCCTCAGATCTAGAGACAATTTTTTTACACAGTTCGCTGTGTTTGCGCACAGCTCGCTGGTAGTATACCATTTTGCTGGTAGTTAAGCCGAGCGATGGCAACAGCTGCCCCTTTTCAGCATAGAACAGTCTATCCAGTTGTTCTTCTACATCAATGTATTTCCATCGCATTCCTCCAGTTCTCAGCGAGTTGCCGGAGCTGTTAAAAATAATCCTGACAATTTTACAAATAATCGACAATTTTTACGGGAAATGATGTGCTAAAAAGTAAAGGATTCTCCTGTAATTATGTCACCCTATAGCATTTTTATGGAAATCAAATATGTGCTAAAAAGTAGAGGATTCTCGTGTAATTATGTCACCCTCAAGTATTTTTTTGGAAATCAAATTTATTCTTTGTGACTGACAGCAGTCAGTACTTGAGAGTTTAGTGTCCTCACGGCGAGGACACGAGGACACCCCGCGTTTAAGGGTTAAACGTAAAACACATCTCTAAAGATAATTTTACCGTGTTTTGACTTTCTTTAAAGAAAGTTGAAAAATATTCCCTCCACAAAACGGCTTCATGAATGGTTTCACTTTCGCAAGAAATAAAACAAAAAACAAAACTTGATCATGCGTATTAAGCGAAAGCTGCACACGATTTGCAGTCTTGTTACACGGTGGAATTTTCACGACATTCGGACATTCGTAAATCACGTGGCGACATTTATACGATCACGAAAAGTCGAAATATCTGCCGCGGACATTACGTGATGCGGTTTCTAATTAATCGCCTCTCGTCGTCGCAGCAGTAATCCGGGCGACGCCAGTGGAATTATCTTAATCTCACATGCAAATGACAGAAGTTTCATATCTATCGATGAAAATAATAGAAAAAACCCAAGAGTACAGATATTAAAACTGTTGGCGATATATTTAGTTTCGCCTAAGATAAAAAAGATATATGCTTTATGACTAGGCTTGCCAACTTTTATGCATTGATTTACGGGACTTTCGCACTTAAACTGCAGGACACGGCTAAAAAAAAGTGGGAAGCAGTATACTTATTACAGGAAAACAAGAAATACAATTGAAGCGAGATTTAATTTTTGCACTTTAAATAGTTTTATTGAATGCAGAAAAAATACTCAAAATACTGGTGTTAAACGATAAAATAAATAAAAACTTTGTGAAAAAAAAACACACATGAAATGTTGCGTATAACACTTTACGATCGTTTCGACCAAAAATTCTTCCGGTCTTCATCAGACAAAGCCCTTCGTCTTCCTAAACAGAGGGAACTGAAAAAAAGATAAACAAACAAGCATGTTGCCATATGGAAAAAAGGAAAAGGCGAACAAAACCCCGGAGAGAGGAAAAAAGGAGATTGAATAAAAAGAAAAGAAAAGAAGGACAAACAAAAGTACATAAATAAATAATAATAAAAAGAAAAAAAAGAACACACAAACATACACAAAAAAGAAAAACAAAAGAAAACAGAACAAACAAAAGAACAAAAAATCAAAATAACATAAAAACACAATATTTTATACAACATACAGGACAACACATTATGTAATTTTTAAAAATTAATAAAAAAAATAAAAAAAAAACATAAAGGAAAGCCAGAAACACACACACAAAAAACCAAAACAAAATTAAAAAGGGCAAACAAAATAATAGATTTATTATGCCGACAACTAATTCGGCATAATTTACATACAACACTGTTAACAGTTAAAACAATCAGGAAAGTTTAAAAAAAAAATAACACTAATTATTTGTCTTCCAACTCTCATTTTTGTAATCAAAACAAATAGTACCATCATTTGTAATTAAATTAAACTTTTTATTTTCTTTCATAAAGAAAAGTAGTCTTTTTATTTTGGCATTTTAAAAATAACTGAAACAACCTATAAGCAGATATCGATAAAATAACTTTATAAAAGAAACTTACTTTTAAATCACATGTACTACGATTTTAATAATTATTTATTTGGAAAAAAAAATATGTTAAACTCACACCCTCCAAGAGTCCAGCGAGATTTTATATGTAGACTTTCTTTGTGTGGCGTTTAACCCTTTGAGGCGCAACCTTTTCCCAATGCTGAAAAAAGGGCAGCCGTTGCCATCGCTCGACTTAACTACCAGCAAGATGGCGAACGATCGAAACGTTCATCGCGTGCCACAGATCTAGAGACCCTTTTTTGACGACAGCTGGCTGTGCGCGAGCACAGCCAGCTGTCGTCAAAAAAGGGTCTCTAGATCTGTGGCACGCGATGAACGTTTCGATCGTTCGCCATCTTGCTGGTAGTTAAGTCGAGCGATGGCAACGGCTGCCCTTTTTTCAGCATTGGGCAATCTATCCGGCTGTTATCGCGTTCTTCCATTTTTCAGCAGATGTCAGTGCTGTCAAAAATAATCGTGCCAATTTTTTTACGGGAAATGGCGTGCTAAAAAGTAAAGGATTCTCGTGGAGCTATGCCATCCGCAACTATTTTTATAGAAATCAAATCTATTCGTGTGACTGGCAACCTATTCTTCGTGACTGGCAACAGTCAAAACGTCAGAGTTGGGTGTTCCCAGAGCGGGATCACTGCGCCTTAAAGGGTTAATTCGCATGCATCAGTTGGACTTAGACGTTGTAAAGAGTAATTATCGTTGTAAAGAATATCGTTAAACAGGAAACTGCTTTATCTTAATCTGAAGGAGGCTCGAACTGGCTCCTTTCGGGGCTCTCGGCTAGAGATTGTAAAGGGGCCCCTTACTGAGAAATTTAGAGGGTATAGAATATTGGTTCCATTGTATGTAATGTTTAGAAATTAATCTTACGTGCCTAAAAACCACATTTAACTATTTTAGAGCTTTTGAGGCCCCTGACTCTTCGGGGGCCCCCTCGAGCCGCGGGGTTCCTGCTTCGCCACTGCGTAAAGACGTCAGATTACTGGAAAATAAAAAAATCTGGAGGGACTCCAACCAACTTTCCGATCACTTACGATTAAGATCATTACCAAGCATTTAAATAAATTTTAATCGATGAATAATTCAAACATATATGCCAAATTGAAGCTCAATCGAATGCGCCGTTTAAACGCAAGCGCACTTTCAAAAATTTCCCCTTATAGCCATAAAAAGAAATCTTTGTCGTAGCCCTGCAGAAAAAAATATGAGTCCTATCCTATACACACCAAAATCAATACCGGTCTTGCGACGGTGGTTTATAACATATATACCCAATTTGAGTTCAATCGAATGTCCCGTTTAGGAGTTATCGTGTTCACTCACTTACACACAAACACACATACACAGACATACATACATACATCTCGTAAAAATAGCATAAATGAATTCAGAAGACCTTAAAATATGTCAATACACCAAAATCTCGAAGTTTTTCATGATTACAATATTTTCCTTACATGGTACATGTTCGGAAAGTAATAATCCAATTACTCTATCTACATCAAGTTACGCTAACTATAAAGTAGTATATCCATTTTGGGGGGTTTCCTTGGGCTGGGAGCCCTCGGCGATCGCTGACCAGCCCAGTCCGGGCCTGATCAGAAGGAAACTAAGCCAACACTATGAAAAAATATCGTAATAAAGAGAATTATCGTTACAGAGGATATCGTTGCAGCGAGATTGTAGTGTAATACACATTTTGGTCAATAACTTTTACATGAATTACAAAACTGGAAAATAAAAACTTTCAGTATGTTTATAATCTGTTTGTTTTACATTGTAGATTTAAAAAAAAATTCAGTTGTTGAGATATTAAGGATTAAAAAGCCTAAAAATAAACTTTAAATATTTATTAGCCATAATGAAAGCACATTCTAACACAAGCACAAACTATCGAAACAGCTTTATTCTGATATCTTAAGATGGCATAACTAAAAAGAAAAAGAAAAAAGAAAAGATATTTTTGTTTGTCAGCGGAAGAGGGGGAAGAGGACAAAACAAATTAGGACACTGGAATCCACAACCTCAAAGGAAGACTACAATAAAAATGATAAAAACGATGTCGGTTGTGTACACAGAGACGTCGATATTCGATAAATGTGGAACATGGATGGTCGCAATCTAATGCGCAGCGTATGTAAGTAAAATCTAACATAAACTCACGTGACATGTCTCTCATGGCATGACAAACTTTCATTGTCACTACACCTAGCACTTGTGCTTGCATTTATAGTTTGATAGTAAAATTAAAAAGCATTTTCTTTCATGGGCGCCCATACAAGTTTTTACAAAGGGGGAGGGGCAAACTTAAAATATATTTCCAGAGTGGGGCAAATTTCAAACTTGTAACAATTTCAGCTCCAGTTTTGCTTTTTGATGAGATTTTGTTTACATCACAAGACAAACTACTGAAACTCCAGGGGGGGGGAGGGGGGCAAGTGCTTTCCAACTTGGTCTCTCTCGTACGGGAGTACGTATGTTTTCTTGACGTCCTTAAGTACGTAACATCTCCGTGAAGTGCATATTTATTGCTTACGTCAGTCGAAGTAGGAAAATTATTCGGTGTGATTTTCTTTTTTTACTCTTCGACAGTTTATTGAAATTTACAGAATATTTGATTCATGTTTATTCCTTTATAAACCTACTGAGATTTTCACGTCTGCTCTTTATGGTCGTATTCACCAAGCATTAAATCCGTGAGTTAACTCAGCGCTTACTTCTAAGGTTGCCGGAGAAAATGGTATTCACCATGCTAAATACAAGGGTTACCATAATGACCATAATGACAACTGACCAATACAATTTCCGCATTAACTCCGAGAGTCAAACCGGCCATTCAGGTTACTTGACTCGCGGAGTTATGGCGTGTCGTAAATACCCCTGTTAGAAACACATTGACTGACATAAAAATCAATTCTAAATTTCAAACTTTAGTTAAAACTCTTTTACACTAATAAATATTTTGAAAATAACAGCAAAGCAGTTTTTAAAAAATATTTTGTTTACACTTCATCATTTTCGAGGACTCAGAGAGTAGGTGCATGGGCATCGTCAGCGAAATGAAAAGGAGGCAGTCCTCCCCCTTTCCTGGATTTTTTTCCTGCTTTTTGTTCTTTCCAGTATGATAACCATATGCCGAAGTAATATTTACCCCTTCTCCCTGGATTATGCCGACAATCATGAGTAAACTTCATTAAGTTTTGTCTTGTTTGACATAAATGACATAACATTGAAATTGGCATTATTTACTAAGGTAATTAATTTGTAAAAAACTGTTAGTAATTATATTTCATGGGAAGAAAAAGAAACATTCTTTCGGGTTAATTACTTCAAATGCATAAGGAGGTATATAAAGGGAAGCCAGGAATTTTAAATAGTTTTACTTTGTGACAGTAAAACTGCGATGACGTCATCTTAGAAGACCTGGTGATGACGTAAGAGCTTCTGTTCTCAGGCCTTCTGTATCTAGGAGGTGTTGGTTCAGGCAACAACTCCTAGATACAGAAGGCCTGAGAACAGAAGCTTTTACGTCATCACTCGGTCTTCTATGATGACGTTATCACAGTTTTAGTATAAAACTATTTAAAATTTCTGGTGAATTTTTGAAAATATCTTATGTTGAAGATAAAAATTAAAATACCTTTCTGATAAAAAATAATTTTTTATGATCTAAGCCTATATCATATTGTATCATTAGTGATAGTTAAAATTTCCTATTTGTCGTAAAATTAAATTTTCTATCTTAAATCGTCAAAATGTTTTAGGCGGGAGTAAATTCACCACAAACTTTGAATAATTTTACTTTGTGAAAATAAATATGTGATGACTTCATTTTAGTGGACCTAGTAATGACGTAACAGTTTCTGATTTCAGGCATTGTATATCTTGGCATTGTATATCTAGGAGGTGTTGGTTCAGGTCGGGAAAAGCCGGGAAGGAGATAAGGCGAAGACGAAGCTTGCAACCCCACATTACTATATGATTCCGAGTCATCTAAGAATTCGCTACCCCTCCAAGAAAATTTTAACCCCTGTTGTAAAACTTCCTGTATAAAGAATTGCCAATAAAAAAAATTTTAAAACCTCAAAAACTGTTTAAAGGCTAAAACTAATTTAACAAGAAATCGAGAACTTGTGTTTATGGCGGAGCTTTTTGCAGCTGACGAAGGATGGAACCTCACCATAGAACAATGGTATGTCACTGAAAATGGTAAACGGACGAAGTCTGATGGTCCCGGGTTCGGGTCCCATCGCGCTGCTGTCGACCGAACCGTTCAGAGTTTTCCGTGGTTTTCTCCGAAACTAGCGTGAATACCGATTTGGACCTCTTAGAAAGACCCCCACGGAGGGCACCCCCCCCCACCTTGTGGTGTCTTTCTGACGTGGCTTTATAAGCGGCTTTGAGGCCAAGCAGACAAATCCGAAATACATGTTACACAAACAAACAGACGAAGGATGAATCATTTGCAGCATACAAAAGTGGTAGTACAGTATATTTTTTATTTATTTATGAGAGTTATTTTATAAAACTCTTAACTAATTTTACAGAATGAATCACTCGCTAAGCAGTTGTGAGTAACAAAAATACTCAATAGAGAAACTATCGTTTAAAAGATAAAATAATCAAAACTCCATAAAATAACACACATTAAAGGTATATCTTAAAAGGTACTTGATAAGTACCTTTTATGTGTGTTATTTTACAAAGTTTGAGTTATTTTATCAGTTGTGAATGTGAAATAATTAAAACTGTGTAAATTATTACATATAAAGAGTACTTATCAGACTGGGATAAGTACCTGTTATGTGCGTTGATGGACAGTGCTTGGGAGAGTCAACTCCCTATCGGCTCGGCTGCTGTGGGACCGTGTACGCTAATGGGAGTTGGTGCATGTAAAATCCGTCGTGGCTCCAATATCCTCCATGTTTAAAGCTACCTCTGGGGCTGCCGATTTCAGGGAGTTGGTCCCTTCTCTGTAATGGGTTGAAAAAGTTAGGGAACCACGTGCTAAGATGGTCTTCTTCCCACTGGGGCCACTCTAACGGAAACCGCAACCTTCGCCCTTCGACGCCTCTTATGGAGGATCTGGCACCTCTGTGGTTGCCAGAGGGCATTAGAAACAACAACAACATGTGTGTTAATTAACAAAGTTTTAATTATTTCATATTTTAAACACCAGTTTTTTTAGTGTTCTTTGTTAGTTGTGAGTGTGATCAAGTAAGACAAATACGTTGGAAAACGCATCATGAACAATCCATCTTACTCGATTCGTCTTTTTCGTCACATTTTGTCACCAGGATGTTCCGCCCTCCCATGACCACGGTACATATCATCCAGTATAAACTCTCGTTTCGGGCCCTATGCTTGAATGCTCCAATGACTCCAGAGAATGCAAATCATCAGTGCCATGCCGTGATTGAATATTACTGCCTTTCCCTTCTCGCTACTTTTGGCTTTATGCTACTCCGGAGATGGGCTGACTGTCACTGCTATGAAGGGCTTCCCTTGTATTTAACCAAGGGATGGAAACGATTTCTTCCTTGGGGATTAGATGAGGAGCTGGTAATAGATATCTGTCTGGCAAAGATAGATATCTGTTATCCACTTCCTTGTAAGAGGAATAAGCCGAAAATTTTTCTTATCTTTTCTTCTTTTTTTTAGTTATCAAAGACAGTGAACCAAGTGATTCGGACTTTGGACTGGTTGCCCGACCAGTGGCATGGTGCATAGCGCACTGAACTGGAAGACGGAACGTGCCTAGTTGTAAACCAGGTCGCGTCCGCAGACCTAAACTTTCGGAGTTTTCCGTGGTTTCCTCCGAAACTTAGAGCAAATATGGGTTAGGACCCCTTAGAAAGCCCCACCCCACCCCCCACGGAGGGCATCCCACCCATAGGCCTAGGTTCCTTATGCAAATAATTGGCAATAATCCCACAACACCAACTTTGGACTTGTAACTGGAAGATCGCGGGTTCGATTCTGACGTATCGCCAAAGACTGCGGTGTACGTGCACGTATAATCTGTGGTTCCTAAAGTTTTCTCAGCGGTCGCTAGCAGTTTCCAGTGGCAGATTAATGCAAGTTTTTCGGTGGGGGCGGTTAGTTAGAAGATTGACATACACATCCATTTTATGGAAGTAAAATAGGATCTTTTACATTAATTTCTTTTTTTCTCGGGGGGGGGGGCGGTCGCCCACTACGCCCCCCCTTTTAATCCGCCCTAGGCAGTTTCCGAGGGATGTTCCATATATTTTGTTGGTAATTACATAAGGCATTTTTCTATAATTAATCTCTTGTAGGTGGTCAGGAAATTTGGTCACCACAAATAAGTTTTCAAAACTGAATCCAGTTTTGCGATATACCCTGTAAATGACGAGAAATCGCTAAAACCTAATGTCATCGAATGGACTTTTAAGAAATCATAACTAGTGTCTCAAATTTGGCATCTTTCAAAATTCAGAAAATTTATCCGTTCCCCTACATTCAGCGACTTTTTGCTAAACTTTTTAACTTTGAAAGATTTTATTTTGATCAATCGATTTTAAGTGTTTGATCTATTATTGTAATTAAACAAATGAAATAGGTAAATAAACGAAGAGTTGTTTTTTTTTTTTAATTCCATCTAACTATAAAGTGATCAAAAGTTGCATTGAGAATTTTTTAACTATAGAACTCGCCAGCCGCGAACACATAATTCTTTTAATGGGAAGGTGTTTTAGACATAATTATAATGTAAATGGACATATGAACCCTGAACTGGTATACGACACCTAAACTAGCAAATTTTAATAATTTATTTTTGAAATTGCGGGTATTACAGTTGAGTATTGTTAAAGAGAATAGTGCTGCCATCTATGAAATTATAGGAAAACTAATGATTATGATTCAACTACGAATTTTACTGCTGCCATCTCTCTGCAACGAAATGTATTCGAAAGTAATCTTTACTTGAGCTAAGCCTGCTTTTCTATGCCTATCTGTCCGAATCAGTTTTGCAATGCTGGTCTAAAAAAATTTTTTTTAAAGTCCCCACTGTGAAAAAGTTTCAGGTATCTTAAGTTTCCTCAAGGTTTATTATTTGTGTTCTAGTGGTCACTATGCGGGATAAAGAGTAAACGTTCACGCATTTCAACCTTACAATTGTGAAAGATTTAATTTTGATAAACAACAAGTTCATAAACTATTGAAATTTTGAATATTCAGCAAATTGCGTATTCGGTGGAAAATCTTCACGTTAACTAGTAAATAGAAATTATTTAAATAGGCCAAACTAAAATTTTGAGTGCTGCCATCTAGTAACTAATGTTCTAATTAAAATAACAAGTTTGACAATGCTTGGTGTTTTATCAATTAAAGATATTTCTTTTCTTTTCTTTTTTTTTTTCTTCTTTAAAGACTACAGGTTCAACAGGACATTTTAACAGAATATCTTACAAAAGTGTTTAAAAAAAAAAAAAAACAGTGAGAGAAAAAAAAATGAAAATCGAACATTATTTTAACAATTAGTGATAATGGTTATTCATTTTTGGACTTTTCTATATACTTTCTACTTGGTTTACGCAAAGAGGCACGTGGTAAGCTTTATACAAGAAAACTTTCGTAATATTAATACTTTTTTTAGTGCATTTTTTTACACAGCATTGTGTAGAAAATACTGACTGTGTGTAAATACAGAGTGAAACTGAAAAAACGAGCCAAACTTTGAGAGGAAGTAAGGCACATAATAATGATTTGTAATCACCTAGCAATGTGGGGTCAGAATAGGGGCGTATCCACGCGGATGTATCCTCCCTCAAAATTTTCGAATTAGTTAGCATAAGCCTTAAGTCCATAAGGTTAAGTACATAAATTCCGTTTATTTATTCACGATTAATTTCACATCTCTACCTCTCCCCCCTCCACACACACACATACACACTAGAAGAAAAATCCTGCAGAATTGCTAGAAAGTCTCTTTCAGTAGTTGTCAGCTGTCGTTAGCAGAGAAACGTTAGCTCTCCTTAGAAGCTGTGCCTTGTTGTATTGCGGTTTTATAAGCGATATTTTCGCTTGTTTTGGGAAGCTCCTTTTTGAATGCTGTTTGTAAATACTTCATTTTTGTACACTGAGGAGCAGATGTCCGTTTTCTACGAGAAGTTCCACCGAATTTTAGCCTGTGGAAAGATTTTATGGTGTGAGAAATAGAGCATCTGGGAAAGCCTCGGCATTAAGCTAACTGTTAAAAACTGTATTATTTCTTATTAATTTCTGTGAACGGTGCTCTGAAGATTATTCGTCGACTTTCTAGAATCAATAAAGTTTGTGTTTGTTGTATTGCGGTTTTATAAGCGATATTTTCGCTTGTTTTGGGAAGCTCCTTTTTGAATGCTGTTTGTAAATACTTCATTTTTGTACACTGAGGAGCAGATGTCCGTTTTCTACGAGAAGTTCCACCGAATTTTAGCCTGAGGAAGGATTTTATGGTGTGAGAAATAGAGCATCTGGAAAAGCCTCGGCGTTAAGCTAACTGTTAAAAAACGTATTATTGCTTACTAATTTCTGTGAACAGTGTTCTGAAGATTATTCGTCGACTTTCTAGAATCAATAAAGTTTGTGTTTGTTGTATTGCGGTTTTATAAGCAATATTTTCGCTTGTTTTGGGAAGCTCCTTTTTGAATGCTGTTTGTAAATACTTGTACACTGAGGAGTACAAGTATTTACAATTTTTGTACACTGAGGAGAAGATGTCCGTTTTCTACGAGAAGTTCCACCGAATTTTAGCCTGTGGAAGGATTTTATGGTGTGAGAAATAGAGCATTTGGGAAAGCCTCGGCATTAAGCTAACTGTTAAAAACTGTATTATTTCTTATTAATTTCTGTGAACGGTGCTCTGAAGATTATTCGTCGACTTTCTAGAATCAATAAAGTTTGTGTTTCGTCTTGTCAACTAAAATGTTTACTAGAACTTTCTATATACACAGAACTTTTAAGTTAACGAACCCGGAAACTAACCAGAGTTTTCTGCAACAATATTAAACTGAAAGTGTATGGTGTATTCATAATTTTTCAACGTTACAACTAATTCAACGATAGATAATCCGTGTTATATTAATATATCCCGAGGTAAATTCAACAGAAGAGACTATGTAAATATTTTTTGAAATAATCAATAGTAAAAACCTTTTCATTTTTAGCTTTTTAATTTCTGAACATGTATCATGTAAGAAAAGAATCGTAATCATGAAAAAATTCGCATTTGAGATTTTGATATTTGGACACGTTCTGAGGTCTTTGAGGTTATTTTTACGAAATGTATGTATGTATGTATGTGTGTATGAGAGTGAATATAATAGCGCCTAAACGGTGAAATCGATTGAACTCAAATTTGATATATATATTATAGACAATCGTCGCACGACTGGTGTTGATTCTAGTGTGTGTATAGGATTTATAGTTTTTTTACAAGGCTGCAAAAAAGATTGTTATATTTTATGGTCTATGGACTAGAATTCTTGAAAGTGTAAACGATGTATTCGATTTAGCTCAAATTTGGTACGTATTTTATACACCACCCTCGCACCAGCGGTATTGATTTTGGTGTGTATAGGACTTATAGATTTTTTAAAGGATGACAAAAAGAATTCTTTCACATTATGGCCTAATGGAAGGAAATTCTTTAAAGTACGTTAACGTCTAAACGGTGCGTTTGATTAAAGAACAAATTGGGTATGCATGTAAAAGGTCACGGTCACATGACCTGAATAGAGTTTGGGGTGTGTAGAGCTGACAGCTTGTTCATGGGTCGAGATGGTTGCGAGACCGCGAGACGAGACGAGACTTTCCGCGGTGTCGCAATTTTCCGAGACTATACCTCGGTGTGCGAGACGAGACCACCAGACGATACCTACGGGTGCGAGACGAGACCGCGAGACGATACCAAAGGATGCGAGACGAGACTGTGGGACGATACCTCGGCTCAGCTCTGGTGCGAGACCGCGAGACTAGTCTCGTGGTCTCGCGCTATAATTTTTTCAGAAAATTTTATCCCTCTTATAGGCTGACTGTTTGTATTAGTACATAGTACAGCTTGTGAGGATGCGTTCTAAATTTTTTTGAGTCTCTAGCATCAGTGAATTCTTTGAAAAGCTGAGCAAAAGTTTCAAGATTTTCTTCAAAGAATAGCCAGTGTGACTGGGTGGCAGCGTCTAATAATTAGGCTGGCCGTGACTGGTCGTTGGAGGAATCACTCTTTGGAGATTCACAAGAATGCTAATTCAATTAACTAAATACTGTCTTAGTCGTAACATGTTCGATCTTAGAGGTGACCGGTCTTCGAAGGTGATCGTTATTAAAGATTTTACTGTATTAATGTTATAGGTCTCGCTGGTTTCTTAGAATTGTTGGTTCTTATCGGCTAGACTCAAATGTTTAACTATTGGTGTTTTGTGCTGAATTTTCTGCGTCCTTTTTGCAATAACATTAGAGAAAACAATTATAATTTTAACATGGAGACGTAAAAGTTGGTTCTCAAGCAGGGCCGAACTGGACCGCTGAAACGGCCCGGGCGATTCGATCAGACCGATTTCCAACTTCCTTCGTGTACGGCGAGAACCTAACAAAATAATGGAGTTTGCAGTACATCACTTCTCATTAAATTAGGAGGAAGCTTTCCAGAGCTGAAAATTACGGAAAATTGGGGAACGGGTGAATTTACAGAATTTTAAAGTAGCCTGGGGCAGGGCTTCTCTGTACGATTTATTTTACATACCTGTGCAAAATTTCAAGCCCATCGTTGTAACAGTGTAGAATTGTATATCGGACAAACAAACAAGCTTAATGTATTATAATATATGTAAGAATAATTATAATTAGAATAAACTATCGTCTAGATGTGGGAACCATTGTTCAAAGATATGTGCCCTTGTACATTTTGCGTCGCGACCTTGCTGGTCACTGTCGAATCTAGAGCTTCTGGAGGCTGTCCTTGGCTCGAATCTAGAGCCTTGCGAGGACGACCCTTCCCGAGGACAATCAAACCACCGGCCCCCCGTTCTCAAGTACATCTCTCAACCATCCCTAGTTCGTGTTAGAAGTAATTTGCAAGGAGATTCCATTGCATTTTGGTACTTCGTACACGGAGGTAAATATAAAGGGGAGGGCGCAGGAGTCATACGTTCCCTCCGAGAGAGATAGATTTACACTAGATAAAATTTCTTTCTTACCTGACACTGGCATATTTCATGCAATTTTGATGGTATTGAAGTTGTGTGACCTGTTAAAAAAATAATCTCGACAATTTCACCTATAATCGACAATTTTTACGGTAAATCATACGCTATAAAGTAAAGAATTCTCGTGTACCTATGCCCTCAGCTAGAAAAAGTTTGCACAAAAAGTGTACAAAATCCGAGCGGATTTGGCACCTCTGCTTGTGCATAAAAAGTGCAAACTAAATTGTGCACAGAAAGTGCACTCTGGGGACCTAAACACAAAAATGTAGAGGACGTGGTCGTTTGCTTTCCACTTTAGTGCTGCCATCTATATTCATACATAAGAACTTGCTCCATTTTTGAAACTTCCGAGGACTAGATTCGAACCGGTGAACCGAGCATTTTAACCACTAGACTGGAGATGACTCAGAATGATGTGTCTTAAGTTTGAAGTGATTGTTGTTTCAAGTTCGGAATTGGAACATTTATGTATTGAAATAAATAAAACTAGAATTTACCAGTACACTTCTCAAAATTAAAAAAAAAAGCGATTTCTATGCATTTTAAGCATTTGGAACCCGAGAACGACCGTCAAAAAAAAAAGTTTGTCCGTCTGTCATTTTGTGCGTGACGCTTTTTTTATTCGCACATCACCTAAAACTGACTGAAGCTAATGAAATAAAATTTGGTGACATGATAGGTGGTCACTCATCTTGAACTATATTTTTAAAAAATTCATTAGCTTTTGAGATTTTCCAAAAATTGTTTCAAAGTGCGTACATTTTCGTTCGCAGATCAGGTATGAACGACTAAAGCGAAAGAAATGAAATTTGGTGACATGATAGATGTTCACTCAATTTAACCTATAGGTGTCGGATTAATTTTTTTTTTTCAATTAGATTTTGAGATGCTTCTAAAAATCGTTTCAAACTGGGTAAATTTTTGTTCGCAAAATTTACCTACGCGATAGGTGGTCATACAACTTTAAAAAAGTCCCTAGACAGGGCCGTACCCAGAAAAAATTTCCAGTAGGGGGACCAAAAATTTCGTGGGTGGGGACTAAAAGGTGAAAAAGGCTAAGTTTTTCAGAAAAGGCTACATTATTATTGTTTTGTTAACAAGAATTTAAATTTCGGGGGGGGGGGAGCGTCCGGTCCCCCCCCCCCTGGGTACGGAATTGTCCCGAGAGTTTCCCTAATTATTTGGGAAACATTTACATAGTCCCCTAATTAGAGTTTCCCTAATTATTTGTCCCTAATTATTTGGATTAGATTTTGAGATTTTGCGAAAATTGTTTCAAACTGCTTAAATAGTCATCAAATACAACTAAATTGTTGCATTTTGCAATTACAAAAGTATGTTGAATATGTATAAATATGATAAAGCTGTACATGAAGTTGATGAATTCATTGAATTTTTTTAAATTAAAAATGAAGCACTTGATGATGATTTTTGAGATGTTTTGTGTGAGTTTGATTTTCAAAGCAAACTAATTTTTTGTTGCAAAAATTTTGGTGAAAAGAAGTAGTAAAATTTTTCCATCCCTGTGCCTTTTATGGAATATGACATTTGGATATCCACAAAGTTCAATGTTAATATGTACTTGGAAAAATTCTACAGATTTGTAATATACAGAAATAATGAAAATTTGAAATATATAAATTTTCACATCCATAAAAAAGTACATTTAAAATTGAAATATGTAAATTTTTTGCGAATAAAAAAATCAAAATTTTTGCAAACACAGAATTATACTTTTATTTTATGCAAAAAATGTGCAAAGTATTTGAAAACATAGAATGTGCACTATTTTGTATGCATAAAAACTGCAGATAATTTGCACAAAAAGTGCATACTTTTCAAAGTATTCAAAAATATGCACTTTTTGTGCACAAATTGTGTACAATCTATACTTTTGTGCAAAAAAAGTGCAGACTTTTTCTAGCCTCCCTCAAGTATTTTTTATAGAAATCAAATTTATTCTTAGTGACTGACAATAGTCAAAATGTCAGAGTTTTGTTAAAAAGTCTTGTGCCAAACTCTTTCCCTTTTCAAAAGCTTTCTTTCAATACTAGTAAGTTTATTTTCAGAATGCGTTTACAAGCGTTTTTGAATTACATCGGAACTCCGTTTTAATAAAAAGCGAAATCTGTGTTCCCGCTATTTTTCAAGTGTAACAGCTCGAATATAACGAACCACGAGTTATAACGAAATTAGTGAACAAAACCTTTTGTCCCTTAAATCTGTTATATCGGGGATTGACTGTATTGGTGCTTTTTCTTCTTATTTGCTGTTTGTAACGATAAAAAGAATGCTGTGAAAGGACTGAAAACGTTATGCCGTTTTATCAAAAGTGTTGAATGTACCCCCGAATAAGTTTTTAAAAACCTCACACAACTGGATTGTTATGAATTAATGACTGCCAATAAAAAACAAACAAACAATATATATATATATATATATATACTATCCGACTCCGCAGACCAGTTGGTTCACCATCTTAATAAATCTTGTTCGGAGAGAATCCTATTTCGCACCGGCTTCCTTGGCTCTGAAATCGATCAGATTCTGAATGGAATTTAAAATTATGATGGTTACAAACAGCGCGGCCCTAGGGTAAGTGAACCCCCATGCTAAAGTAATAAAGATGCCCCCTTTTATGCCTTACTTAGTTTCTGAGTTCGAAATGACGTCCCTTCGAAACCGGTGTCCCGATGAGATGCTTGCATTGCTTACCGTGTCGGACCGCCCCTCGTTACAAAAATAAGGTGGTTTACTGATAAAAACCTGCAAAAGTGTACCATTTATTTTCATCCCATATTAATTCTGTAGAGTTTCTGGATATATTGGCCGTTATCAAAAAATCTGAAACCCTATCAGATTTTAAATACGCACTACCCAGATAGCACAGCAAACTTGCATCAAACTTGCAGCAAGCTTGATTTATCAAATCAATAAGCTTGAATTAAGCTTGAAAATTTCAAGCGTGTAAGCTTGATGCAAGCTTGAATCAAGTGTTCTAGTTTACACATCCCCAGCTTGCATTAAGCTTGGCATTTCAAGCTTGAATCAAGCTTGACATTTCAAGATTAAAAAATTTTCCCCCCAAAAAAATTTTCTGAATACACGGGGCGCCCGCGCCCCACATACTTTATTTTTCCGTGCATTTTCCCCCTCTATATTGAAATTTTAAGTTATTTTAATCTGTTATATGAAACGTCGACGGATGGGTTCGATCCCAGGAACTTTAGGCTGTAAGGAACGCGTGCTAACCGCTCGGCCATTATTGAAGTGACTGTTGTCACGCCAGATCGATAAGTATGGGCGATGCTGATAAGTTTCTTTTATTTTTCCATGGGATGAATCAAAATTTAAATAATGTTATGTGTGATTTATAGACTCTACTAATAGGGAAATAAGTATAATATAAGCTTAAAAGCAGGACACGTTTTAAAACTTTCAATATCGCAACACTCATCGTTGAGCAATACTACTGGCCAAAATCGAGACAAACGACTGATTTTGAAATCAATTTCGTAGTATAATTGTATTTTATTTTGAAGAATTTCCATATTTGGAAATATAGAATGGGTTCACTTACTTAACACAAATTTTGTGTTAAGTAATCTGAAATCAAAGAAACAGATAGTTAAACGTTACTTCTAAATGCTATATCACAGTTGCTAACATGTATGGAATACAAACACTTTAGTCATTTTTGTAAATATGTCTTAAAATAACAAATAATTGAATATTTTTGCTATTTTTTAACGCTAAAAATTCTCTTTACAAATGTGTTTATTTTCCTACATATTAGTATGATATATCGATATAGAGCATTTCGAAGAATTAAAAATAAGTTTAAATTAATTTATACAAATGTAAATTTGAATTATTTTCATTGTTCATACTTTATAATTAAAAAAATTATTTAACTTCTGAATTTTTTTTATCCTTTGTAATTTTATTTTAAAACTAGCTGAAGTACCCGTTCTTCGCACGGGAATGAATGGACCCTTTGATATTACGATTTGTGGTGATTACTATTCATTGTAATAAACAGATATAGCAAAGTGGATATCGCGTTATATTGTGTCCAATAATCATGCATACCGAATTGCAAGGCAATCGTTTGTACGGTGCAGAAGGCCATGCGGCGTAGCGCAATCTAGTGGCGAGTTTTAGCAAAACGGATATGGCGAAAATATTTTTCGCATTCAGATATCGATGTATACGAATTTTCATGACTATCGACTGGACAGTCCTGAAGTTCATGTGTTGACGCGACATCTAGTGGCAAGTTATAGGAAAATGGATAGCGCCAAACTCTTCCCCGTGTTCAAATATCTATGTATACCTATTTTCATAGCGATCATTTGCACAGTCAAGAAGTGATACACTGCAGGGCCATCCAGTGGTTCAATAAAGTAATGATTTGCTACAGCGCCGTCAAGTGGCGAGTTATAGCAAAATGGATAACGCCAAAATATTCTCATTGTTCAAATAGCTATGTATACTGATTTTCATAGCGACCGTATTCAACTATCTATGTATACCAATTTTCATAACGATCATTTGCACAGTCAAGAAGTGATACACTGCAGGGCCATCTAGTAGTTAATTAAAGTAATGATTTGCTACAGCGCCGTCAAGTGGCGAGTTATAGCAAAATGGATAACGCCAAAATATTCTCATTGTTCAAATAGCTATGAATACTGATTTTCATAGCGACCGTTTGAATGGTCAAGAATTTGGCCTGCTGCAGCGTCATCTAGTGGCGAGTTAAAATAATAATGTATTGCAGTGTCATCTAGTGGTGAGTAACATCAAAAGGAACGCAGTTAGAATATATTCTTCGTGCTCAAATGTGTAAGTATAAAAAATTTTATGCCGATCAGTCGAACGGTATAGAAGTTGATGCTTTTCAGCGCCATTTAGCGGCAAGTTACAGCAAAATGGATAATGAAAAATATTCTCCGTGTTCTAATATTCGCGTGTACCAAATTTCATCGAAATCGGTTGGATGATATTCGCATAGCAAACGGCTAAACGGAATAGAATTCGCCGTTCTGTTGCGCCACCTGGTGGCAAGTTAGAGGAAAACGGATAGCATAAAAATCTTCTCCATGATAAAAGACTTAGGTGAACCAAATTTCATGGTGCAACGGTGCTCAACGGTGCTGGAGTTTTTCAACCTCATACACTCATACCAACATTTATTTTTATCTATAACCAGTGTCATTATATATCCCAGTCTCAAATAAAATCCAGTTTCAAATCTAAGCCTCGCCAAAGTGCCAACATACGCCATTTTGCAAGCGTTTTTTCAGGAAATCATTCGAAGCATTGACTTAGCAGCAATAATATATGGGAAATGGTTCGACCGCGAAAAAGTAAAGCAAGCCTTTATTTGAAAAGTTGAATCCCTTAATACAGCCGAATTTTTTAAAATTATCAACTATAACGTGTTTTATTCATCATTACTCCGATGTACTAAATGAGAAGATTTCAATTTTCTGAAATTTGGCGGAATTCCCCCAACTTAAATCAATATACTCATTTGGCGAGAATTCTGGAGATAGATCAATTGAAATCCCTTAATAACTGCATTATTTCTTCACGGATCATTAAAATTTAACGCTGTATTCTAATAAAACCTTTGCACTTGTTTTCAAAAATCTATTTCCTTAAGCTCTCAATAAATTGAGCCAAGCCGAAATCTGTGCAAACCGCTAGAACTCACTTTCACAAAATCGGCATTTGAGCCATTTTATTTTTTCGAGAAACTAAAATAATTTACGTATTAGCCTCGGAAATCTTCAATTCTTATTGTTTTGCGTGTAAAGCATTACATTCCTGCTCTGATTTCCCATGCACACGATATTATAATTAAAAAAAAAATAACCTTACGCATGTAAACTAACAAAAAAAAAATCATTATTATTCTTTTATTTTTACTTTGAGAATTTAAAACATTTTATTCGGCAAAATCGCCACACATGGCAACCACGATCCTTATTTCACACTTTTTTCACTACAGGGGTTACAATTACGGAAAGATTTTTGCGTGAAGAGCATAAAAAATCTCTTAAATTCCGGGAACGGGTGGACTTTCAAAGTTTTAAAGTGGACTATGAGTTATTCTATATTATTTTACATATCTGTACTAAATTTCAGGCCGATAGGTCCATTTTTGTGGATTTGTATACGAATCAAATCCACAAACAAACAAACAAACAAACAAACAGAATTTCATTTTTATTTATAAGATTACAAAATTGTAAGATTTTTGGGCCCTAAAATCTGTAATATGGGGCTCTGGCAGTTGCCCCGTTTGCCCTGCCGGTAATATGGCACTGGTAATAAAATAAAACACATCTTTTACGAACTTTCAGCAAATTTGAGGACGCTAGACAATTAATGTCCATTCTCTTTCACAGATGGCGCCATCACTGCGCACTTTGCAAGCTAAAATCCAGCTTAAGCCAAGCTTGCATTGCCAAGCCAAATGTCAAGCTTGATTTAAGCTTATGTGCTGTCTGGGTAAATTGCTATATATTAAAAGCGTTTCATAATCCATACGTCTTCCTATTTTCTTTCCTTATTCCATTAAGTTGTGAAGTGCATTATTATTCATGCGTTTGATTAAACAAAATTAAAATTGATATTTCTAACATCCTTTTTTGGATGTAATACAATAAAAGTAGAATGGAAAGAAGCTGCGACGAAAAATGAACAATTCGAACTGAGTGAAAATTTCAAAAACTTATTCAGGAGTATTCTTTATCCAAGGCAATCGTAGCAGACGATAAAATGATCTCATTTATTAGAAACTGCGTATTGTAAGTTTGTGCAATCTGTCTGGAGCTCTGTAAAATAAAAACCTAATTATTTTTTGTATAAAAGATACTTTTCTGTATATCATAGGAGTGTTTTTGCCTCGCTATAAAATGTAGCCTATATGTTAATCCAGAACTTTAACTGTCTTTATTCGAAATTTCATCCAAATCCGTCAAACCATTTCAGCGTGAAAGAGTAATAAATATACATACAAGCATTGACATTTATATATTAGTAGGATTTAAAAAAGGTTTCACAATGGAAGTATGGCATATAACGTCATGCATCCATAATAAAAAGAGAGAAAAATACTATTTATAACATGCATGCATGTATTTTTATTTTTGAACTGTTTTGCCTATTAAATATATATATATATACTAGGGGCCATAGCCCCCCTAGAATCGCTAGGCTCGCTTTTCGTATGAGGCATTCGGCCCCTAATAAGGCTTATTCGTAGAAAAGGAATAATTGACAAAACCCAAAGATTGAATCAGATAGAATGTTACCGAGCTACACATTCCTTGGTTCTTGCATGTTCCTTGGAAAAACTTCACACTAGTGCTGGGCCAAAAATCGATAAATACCGACATATCGGTTTTATTTCAACATCAGATATCCGATATTCCCATTTTCATTTCAGTGAAATCTCGAATTCGATAAAGGTCAAAAATACAGGCCGGCGATAAGAAAATCCAGAGATCAATACCAGCTTGTGATGCTTTTGCTACTGCTTTCTCTCCGTTGATGACGATACCGGATCGCGGAAAAAACAGCTCCATGGTTTATTAGCACAATTACCATAATTAATTAATGTATATCTCAGAAACTATCCAGAGGAGCGCGTTTTTATTGATTCTCGACCCCCCTAGACTGAACACCCCCATCGATACTTAAAATTTCGAATGCTTTGACACCAAACTTAACCTTTTAATCTTACAGGCCAGGGGGTCATACGATGCTCCCCTATATTTTAAATTTGGGCATTTTAAGTGCTAGCCTCTTCCGGCGGCATCTCCAAAGCCTGGAAACCGTCCCAGAGCCAATTTCTACATGTTTGCAGTCCTTTTAAGCCTCAATCATGGTTAATTTGTCTAATTACCATAATTAATTAACGTATATCTCGGAAACTATCCATCGGAGCGCGTTTCTATTGATTCTCGACCTCCCTAGGCGCTGTACCCCCATCGATACTTAAAATTTCGAATATTTTGACACCAAACTTAACCTTTTAATCTTACAGGCCCAGGGGATCATACGAAGCTCCCCTGTATTTTCATTTCGGGCAGTTTAAACACTAGTTTTACTTGAACCACCCTACGACGGCATCTCCAAAGCCTACAAACCGTCCCAGAGCAAATTTCCACACGTTGGCATAGGGCTGGGCCAAAAATCAATATTTACCGAACTATCTGATTTATTCCGGCATAATAAATTCGATCTTCCCCTTTTCATTTCAGTGAAATTTGGAAAACGGTAAAGTTCCAAAAAGTATCGGCCGCTCCGATAAAAAAATATCGAAACCGATTTCCGTCAGTTTTCCAGCAGTGATCAACGCTACTAAAAACTAACGCGTCAATCAAGCATTCCCGTGTCCGATTACAATACCGATTAAAGAACTTTGTGGGATTCGTACGGAGCCTGCAAATGCATAGCTGTCGGTCGGCATATTTTATTCAATTGGAAACAGTTGACTTTTTTGTTGTTGTTTACGACAAGTTCAGATTTCGATGACAGTATTTGTATTTATACAGTTTTTTTTTTTAAAACTGAAACTTTTCAAACTATGTTTATATTAATCTGCCATTAAATGATATTAACTGAGATATATGAAGGGTCCAGGTGTAAAACCACTTTACAGCCTTTCTTTCGAAAATGAGATAGTGGTGTCATCTTCTAGCTTTAAATGAGCACTATCACCACTTGAATTATTTTTGGGGTAGGAACACTATTAAGAAAAAAAAAAAAACAAGCTATGGTATAATGGATCAAGTTTTGGTATAATGGGGAAAACCACTTTACTGCGGGCCCTCGAAGTCGTTTTTCTCAGAAGCAAAATTTTATTGTTCTACCCCTGGACCCTTCATATATTAATTTTAATTAAATAAAGTACCAGCAATTACTCACTAAAATCTATTTTAATTAATTTTCGAATATAGCAAGTGGTTGTACGGTTTGTTTATTTGATTGCTTACATTTCAAAAATACTAAAATTAAGTGAGAAAAATATCGATATATCGTGATATCGCGATATAAGATGGTATCGATATCGATATTTCAAATTCCTATATCGTCCAGCCCTACTTCACACTATTTTTAAATGTGTAAAACCTATGGAATACCTTGCGTATTTGCCATCCATGGCGATTTTTCATAATTGGGCGACTTACGGATGAGTATAGTTTATAATTATTTCTAAGAAAACAATGCTTCATATGTTTTCTTTGGTAAAAACTAGAACAGCTGTTATATGTTGCTTCTAATCGCGACTTTTCATTATTTGGCGATTTACACATGCTCATAACCGATAATCATTATTCATGTAGGGTTGCCGTGAAAACAGTTATCCACGCATTCATATGCATAATCCTTTGCAGATTGATTTATTTAGCACCGCGAAATATATCATCTCGCCGCGCGGCAAATATCAATGCTGTACTTGCTATAATGGTATAATTAACGCCGCCAAATATTTCAACGGGTGGCAATATCCAAGCTGAACCTAACCGGCATTACTATAATATGCATTTGAATTATTTTTAATTTTCAAAATACTGCGTGCTAAAATTTTGGATTTAGATTCACTCTGCTTGAGATAGCGTTTTTCCAGATCGTACCTGATGCCAAAATGGGGATTTTTAAATCAGTTACAGTTATTATTAGAAAAAATTTAGAAAAACGAATCGGCGGCAATTTTAAACGCCTGTTATCTAAGGCAACTTACTATGTGAAAACTGTGAACTTGTGCAATACACTTATTTATTTTACTTACTTTTTAATTTGGCGTGAAAATGGTGTAATTCTACTTCATGTTTGATAATTTCACGCAGGAATTGCTTTCTTGCAAAGGCATGAATGATTTTATACTGGCGAAAATTGCCAAGCCTGGCAACCATTATGCTTATTTTTTTCAGGTTTTTATTAATATTTTCGAAAATAATTGGAATTTCGAAAAGTAAGTCAGCTTACCAGCTTCCCCGGAATTTTCCGAATCCGTGTGGATACTTTCTCCAAACTCATATTCCCACGGTCTCGGAGGAGATAGCAGAACAAGCTTTTGACAGCGGCGGCTGCCGTTATTTTTTTTTTTTTTTTAAGAATAGAGAGATATATGCTATATTCTGCTTAGTTGTCATATAATATTTTATTGGAAATCTGCTACTGCCCTTTTAGGATCCTATTTATATATTGATTGGTTTTTATTTTTGAATATCTTAATTGAAGAGTGATTGATTCCTTAAGTCGTAAGTTTAGCCATTTTAATATATATATATATTAAAATAGCTAAATATAATGTAGAATATATATATATATATATATATTTATTTATATATATATATTTATATATATATATATATATATATATACTTATATATATAACCAATTTTTTGGTAAAATCAATCAATAATTAAAGCGAAGTTTCTTAGATTTAATAAAGTCTAAGGTAATTATGTTGTTTTAAATTAATTAAATTTTTAAGTGTGAGCGCAAACCAATTTAAATTTTTGTAGTAAAACGATATTGTATTATTTTAATAATGTTAAAAAAAACTTCTACGGAATTATTTTTCTCCCAAAATTATTATTATATAGAAAAAGCAGAAAAAAAATCCCGTTTAAGAAGATTTTGCTTTTTATTCCCTTGAATAATTCTTAAGCAGGTGTTATATCAAAATATTGGTAGAAAAAATATCGGAATTTGCGAAAAGGTATTTTATGCACTGAGTCAGTAGATAGATAGTGGTAAAATAACCGAAAAAAAAATGTGAACTTGCTGACTCTATGAGTGAAATAGTTTTTTTCGTAAGCTAACATGATATTTTTGCAGCTTCTTCTTCGATGTGCGGATATCGCCTTAAAGTATTCCACAAACATATCAATGTCTTTGTGCTGCGCTAAAAATATTGTCGACTGTTATTTGAAAAAAAAAATCTGATGTGTCCAACACATGACTTCCTTGCACGTCCATTAGATCAAAAATATTTTCGACGCACTTCCTCTAAATTTATTTGTTTGAAAGAGATAAAATATCAATAATAGTAAGGTTTAGCGATTTCTAGCCAAATATTTCGATATCGCCAAGCTGAGTTCAATTTGAAAGATTTCCTTCTGACACTTTATTTGGCGATATTTCACCAAAAGCCGACAAACTTGAGATAGTCAACGAGATTTTGGGGATAGCCAAAGTAGTCATTGACCACAGACTTTCAATGAATTGAATGCATCTATACACCTCAATGTATTCAAAGTCATTTGGCTCACCATGTAAATAAATTCTCAGTCGATTGCTGTCAAAAAAGATATTGAAAACAGTTAGATATTACAATAGTTCTAAATACAAAGTTAAAAAATCTACGGGTTAAAGTTTTAGAGTTATACAAAATAGGAAATAATTTTTGGCGCCAAATTTGGCGAGATTTTAAGCATAAACCGAACAATGAGAGATTATCGCCAAATTTGGCGATATTTCGCCAAAATTCGCCAAGAACGATGACAAATGGCGATACTTTGGGCATCGACCAAATGACTGACTATCGCCAAATTTGGCGATATTTCGCCAAAACTCGCTAAGGTCGAGGACAGACGGCGAGATTTTGGGCATGTACCAAACAATGACTGTCTACAGTTGTATTATAATGAAGATGTCCATAGACATTAAGGTACTGAAATTCTTTTCGGTGGTCCTGTAAATAAACTCTCCAGTAGATTGGAACCAAAAATCGAGATGCACAACTAGATGTTACAGCATTCTTATATATGAAATTTCATAATAGTTTTTGAGATTTGAGAGTTAAATATGCACACACGTACACCAAAAGTCGCCAAGCTTGGCGACTTTTGGCATAGTTCTTGAGGGAGGCACGTGACCGTGGTCGGACCATTACCTAACTTATGTGGTAGGACGGTATTGTGCTTGAAATGGATGAATGCCCCTAAAATTGCTATTGACCGTAATGCATTGGAAATCTTTTGAGTGTTCCTGTAGCAGAACTATAAATGATAAAGACACTTTTTTTAATGGAGAAATTCATTTTCTAACTCTTTACAGCATATATCACTTCTGAGTCGTTTGAAATAGACCAATACCTCTAAAAAACGCTTTGATGAATTTCGGCCCATAGAGCGTAATGTATTTCGAATCTTTTGGGCGGTCCTGTAGATAAACTATTCAGTCGAATGGAACCGAAAGGGGAGGTGCACAACTAGATGTTACAACAATCCTAAATATAAAGTTTCAACATTCAACGCCTAACAGTTTTTGAGATATGCGAGTTTAATGAATTTCGGCCCATTGAGTGTAATGTATTTCGAATGTTTTGGGCAGTCCTGTAGATAAACTATCCAGTCGAATGGAACCAAAAGGGGAGGTGCACAACTAGATGTTACAACTATCCAAAATATGAAGTTTCGACATTCTACGCCTAATAGCTTTTGAGTTAGGCGAGTTTAATGAATTTCGGCCCATAGAGCGTAATGTATTTCGAATCTTTTGGGCGGTCCTGTACATAAACTATCCATTCGATTTCTACCAAAAGGGGAGGTGCACAACTAGATCATAGAACAATCCTAAATATCAAATCTCAACATTCTACGACCAATAGTTTTTGAGATATGCGAGTTACATACATACGTACGTACGTACGTACAGACGGCATGGAAAAACTGGCCACAGTAGACTCGCCACTATGGTCAAAATGAGTTGCAGACGCGTTAATATGATCGTGCATGCTAGCCTACGATGAGATGCATCGAAAAAAAAATTTAAATTAAATTTAGAGGTAGTCAAAATCGGTTTTTATGTCGAAATTTGGCCCCCAAAATTTTTCGGGATCACATTACTTCCTTATACTACGTACAAGGAAGTAAAAAGTTTGATGTGGGCACCACATGAATTTCTTGGTAGGTCGATTAAAGCAGATTCAGTATTGATGCATTTCATTCACTTGAAATTGTGATACAATACTTCCATAATATTGTTTGGCGATTTCCCACCAAATATGAGACATAATCCTCAAGCAGTTTTGAAACTTATTTTTGCTGCCAAATTTGGCGATATTAGTATAAAGTGGCCAAGCTTGTCAGCAATTGTCAAGATTATGAATGAGTATGACGATAGACTTTTAATGTACAGGAGACTTCCATAGAAATTAATGTATTGAAAACAGTTTGGATGATTAAAATTTTTAGCGCTTACAATACTTCAGTTACTGCTTCATATAAGGAAGTAATAACTTGCAATTTGACGTTGCAAAAATAATTTTAATAAGTAATCTTTTACTAAAATTACAGATTTTCAAAATATAATTTCCGTGTTACGATAACATTTTGCATATTACAGTAAACAATTCTAAAAGTCTAAGCTGCTGCAACATAAAATGCGAAAAAAAGATTTTAGTAGACAATTGATAACAAAATCTGAATTCATATGTTATCTGCTTTACACGTGCATTAGTACAACGTGAGCTCCCCCTGAATTTTTCTATCGCTCAACCTTGAATTGTCGACGTCCGTGGTATTAACTATTCAATTATTTACTTCCAACATGCACCTGTCCCATAAATGTGGTCGTTTCTAAAACCGAGCTTTCAACAGGTGAGCGCCCTTAGCGTGTATTAAAGTAAACTAATCTTAAAACACATATCCCCAACATTGCAACGTCACTAATAATAAGGAATCTAAAAAAAGAGTTTGCCCAACGACAATGGTTAATTTCCATAAAATTTGATCAAGCCGTTCTCCTGAATGGGGAGTTATTGAAAGCTCAAGAGGAAAATTCTTGTTGGTGTTTGCTCGTTCTTTGTTGAAAGTACTGCAACAAAAGGATTGGCTCTAGATCCGTCAGTACTATTGGATGGCATCAGAAGTTGAGGAAAATATCCATCATCGCATGAAGTGGCGTAATAATTATGATGATAATTTATCGCGTTTGTTGTGTTCTTATACGCTAATGCGATGTTACCGATTTTTTTTTTTTTTTTCACCGGGGTTACAATACAACCGCATGTTATGTAAAGCCGATGTTTGCTGGTTAAAGTAGATATACGAGATACTCTAGGGTGGTAAAAGTCTTGCAGGTATGTCTTTAATTGCGACGGTAAAGTATGGGCTGTTGATAGTTATCGTTTTTCTGTCGATCGCCCAGCCTCTAAGTGGAAGGAGAAGAGACGACGATGATAAGAAGCAACAGAAGGAATGTTTTGACAGGAACATGTGTAATTGCACTGGTAAGGGCATTTTGCCATTTCATTTTATATGGTTTTTATCAAGCTTACAATATGACGGAGAGTTGACTATAGCCGATGTTTGTTGGTTAAAATAGGTATATAACATACTCTAGGTTGGTAAAAGTCTTGGAAGTATGTCTTTAACTACTACGAGAGTATGGGTTATTGATAGTTATCGTTTTTCTGTTAATCGATGGGAGCAAGGGACGAGGATGGTAAGGAGCAACAGAAGGAATGTTTCGACAGGAACGTGTGTAATTGCACTGGTAAGGGTAGTTTTGCCATTTCATTTTATGTGATTTTGCATGGGGCTTACACTACGGCGGAGAGTTGCGTATAGCTGATATTTGGTTAATCGACCGGAGCAAGGGATGAGGATGGTAAGGAGCAACAGAAGGAATGTTTTGACATGAACATGTGCAATTGCACTGGTAAGGGCATTTTTGCCATTTCATTTTATATGGTTTTTATCAAGCTTACAATACGACGGAGATTTGAGTATAGCCGATGTTTGTTGGTTAAAATAGGTATATGAGACACTCTAGGTTGGTAAAAGTCTTGCAGGTATGTCTTTAACCCTTCGAGGCGCAACCCTTTCCCAATGCTGAAAAAAGGGCAGCTGTTACCATCGCTCGACTTAACTACCAGAAAGATGGCGGACAAAAGAGACCCTTTTTTAACGACAGCCTGCTGTCGTCAAAAAGAGGGTCTCTAGATCTGTGGCACGCGATGAACGTTTCGATCTTTCGCCATCTTGCTGGTAGTTAAGTCGACTGATGTCAACGGCTGCCCTTTTTTCAGCATTGGGAAAGGGTTGCGCCTCGAAGGGTTAAAGATGTGTGCGTGAGCCTCGAGAATCCTCAAGTGCATAGAGGTTCACCGTTCCCTACAATACAGAGCGGGGTTTCTCTAATATTTTCTTCTGATGGAGTACATGAAGGGTCTTTGAATTTTTACGTAAATCCTTCGCAGTATAGGCCTTCCGCTGTTTTTGTACTTTCTAGGTTTTTACACAACAGTTTTCTTTGCAGTCGGTGTTCGCTCTACGTGATCCTTCCATTTACTTCGATATTCTATTATTTAATGGATAATGTTGCATACTTTTAAATCGGAATGCATGGAATCATCAAAGATGGTCTATTCTTGTACATCCCTTTGCAGTTCTTAAAAAGTTCATTTCAGAAACCTGTATCTTGGATCGTTCACTGATTTTAATGGTCCAATTCTCTGATACGTATAAGAGTGTTGGTGTTGCCATTCTCGTATAGAATTAAAGTTGCGTTTCTTTACGTGCTTTGTTTTTCAAAATTTGACAATTAGGATTGACAAATATTTTGAGATTTGCGTAGCTTATAATCCAGGTCTTTATTTTTATAATATGAAGTACCACATCCCAAGTCTGTAAGAGAGATAAACAGGTTGAGGGTTTTGCGTAAGGTTGGTACCCTTACATTGTAAAAAAAATTACTCGGAAGTTCTTCCCCCCATCACCCCCCCCAAAAAAACAATGAAGTGGTTGAAAAATAATTTTAGCATATTTTGATACTATTTAGACAGTTTTGGGAGCACCGACCACTTGCCAGAGACCGATTTTCATAGACTGCGACCCTGGGCAAAAGCTTCATTCGCACCCCCCTCCCCACCTTACGAAAACTTTCACATACCCTACAGAACAATTTTCATATCACACCATACAAAGAAGGATGTTATAACAGTATACAAATGATGATTTAATGAAGATGCAAAGTGAAGTGCAGTAGTTAGATAAAAGTAATAATAATATTTCAATTATATTATATAATTTTTCATCGTTAATTTCATTCTGCATTGAAATTGACGACGAATCGGCTCAGGAATTTCAAGTAATATGTTCCGCAATATCTTTGCATTTATTTTCCTGATGTTTATATCAGAATATTTATTTATAGTGGGATAGATCTTCGCTTTAATCCACTCAGGAAGCTACTTTCTTTTATCTATTCGGATTAACAATCAACTCTATGGTTTCCTCGCGATCAGCAGACATCGCTACATAGGCCGTACCTAAATGATAAATCTGCACTGAATAATTGCTCGAAACTATACCGTTTAGCTAAAAAAAGGTTAGGATATAATACTAGCACTATGAAATAGTAACGGAATAATTATTAGTAGTATTATTTTTCATAAATTTAGTTTATCTTTTGTGATATTTTAAATAAAAATAAAAATTTGCAAATTTTTAAACTTAAAGGATACCTTTAGCGTCCCTCTTTTTTGTTGCGGGCCTAGGCGTTTGTCCCGAATGCCCTGCCGGAAATCAGTCCCTGCCCGTCAAGGGCATATCAAAGGGGGGTCGCCCACTCCCACTCCCCCCGAGAAAAAATAAATTAATGTAAAAGATCCTATTTTCCTTCTATAAAATGGATGTATATTTCAATCTTCTAACTAACCGCCCCCCCCCCCCCCTGACAAACTTGCATTAATCTGCCACTGCTGCATGTGCCCTGAATGCCCTACCGTAAATCAGTACATGCTTCGAGGAAGTCAGAAAGCCCTTAGTGAACAAGAACTGAGGTTTTTAAACTCACAGGTCTTTTGATCCGATCAATGACTAGATGAAAATAATGTTTAAAAAAATACCATTTGATGAAAGAGAAGTTACGGCACAAATTTTTCAAAAATGGGAAAATTAGAAACAGTGCAGACATTTTCTGGTAATTGTCGCTGACAGTCTTCTCATGTTTTTTAAAGGTGTATTTTAAACAGTAGAAACAGTGAGCTTAGATGTATTTTAAACAGTAGTTATTTATAGAAACTGGGGCTAACATAGCATATCAAAAGTCGATTCAAAATTAAAAAAGAAAAAGTGGAAAAAGAATGACTCATCTTCTTGGGGCAAAAAAGGGCGCGATTCACTGTCAAACAATTTGAGCCGTATAGCTGTAATAGAAATTGGTTTTACAGCATTTTTGTCTGTAATTTTGACTTTTTGTTTTCAGACAAGGAATTATCGTTTTATGAAAATTGTTTTCTGAAGTTGGAAGATGAAGTAAGTACAATGCTCCATTATTCGTTATTATTTTATTTAATATCGTTCTTAGTTTAACTACTTCTTATAAGTGTCAAAACAGAGATCAAGTGTTTTAATTATTTGTTTACCAGTCAGTTTGCGCAGCCATCACTACCGATAACAAAGCAATGTGCTCCCACAAAGGCTGCAAGTTTTGTGATTAAGTACCTTCATCCGCATGACCATACAGTGTTGGTATGTGTGTTTGGAATAGCATTTAGCACACTTTTTCCTCGGATTTGTTGTACCGGAGGGTAACAAATCCGAGGAACTTTGTCTTAATTAAAAAAAAAATTAAGATAAAGTCTTAATTTTTTTAAAATTAGAAACACAGTATCCACCGCTTATAAGAAAATCAATCGTTTCTGCCGTTTTGTTTCTAACAAGCAGTTGATTCATATCTGGAAATGCTTTAAAAATTGTTCTTCCATTGTAAATACTAACTATCGAATACAGTTTAATAGAATTTAAAAGATAAACGCAGTTTTATCTTTTAAATGAAGTTAAATATTACCATTACTACTTCGTACATAATACATTTGTATACTGACTGTACTGTATTGCATTCAAAAGTTTTTCTTATTTTACAAATAAAGTCTAACAGCTTAAAATATTATCTATATGCATGTAGTATGTAGTTAAATAAGAATAAAAATTAAAATTTACAGGTCGTTTCTTTACATATAAAAGAAGAGTCATTTTCATACAAACCGTAATCTATTACTGAGGAAAGCAAAGAAGTTATTCAGTGTTGTTTCTGCTAATGTGTCTGCGATTAATTTACATACGTACCTTTCTGAATCGTAAAAAAAAAAAAAAAAAAAAAAAAAAAAAAACAGTGAGAGCCCGAATTCCCACTCCGTACCCAGATCTTGTTTATCGGCAAGGCAACGGGGGCACTTGCTCTGGGCCCACTAATTTCGTGATAACGTACACAGTTTTCGATAATGATACAAACAAAAAACTGTTTCAATCAGTCAAATGGTTCAATAGAAAATCAGTTTTTTTGTGTCGCCCGAAGAAATCTTAATTTTCAGACATTAGCCCTTTTTGAAATTTGCAATTCATTTGTTTCTGCCATTTTGGAGTTTCTTATAATGGCTGAATCTTATCAACGGCGGTCACTGTATGGCATGTTGAAAAGAAAAAAAGAATTATGTGCCTTGAAAGAAAGAAGAATTTATTAGACTTTTTCTTAAAGCCATGTAACTACGGAAGGGTACATGATTATGAGATTATTAGATAAAGCTGGTATATCTATGTATTTGTAAAATATGTTTATTTATTGCGAAATTATGGAGTTAATATCAAAAATCACCATCTCAAAATTTAATTCTCTGCCTGACTTCGTGCATTTATAGTTCACATTCTCTTTTTTTTTATGTCGTAAAATCGCTACAGTATGCAGCAATTTCCAAACATCTTGTAAAAGAGTTAGTCAAAGAACACGTAAACCACACAAAAGAATTTCAATTCGGGCAGCCCAGATTTGAATCCCATAGAGAATCTGTGGTGTATTGTGAAAAATAAAGTCGCAGAGAAGCTACCATCCAGTGCTACAGAACTTGTTGAAGCAATAAAGCATGTGTGATGTACAGAGATTTCCCAAGCTTACTGCCAGTCTCTTGTTCATAGCATGCCTAAAAAGATTGCAGCAGTGATAAAAAATAAAGAAGGCCCGACAAAATACTGACTATATTTCAGACACCTTGTAAGTCTATTTTGTTCATTTGTAATAGATGATGTTAAACTTTTGTACATGACTGCATATGTATTATTTATTTATTTTTCTCATACAGACAGTAGCGTGGATAAGAAGCAAAGTCAATGATAAGAGCCTGTGCAAAGGTATATCTGAAGCTGTGACGGCCAACGAATTCGATGGACTTGTAAAATTCTGGTGCAGTTTCCCAAAAGAAGCCCGGGTAAGTGACAAACCCTATGTTTTCTTTAAGATAACCGTACGCAAAAGCTTTATTTAAAAGTTGTGTACTTAAATAATAACGTTCTTTGTGTCACTGGCGGAATTAGTTTATTTTAATTAGTGTACATCAAGCCCGTGAAGCAGGTTTTGTTTCAGCAGTCTTAGCTGCTTCTATCTCCAGAGAAGCTAAAGCTACTAATATACCAAAGATAAAGCTACTAATATACCAGACATTATCACGTCTAAAAGTTTCCAATTGTACCCAGCGCAGTTAGTCATCTGGCATAGATGATGATATTCTCATCTCCCAATCCGTAGGCTCAGGGTTTGATCCTAGCGATAGCCGAACAATGTTTTATTTAGCAGTTTTAGTAAGACGGAAAGTTGCCAGTCCAAGAAACTGAGAAGTGATAAAGAGAACTGTGGCGGCACGATCACCTCCGCGCACACAACACCCGGCAATTGAAGGCCGGTCGAACGGGTACCTTTTGGCCGAGCCGGATTGCGCCTCATTCTACGACCCATAAGCCCTGGGTTCAAACCCAGCTCTCACCACACGCTCTCCCTTCAGAACGGACATTTTCTGGCGACTTTACTGCCAGTCGTTTTTCCGTTAATTTACAGATATATTTTGAAAAGTGTTGAACTGCAGTCTTAGCTGCTTCTATCTCAAGAGATGCTATAAGCTATTAATATACCAAAGATAAAGCTACTAATACACCAGACATGCCTAAAACTTTCCAGTTGTAACCAGTACAGTTAGTCACCTGGCACAGATGATGATGATGTTCTCATTGCGCATTTTCTTTGAAAAGAGCCAAAATGATTGTTGAGTACACTGAGATAAGATGTTGGCGAAATCTCTCTCCCTTTTCACAAATGATGTCTTATGCCTGTTATGAATATGCATATTTAAGGGGCATTGGATAAATGTTGTAGGTTGTAGTTGAGGCATGACTATCGCCACTAATCTCTTTGTTGCTGAGTCAAAGTAGGGGGAGGAAGCAATTAATAGTATACTAATGTCAAAAAACAAAACAATATATACAGGGTGGTTATAATTAAACTTCCCCAATAAACAGGGTTCGACAGTCATTGAAAAGTGGTTTAAGTCAGCGTTATATTTATCTTCATATCTCTGACACATTTTAAGGTATGGTTCTCAAATTTTGCATGTCACCTCATTAGTGTTTTGGGCACATTTTAATTACTGGGAATTGTTTTCTACGGGGGCAGTATACAAATTTAAAAAGTGTAACTTTTTGAAAATTTAAGACAGGATTTTTTTTAAGACAGGATTTTTTTTTTTTTTACGGGGTCTTATTTCCGACCTTATTTTGAACACTTTTTTTCAATTTACACTGCCCACTTATCTCTAATAGATAAAGAATTAAAGCCCGTTACCACCTTTTTGGGACACCCTGTCTATATAGTGATAAGATTTTGGAGGGAAATTTCCCCTTCCAAATTTTCATTTAGTCTAAAATTAATGCGCTGAGTAAATAATCAAGTTTACATTTTGTTGATTGTAGATTGGTTAATAAAAGGTAGAGTCATGAATGACTGAAATTCCCATTAGATACTATGACAGCTTGGTGATTTATCGGCAGATTGCATCGCCACCTGAGTTCAGTATTTGGAACATTTTTGGGCTACAGATTTTGCTGTATTCTGCTAACTACTAGGCATGTTTCGCTACTTGGCGCGATTTGAGATTATACATACGACCGCCATTTAATCATTAACGGATTATATAGCAGAGAAGATCATTTCTGAGAAAAATTGAAAAGAAGCATTTTCTGTCGTTAGTCAGATTAAGTCAATATTTTTTTTAGTTGATACTATATGAAATTGTGTTAATGAATGTGTTATGTTCCTTTATAACATAAATAAATCAAGTTCTATTGTTCCGTTCTTTTAGATTGATTGCTTTAGTGATATCGAGGCAGAAATTAGAGGCTATGTGGTGAGTGGAAATGTTCTGTATTCATTGATAATTCTATAATCTGTAAATCAAACAAGCCAGTCTTTCTTTCTGATGGAAACGGGGATTATCGGGGATTGATGGGATCAGGGATGATTAACGGGGAAATAAATCATGGATTATCGCCACCATGATTTATTTCCCCGTTAATCATCCATGACCAAATAATTATGCATGATCTGGTGGTCATGCATAATTATTTGGTCAATGCAATAAATAAGTATTAATTTAACAAATTAACAGGTTATTTTAACACCTTGTATATCTCAACAACTGCAATTAAAAAAAAATTAAATACAATCAACTCCGGTTATAGTGAACCTATGGGGAACGGCAAACTTCGTTCACTATATCCGAAGTTCACTGAAACCGAATGTTTCTCCATGTTGTACAAGGAACCTTATACAAAACTAGAAAATAGTATTTTATACAAATACTATATGTTTATTAAGTAAATCAAACATAATTGAACGCATTTATGGTTCTAGAACTATTTGTTAAGTAAAATGAACACAATTAATTGCATTTATTGAAATAATGTACAAGGTGAGTGTTTAGGTTTTTTCGCATTGCGAATGTCTTGGCTAGCCAAGTATGCTAGCCAAGACACTCGCAATTCGCCGGCATTTTGGGACACACTTTGTACACTTCGGCAGACACTCTTCTTAGGAATCGAACATCCCCTCCTGCTGTCCAAAAATTTTTAAGTTTGCTATAACCGAAGTCATGGTTCCCTAAAACCAAGAAATGCTATGTAAATTTCTAACGTATGTGAATCGGGACTAATAAGATGTGTTCACTATATCACGCGAAGGAAATAATATGCAAAATAGCTGCAATGGCATTAAAAATACGAGTATTTATTAAACACAATTAAATTAGCGTTCTTATTGTTTTACATTTATGTACTATTTTCATTTTCCGTATCTAAGAACTCTAGAAATGACTTCAGTTTTAATTGAATTTTTGAATTCAACAGCCTAAGTGGCCACAATGCATTTTATTACTGCTATAACTGTAAAGTAAAAAATAACACATTTGCTATTTATTTTAATTGGGCAAAGGTGTGGTTTGTGTTTAGTGTAATTTATATTAATAAAATGAAGAATTGTTTTGATGCCAGGAAATTTCTGTTTAGATGCTCAAACTGTAAAAGCGGAGAAAGTGTCCTCCGATGTCGGGTTATTCGAGACCATTCTGTTATCTAATTTTATATTTTGATCCATGACATCGCTCTTGAACTTATTTTGCATAGACAATGCGTTTGACATGGTTTATCTTTCTTATTTCATTATTTTAATTATTTATTGATTTGGATGATTATTTGTATTTATATACAGAACGGAATGGCGACCAGCTTCGATCCCACCCGTCAGAAAGAATATGAAGGATGCAACTACGCCATGGTAACTTTGTTTCTCAATTAAATGGAACAAAGAATTTTTCTTAAATCACCCTGTAAAAATACAGGAAAGTTTCTTGGAAATAATGGGAAAAGTTAGACTCACAAATACCATACTGAAAGTAAATCCATCCAATCGAAAGCTTTACTGTTTAATTTAGCCCGTTTTCCTATGAATAAAGTTCTCACGATTCGCTTAAAGAACTCGCATATGATTTAAAAATGAGCTACACTGTAAAAAATAACAAAAAATACAGGAACGTTCCTTGGTAATTTTGGGAAAAGTTAGACTCACAAATACCATACATAAAGTAATTCCATCCAACCGAAAACTACACTGTTTAATTTAGCCTGTTTTCCTATGAATAAAGCTCTCATGATTCGCTTAAAGAACTCGCATATGATTTTAAAATGAGCCAGACTGTAAAAAAATAATAAAAAAATACAGGAACGTTCCTCAAAAAAAAAAAAAATGCGCAGCTGACGTGCCCTGGAATTCCAAGGAACGTTACATGAAAATACCAGGAACTTTACTGAACAATTCATACTAATCCATACATATCAGTGAAACCTTCCTGAATTGTTCAGTGAAGTTCTTAGTATTTTCATGTAACGATCTTGGATTTCTTTTACTGTGCACGTGGGGAAGGTTAGAGCTAGTGCCGACCAATTTTTATAAATTTGCTTGATGCTGTTACAGCTTCTACCGAGGTGACGGAATGTCGGATTTCCGAAACGCATGAATGTTGCAGGAGGTCGCGGTTTCCAAAATATTCGTTAGGAGCAAATATTGAATATTTAGAGGATCTTTCGCTTAATTCAGCAATTTTTCATCCTATTACGGGAATACATTTTGTAGAATGCCCTGCAACTGTTGGACACTAAAAAATTTTAAAAAGAATCGAATCACAGTAGTATATTCAAATGTACTTGTTAACTAATTTCATAAAACTAAATTAATAGGTTTCAATATGAGATCCTTTGGTGGCTTGTATAACATTTAAACGATATCCGATTTCATTCCAAGCATTTGAAAGCATCGGAGGAGTTATGGAATGCAGCTGTGGTTCGCTGCTTGATTTCATGTACATTAGAACACTTAGTCCTGTAAACAATATCTTTGACGTATGCCTACATAAAAAAAAAACCAAAAAAACCAAGGCGGGTAAATCTGGGGATCGAGGAGGCCACTGAATTGGACCACCGTGACCTATTCATCTGTTTTGGGAAATGTTGATGGAGGCAATAGTGCACAATGTGGCCAATGTGGAGGTGAGCTGTACTGTTGAAAAACCACCTTGCCAAATCTCTTGACTAAGTCCTTGACAGCTAGCTCCAACTATCAGATTTCTTTTTTCTACAAGATTTTAGCAAACGAAAATCTAGCACTTATATAAGTCGACCATCATTCAAACACCCGGTATGTACGTATAGTTATTTTCTCTTTTCTTTTCTTTTTTTTTTAAATTTAATGCTGTAAAGTGTCAAACAATTCTTAGGCAACCTTATTGAGGAATTCGGAGGAAGAACCATTTTTTTCCCTGCATCTTCGAATGCAGTTGTTAAATTAGAGGCGCACCCAAATTGTTAGATCCGACAGTTTCTCAAAACCTGCGATTTCCAACTGCAGATATGTCGTAAAATACGACAAAGACAAAAAAAGTATGAGTTCATAAAATATTTAGTTTCTAAAACTCCTTACAACGATGTGATATTTATATAATCTTTAAAAAGAAAATATTCATTCACCGCAAAATGGCCCAACTGTGCTAGAGTGGTCCAATAATTGATTAGTTGGACATGTTCAGATGTGTCGAAAAGTACTTTAAAATTTTTGATTTGCGTTTAAATAGAGGTATTTAGGAGGAAATGTAGCGATATTTTAAACCGAATGTATTGACACTTGTCAAAGAGCATTTAATAGAACATAGGTACAAATCGTGAGGGAAAAAAAACACAAGCTCTATTGCTTCTAGTGAAACCGTAGTAGAAATGTCGGAAGAGAAATGTGCTTGCAATTTTCCTTTCGATCGGAAGATAGAAAGAGAATTAAAATTCGAAAGCAAATTTTGAGACCGAACGATATAATTATACAGCGAGCTAGTTAAAAAGCTTGAAATAACAGAATTATACAAATTGATCGTTTTAATCTCTCTTCTATTTTTTAGCTGCATGTTGTTTAAACTTATTTGTGTTGTTCCAATAAACGAAATCTCCCTCACTGACTTTTATACACAAAGGAAAATAAACTGTTTACGCCAAGGACTCAAAAATATTCAAGAAGCTTCTCCATAAACTGCCGTACACACCGTAATAAATGGAACAACAGTGTCCTTTATGAAACTTTCTGAAAAAAAAAATATTCAACATGGAGTTGCACAGCAAAAATTTTCGAAAAGTGGCACATCCTGCTAAATTTTCGATTTTTGAGTAGTTTTCTGAAAGTTTAGTACCTGATACAGGTTTGTCATCTACTAATGTGTATAGTACAGCTTGTAAAGAGGTGTTCTAAAAATTCTAAAGCTCCTGGCATAATTTATTTGTTTGTATTTAATCACATAATTTTTTTTCAAAATACACTTAATTGGTCTGCTAAATTCAACTCTTAAAATACCCCCAAGGAACACAGCCACTGCCTTGTTTGAATGTGTTGGAGAGTGTCAAATAATCTATGTGCGTGGCATTATTTTGTTTTGCTGTTCATAACGTGTACGTGAATTATAATCTCTTTCCAGCTCTGCATGCAAGATTCATACGACGAATGCTCGAAAGACAAAGATGTTTGCATGTATGGTAAGTTCACTTTATATTTGCCTGAGCGGTAAACGAACTAAAAAACATAATACCGAGTGAACTTGGCGACAATCCTACTGTTTTCGTCGCCAGACAAACGCCGAACACAGTGTTACATCTGAGCAGGTCTTGTCAGATTTTAGTCGTTAAAAAGGTATTGGGCGTAGTTGAAATTAACACCAATGTCGCTGTTTTCTTAGATATTTTGCTAAACTTAACGTTTGTATGATTGTATGGTAAGTTTGCTTTATTTGCCTGAAGACTAACAGAAGTAAAAAACAAAATACCAAGTTAACTTGGCGAGAATCTTACACTTGGCAACCAAGACAAACGCCAAATACGTATTACAACTGGTAAAACTTTGTCAGATTTTAAAAGTAAAAGTGTATTGGGTGTATTTGAAAGGAACATCAGTGCTACCAATTCAAGGGATTTAAAAAAAAAAAAAATTAACGTCTCTTCATTCCGTTTGGAGCTATTACAATGCATTACACGATAAAACACCCTACTATATAGTTATTCTGATCCCTGACTAACTGACTCTGTCACAATTCCGGTTCAACCACTCCAAGATAAAACTTTTACCGCCATTACTCCGAAAGGATGAAAAGTTAGCACTGAAAACGTAATAAAATCCACACTGTTTCTACGATTGGCTTGCAATTTTTTCTTAATTATATAAAAAAAATGCAGAAAACAATCTACGCTGCTTTAAAAATCTGAAAATCCACCATTTCCTAATTTTCAAGCGATTTTTCGCTTTTGCTTGACAAAATTACGTTTCGTGAGTGTTTTTGACGTCATATTGATGTCAAAATCATGAGGCTTTGAAGGAAAAATTGCGCTTTCCATTCGTTTAAAATAGTTTTTCTAGCATACACAGTTCAACTTTTTTTTTTCACAAATATAATGACTTCATGAAGCATTGATATAAGAGTGGCTGTTTCCGCAATACAAAATCGTTCGAATGCGAAAAGTTTCCTCGTGTTTTCAAATGAACATGCAATTCCGTTTTCTGTGTGTAATAAAAATTGAATATGACGTTAGGTATTTTAAGCAGATAAAGATTAAATATACTGAGTGTAGACATATTTTTTGCAAATGTTTTTCCTGGCGCCCATTGTAATTGCCTCCAATCGGGCTCCATCTTTCAGTCTAAGATATTTTTGGGAAAATTGAGCAACTGATGAACATACAGGAAAACAACAAAAACTAAAGGTAAAAGCGAGCTAAAAAGGCCATCCGTGTGTGTGTGTGTGGAGGGGGGGGGACGAAAGCCAAAAAAAAAATATCTCTTTAAAATTTACGATGCAAATTTTAGTTATAATCATATAGTATGACAGTTATTTTTAGTGCAGGAATCGCTCTGGTCTTTCAGTTCTCCGCGGGTCACTGTAAAATAAAAGTCTTTGTATGTCTATAATTTTGCGAGTAGAGAATGTTTTACAAACGGAGCATTTTTAATTTTTTTTTACGAATCTTTAAAAGCCAGAATGGCATCAGTTTGGAGAAACAGGCATTTTCTTCTATCGATAAATGAGAGGTTTCATTGTCCAACAAAACGCAATCTGCCGAACTGATTTACCTGTAGCAAAATGCAGTTACGTATTAATCCTGCAAATAATATTTTTACTGAAATTATTCTAAATTAAATTCAATAATAGTTGATTCTCAGAAACGTATTAAAATATACTTTAATTATCTACTTTTACAGCTTAATCATTACACTCAACAGTAGAAGGAAAGACAACCATTTAAAAGAGAACAGTTCGAAGATAACTGCTATTGCTGAGAGAATGTTAATAAAAATGTTTTATATTTACCTAAAAAAGGCAGACTTCTTTGATTAATAAAAATTGTTACATTAATTTGTCTTCTTTTTTATTTCAAATGAACCCACACGCTTTTTAAATGAATGTTTTATGCATAAACTCTGCATAATGTCTCTTGGTATATTTCTTTAGACTTTTTTATGTACTTTTTAGGACTACGTAAAAATATCTAAAGATAACAATACCTCTACGGCATTTAGTTATCGAGAAAAAAAATTAGAAACGTCATAGCCGGTGTACAAAAAAAATAAAACAAAAAACCTTTAGTTTTCTTTTGTACCGGATATGACGTCATTACTTATCTACCGCATTTTTCTGAAAACTATGGGCCGTATAGGTACAGTTCTTAAAAGATTAAGATATATTTAAACAGATTAGATAAGAGGCTGTACAATACACGCCAATAATAGCAAAAGTATTATGAATTTGTGCAATCATTATTTGATTCCGTGATTTATGTACAGATTCTGAAACGCAATCTTCCGATGTAATTCTTTTCTCTTCGAGAGTCGTTGTAAAGTCGTTTAAATCAACAAACATTTTTTTTTTTCGTATTTCTGAACCTTTTTGTGACGCAAGGCTGAAATTATGTACATCGCCAAATAAATGCATGAAACGCATTTTGATAACTGTTTTTTTCCCGTAAGGGGAAAATGTAAAATTTACAATTTGTATTTATTTAGATTAGATTTCTGAAAGTTTTAGTCGATACCATAAAATTCTGTTCATTCTTTTTTTACTTAACTAAGCAATTTAGTGTACATGTCTGATCAGTAATTTGAGAGCATCCTGTATATCAAGCAGTTTCTTACAGCATATAAAATTATTCATGACTCTGGATCATGGATTATGATGACTTCTCCCGGGTTAATGTAGATTTCGATTCCGAAGAAGTGTTTCATGGAACAAGGGAGGAAAATAAGGCACACACATGAATAATGATACACTTTCGAACTTAATGGAATAAGGTAGAAAAATTGGGATGACGACATGGATTATGACTTGCTTTTAATATAGATGGGTGCCCCAAAAAGGTGTTAACTATCTTTTATTCTTTATCTATTAGCGATAAGTGCGCAGTGTAAAGGGGAAAAAATGTTCAAAATAAGGTCTGAAATTAGACTCCGTTAAGGAAAAATTCCTCTCGTACATTTACAAAAAGTTACACTTTTTAAATTTGTATATGACCCCCGTACAAAAACATTCCCAATTAGCAAAATGTGCCCCACACACTCATGAGGTGATGTACCAAATTTGAGCCTTTTATCATGTCGCAGAGATATCTTTAAAGAAAGAAGATCGGGAACTATACATGATTTTGAATATAAACGTTTATTGCCAGAGTGGAAAAAAGTAAGACTTTCTTTGGTAAATTCTGTATGCCCCCTGAAACATGATCTTTCGACGTGATTTTTTCCCTTCGTGAGAGATGGAAAAGTGGTTTAAGTCAGCGATATATTTATCTTCATATCTCTGATACTTTTTAAGGCATAATTCTCAAATTTTGTATGTCATCACATGAGTGTATGGGGCACATTTTATTAACTAGGAATTGTTTTGTACGGGAGCTCGTATGCATATTTATAAAGGGTAAATTTTGAAAATGAACGAGAGGAATTTTTTCTTAACGGAGTCTTATTTCCGGCCTTATTTTGAACATTTTTTTCAATTTGCACTCTTATCTCTAATAGGTAATTAAAGCCCGTTACCACCTATTTGGTTCACACTGTATAGCACTTTATTGCGTATTTAAAATGTTAAAGTGTTTGAGTTTTTTTTAAATAATTGCGGGCACTAGCTTTTTAATGCCATTAGCCGCTGCTAGCCACTTAATTACATAAGGCACCTAATAGGTGGACCAACTTTTCTTCAAATGCATGAAAGAACGGATGAAATGACAATCGAACCCGAACCCGTGGTATGGTAGAATGGTTTTGTAGCCATTACACAGCCTGGGCGACCCCTTGGAAAACTTCTTAAGTTGGCTTCATTTTAAGAGAACAATCAATTAAAAAACAGTAATAAACTTTGTTTCACGGAATGTAAATATTTTCCGTTCTTCAAGCATTAGAATCAACCCCTTCCCCCCTAGCTGTCTTAATTATTTTCTAACTAAGAAAATTGTCATAGCTAGTTTAATTTATCCGAAATTGCTCTTTTATTTCATGTGTAAAATGATGCCAAAAATTATATGAGATTATCTGTTGTACCTGTCGTTGACGGTTAATATGTGTCTGTCTTAATCGCCGTATAAAAATCTTGAATCTTCGTCAGATTGTAGGAGTACGCAGAAAGAGAAGTATCGGATTAGCAAAGGTATAGAAAGCAAAGCTGTAACTTGAACGAAAATATCTGTGTATTGTTGAAAGAATGCAGGTTAGACAGTTACTACGTGTTTACTCACATATAGTAATCCTTTTTTTGAGGCCAGTTTTTCATTGTGAAAGTTCAGGCGCGACTATTATGCGGGTAAAATCTACTACCCAATACTGTATCGTCTAATGATTAAAACACCACTGCTATAAAAAATATAAATTATAATAAAATTAGCAAATTACCAATTAGTTTCTTGATCATGTTCTAATTATTAAATAGTCTTTTCTTCAGTTGTGCACAAAAAAGAGGTATTTTTCTTGTATGTCTTATTTTCATAGACATAAAATTGACACATAATCTTTGTTAAAATTTTGACCAAAAAAATGCTAATAAAATAACACGCAGTTCGTAGTAATTTTCCAGATTTTCTGATATTTATTTTCTAAATGAAGGTCGACTGCGCGACTGCGACATTTATAAGGGAAAATATTCTGACGATTTTTTCTCGTTTCAAAACGGGGGGGATGCGGCTGTTACCCGAGTAAACACGGTACGTGCCGCGTGAAATTGTCAACAGAGAAAAAATTTTATTTTTTCAAAATTAAGGTCTCGTTTTAGTGAAATGAGTTTTTAAAGTCCAGGAGTCTTTCATCTCCTTTAACTAAATTTTGTTTGATTTACAGTAGATATTTTAGTGTTATATCTCCAGGAAATTTAACACAGTGTTCACAAAATATTAAAAAGCAAATAAATATTTTAAAAAAAAACGACAACATTTGTTTAAACTGAATACCGAACTAATATGTTACCTCCAACTCAAGAATGACAGTATGTAATATTCTCTACAGTAAAAACATTACAATAAACAGCACAAAAGCTGTTGTTATAATGCAAAAAGATCAAAACTATACATATTTATGTAATGAGTGTGAGTCACCAGAGAGTCGTTGTACTCTATGTAAATATCGTAAATTATCTACCAGCAAAATATGTGACGTAAAAATTAACGAAATTTGCTTCATATCAAATCTTTACTAAATACTAGGTAATAAAAAACTTGAACCGACATTTCTATTTACAATTAGCTTTTCTCGGCTTTGAACAGAATCAAAGAGTTTTAAAAAAAGAGTAAGAATGGCCAAGTAATTACTTTATGTATCATTGTTAAATTATCAATTTTAATATTATTTGCAGCATCTTTTTTCTTTTTCTTTTTTTAATGAGAACTATTACATTTGTTGCAAAATTTGAAGAAACTAAGATCTATCAATTTGTAGTGATATTTGTGACAATTAAAAAAAAAAAAAATATCGAATTTTTCGATTGTTCGGAAAAACAAGAGATTGATTTTTTTCTGAACTATCCATTTATTTCTAAAAGCCGGTTAAATAGAAAAAAAAAATCCTAGCAAATCTGTAAGTTTGCTGTCTTGTTAAACCAAGAGATAAATGCTCCCTTTCTTATCTGACCTCCCATACTCTGGAATTCCCTTCCTTTTCAGCGGCGTTTGTAAGAGGAAAAACGTGATAAAGCACGCGAAATTTCAAAAGAACGGTCTGTTTTGCTAAATGCCCAGGTAGGGGCAGAAGGGAGAGAGAAGACATGCGGAAAGAAAGCTATCTTGGTCACTGGATCAGTTTAGTGTCAAAAGATGTCCGGCAGAAATACCTATTTGAGTCATTTCCGTTCCCCGTAGGTACCGGGGGTTTCTTCAGGTGTGTTTAGGCGTGTCTTCGCACCCCTTCTTTGGAGAGCCGCAAAAGTATGTCAGATCTGAAGTTTCGGTATTTGTGTACGTACGTGCGAGTCTGACCACGCAAAGGAGAGCGTGTGAGAGATTTAACTTGAGCAGAGGACGTTTTATTTATTGGTAAGTGTTTTTGGATTTAGTTTTTATGCAGTTGTTAATTAGTTATTAGGGACCCTCACAAAATGTTTGCAAGCCTTGTCTCGCTGGATTAGGGCATAATCCCGCGGGACTGAAATTGAGAAATAAATTACTTTATTACAATTTTACACCGCCTTGCCAATCATCAATTGAGCAGCAATTTTGCATATTTATGTGTTTTAGTCAACAATACATGATTCAATAATTTAAAAAAAATTATGCTTTAATTTTATTAAAAAAATTATCTTCCAGTCTGAATCTGTATAAAACATTGTAATCAGGGCCCGATTAAGGTACTTCGGGGCCCTAGGCACAGCATTATTTCGGCCCCCCCCCAACTCCAACAATGACTATCCCGTCCCCCCCGTGAAATTTTTAGTATGTACAAAATTTATGCAAATTGAAGAATTATTATGATTTCAAATCCAAATTCTTATGGGACTGTATACATTTAAATTATTTTCTGTAATTAAAATACTTTTTGTAATTACATGTAAGCAATAAGTGCCATATTTCCAACAACATGATGGAATATTTCAAGTTATACATCCTGATTTCTCAGCATTCTTATTGTTAAATAACATAGCAAACGTAAACATAATCAAAAGTAAGAATTGTGAGATGATTTTCATCGTGCCTTAAAAAAACCTTAGTTATCGTAGACCCTCATCTGGGACCCTCAGCTTATTTTGTTAGTAATTGTGGTGTTTTTCTAAATTTGTAAAAAAAAAAAAAAATTCTTACTTTTTGGGGTCCCATAAAAAATCTGGGGCCCTAGGCACGGGCCTACTGTGCCTAGGCCATAATCAGGCCCTGATTGTAATCTAATATTTTCGCTAACTTCCTAATCTGCATTTGAGCTCAAATATTTCATATTAATGTATCTTAGTGAAAAATCACGAAAATAAACTATTCAATGTTTTAATTTTTGTTTATTCAAGCTTTTAATTATTTTGTTAAATTGGATGGAGACTAGGAAACGGTTTATTGGACTTTTTTTTAAATTATTTTTTTCAGCTACTAAGAAATAAGGTAGAGTATGTTAATGTGGCTATAGTTTTCATATTTCTGTTAAAAAAAAAAAGGTTTCGTCAAATGCTTTAGTATTCTCTACCAAAATTAGATCAAGACTTGGAGGACGATGGACTCTTTACGTTGTCCTCTTTACGTTCTTCTTTTTTAGAAATTAAGAAGTAACTATATATATTATGCTGAATATTAAGCCAATAATTTTCATATTTATGTAAATTATTTTCTTAATTTAAATTAATTATTATTAAGATTAAACTTAGAGCTTAAGGGGACGGTGGACACCCAAATCCTCAAAATTGGCCCAAAAAATGTGTTTTTTCTTTTTTACATACTAATATTCTACAGTTAAAGCTGAACCATAGAGAAAAACCGCGTATGTCTACGACAATTTTTTAAAAAGATATTACGGTTTGAAAAAATTAAAGGGACAGTTAAATGCTCACAAAAATGCAAACAAACGCGTAAATAAACACGTGAAAATTTTTACTGAACGTTTTACAAAATAAGCTAATATTTGAATGAAATTATTTTAAAAATATATTATGTTAAGGTAAAATTATAAGTAAAATTATTCAGAAGAGACGGTATTAAAGATAAGTGGAAAATTACACTTTAAATTGGATTTTCTCCAAATCAAGTTTTTTGTGATTTTCTTGCCTTCGAAATGCTCCATGCGTCTTAATTTTGGTCGGAATTGTACAAAATTTACTACAAACATTCATTTCATATATTACAATAAATCTGTGTATCCTTTTTAAATAGGGTCAAAATTTCGATTATGAAATTTCACTTTTATTAACGAAAACTGAAAAATTTCGAGAAAATTTGGTATATATCCATGAAAATATTTCTAAAAAATTAACTACTCGGTCGATTCAAAAACCAATACACAGACTTTTTTAAATGTATTTTTATGCTATTATAAAACAAAATTAGTAAAAAAAAAGTTAAAATTAGAACGCATGGAGCATTTTTTCGAAATTAAAAAATTAATTAATTTTTAATTAATTACTAATATTTTTTAAATTAAAAAAAATTCAGTTATTTTTAATGTTTTTAGTTTAATATATTAAAATACAAAATTTAATAATCCTATCTTATTAAATTAAAAAAAAAACTTTTTAATGTCCACCGTTCCCTTAAAATCTCTTACATTTTCACGTTTTTTCCATTAGGCAGTTTTAAATTAATTCTAAGCTGAATGAAATATCAATCCCGCACAATGAAAAGCAGGGCGGAGTTGGATTCGCTATTAATTATATACTCTTAAAATGTTAAACCTGACTAATCATAATAACGATAAATAACGAGGCAGAATGAATCCATTATTCAAGCCCGTAAATGAGACGGAAGCTACGGAGACTTTGCTTTTCCTATTAGTTTTTCACTCCTTTCTGAAATTTTACTGTTTAATTAGTTAATTAATTAATTAATTATTATCGCTATTATTTAAACTTACCGATGAAACACGAAAGTTTTGAATTAAGTGTTATTAATCTGCAAAAGAAAATATTAATTTTAAATTACTTTTCTCTTGTTCTGAGGTTACATTTTCCATGTGCGTGTACCGATAAATTTTGAAAAGTCGGAATATGTGGGGTTAGAAAAGTTGCGAATTTTTTGAACATTACAATAGTTATAATAATGATAATAGATAAATAAATCGTCTGAGGCATTAAATGAATCTGCAACGTAACCAGGGGAGGCAGGCATCAAGGGTAGAGCCTTATCTACCACTCTTCTTAGTTCCCTGACAATTTTTTACTGTTTTATTTATTTATACTTAGTATTATTATTTTTCAATTAACTGATAAAATATAAACGTTTTGAAACAAAAGTTTTTTTTTTAATCTGCAAGAAGAAATAATGTTTTCTTCAGTTTACGATTTGTAGGTAATATTTTCCGTTAATTATAATCTTTACAGGCACATATTCATACATATGTATGCCTATGATGTTGCATGTACATAATTATATCAAATAATGGATGTGCATAATTATTGTGATTACTCGCGTAATAGTCTCACATTTTTTTGTCAATTTTTCATGGTGAAAGTCTGGGTGCGGCTAATATGCTGGGAAAGTCTACTACGTAATATTGTACACTCTAATGCTAAAACATTACTGGTGTTATAATATAAAATAACTAACTCACCAAATGTTTCCAGTTTATCTGCCGTTTATAAAATAATCTTTTCTTCAATTGTACACAAAAAAGAGGCATTTTTCTTTTTATAGTAACATTTTTATAGACATAAAGGAAAGTCAAATGCGTGACTGCGACTTTTATGTGGGGAAAATATTTTGGCGATTTTTTTTTTCTGCTTCAAAACGGGGGGTTCGAATATTATGCGAGGACGACTATTACGCGAGTAAACACGGTACTTTAAAAAATCACATATTTGAAATATTAATTAATTATAACAATATGGAATGTATTTTGTGAGGTTAATCTCTCTTGAAAAGTTGTACAGATTGTAAACCTACCCCATGCCCCGATTACTTTTAATAATTAAATTTAGTCAGCCTCATTTCCTCTCTTCTGAAAACTAGACTCAAAGACTTACAAGCCTTCCATCTTGGTGACTGCACTGCTGTCCACGTATAAGACACAATTCTTCCAAATACAGGTATTTAAATGCATTTTTTCGTATGACTGTGAATGAAATGAAAGAATTACTTAATTCAAATCCTAATCACTAGATCTTCGAAAATTTTCATATTTGTAACGTTCGTGTATTTTAAATAAAACAAAATTAATACAGTCAAACCTCGTTAGTATCAGGTTGTAACGAAAGTTTTCCGCCATATCTGCCTGAAAAACTAACTTCTTAGATAACTGTATTTGAACTTTCGGTACCAAACCTGCACAGTGTCACATTATACAACAATAGTACTTAAAGCTGTACTCATAATTTGTTGATATTCTAGAGCTGACTTTTTGCAACACAACTGGAAGTTAATGATGGTTCTAATCCTCTAGAGCTATAGTTCCATTTGGAGACACCTTGTACTTAATGATAACTATATTTTTCAGAGATTTCACAACACAGTGTTATAAAGTAAGCCTCTTTCTTTCAAATGTCAAAAATAGTTCGACAAAATATGAGCAAATACGCCAATGCGAACTGTGTTCTGACGATGTTTGCGGTGGCGGGAAACTTTCGTTACAATCTAATAATTCACCTGGACAAGACGTCACTCCGCATATTACATCATTTTTTAGAAGTTCCGACCTATTTAATACGCCTTTTCACATACTGTACTCCACTATCTTTGCCAATGTTATCCGCCAAAAGTATTTAATTTTCGTTGAGCAAGACACTCAGCATTTTTCCTAACAAAGATTGTTGCCTTATAAATAAATTTTGGAAGTCCTGCAGGATTATTTTTCGTATTTTTCGTCTCGGACGATTGCAGATTAAATAGGACAGACTGTTCTGTTAACCCTTTAACGCGCAGTGTTCCCGATCTGGGAACACCAAATTCTGACGTTTTGACTTGCCAGTCACGAAGAATAGATTTCATTTCTATAAGAAATAGTTCCGGGTGACACAGCTCCTCGAAAATACTTTACTTTTTAGCTCGTCATTTCCCGTAAAAAAATGGTCGCGATTATTTTTAACAGCACTGACATCTGCTGAAAAATTAAAGAATGCGAGAACAGCTGGATAGATTGCCCAATGCTGAAAAAAGGGCAGCCGTTGTCATTGCTCGACTTAACTACCAGCGAGATGGCGGACGATCGAAACGTTCATTGCGTGCCACGGATCTAGAGACCCTTTTTTGACGCAGCTGGCTGTGCGCGGAATTTTGTTCTTCCGTAGTCTTATTTCCGAACTTATTTTGAACACTTCTTCAGTTTACGTTGCCAACTTATCTCTAAAGAATTAAAGCGTATTACCACCACTTTGGGACACTCTGTATAGATATAAACAACAAAAGAGGAGGTGCCCCACAAAGTTCTTTATTTGTTTATTTATTTATTTTGCGGTTTATTTATTTATTTTGTAGTCGTGGCCTAGCGTTTTGCAAGCTGGTTTATCTGCTCTTATTATTGTTTATTTATTTATTTATTTTTTGTGAGCTAGTTCATACAGGTACCGAAAACATTGACCTTGGCTTTAATATTGATCACACACAAATATAACTAATTACAAGGTTACACTTACAAAAGACGTATAGAATTCCACTAAATCGAATCGATTTCCAGAAGATTAAATTCTAATAAGTTAAAAATCCTTATACGGTCCCTGTTCAAAGAAATCCCCAATTGTTAGTTTTGCCCCACATATTAATTAAATGATGCATAAAATTTCAGCCATTTATCATAAAAACTTCTGGTGATATATTTAAACAGCATTCGTGAGAGGAATTCATAAATTTAAATGTAAAAGTTTGTCTCAATCATTGCTTTCATTCGTAACTTGTGTACAAGCCCTGAAATGCTAGCACCCGAACTTACTTTCTCCCTCCGAAAACCATTAAAAAGGGGTTTTAAGTCAGAATACAGTTATTTTCACATCCTTAACTATTTATCGATGTTGTAAATTACGTTAGTAGTGTATAAAGTACATTTTACGGGAGCCGCATAAAAATTTTAATTACCTATTTACTCAAATTAAAGGACGAGATTCAGGTGAAACACAATTCGAACGTTTTCCGTGCCGAACAGGGGAAACTTCGAAATATATCAATGTTTCTTATTCAACTGAAACGAAACAATCGTGTTTTGATCACGTGACACCACGATCGGTTTGTTCATTGGAAGCATTCTGGGGACTGAAAAATGTTCGATTCGAACTCGATCGCGCGCGTTTCACTCGAATCTCGCCCTTAATCTCCAGAGAATTTTAATCGATTTCGTAAATTTTTATGCACCTATTTTACATCAAAGTCTCAAACATTGGCGCAACAGCCCCTCTGCGGGGTCAAGGATTGCACACCCCAACCGGGTGTAATTTATTACGTGTCAGTGTCTTCTATTATCTTCATTATTGCTATTTTATGTTCATACTAAGTAGTGCAAATATTATTAAATGAAGAAAACTAAAAGGATCTAGATAACTGTGATTTTGAGGCTCCCAAAAATTAAGGGTTTCTTTTTTTTTTTTTACATCAGTGAGAAAATTTCATTAATAAAGATGTGTGTATGGGGGGGGGAGGAGTCCGTGTTCCGGACATCAATTTAGTAAGGGTTTAATTTATTTTTCATAAATTTTTTCCTTCTAATGGTCGGGTCCTAGGCTTAATGTAGGGTTGACATCTGCAAGGGTCTCAGATGTTGCTCATTTCACTATAGGGACGCCTATATTTGGCAGATCAACGTTGCCCCTTATAAGTGGTCTCCTAATTTTGAACAGATTCCAGATGAGAGACCTATCATCTGAATCGGCACCCCCAGAAGTATCATTGGAACAGGAAGAGATTGGATCCATCACAGATTTTACGTGCACCAGCTGCCTTTAGCTTAGACAGTTTCACGGCAGCCAAGAAAGTTTGTTACCCTCCCAAGCAGTGGCCAAGCCGATGCTGCTTACTTTCCGTGTTTCACATGGGAACGAAGCTTAGCGACTTGGTCACAGGGGGATTTCTTTAAGGAAAATTAGAATTCTTAATTCTTACGAAAAGAATTTAAAAAGTAGAATGTAAAGTAAAATAAAATAAATAAAACTTTAATTGCAAAATCAAAGAATTATTAGTAAAACGTTCTATTATCGATAAAAATGATGAAAGTTTTTTACTTGTTGTTTTAAGTTGCACTAAATGAAACTGACGAATTTTTAAAAATCCGTTTTCTCATAACACAATTTTTTTTAAACTATTTTTTCCCCAGTGGTACTAATAAAAAAACCTGTTATCTCAAAATAAAGTTTTATTGTATCTATTACTCTATACAAATTTATTAGCACTAAAATGCTTTAAACGTAGTATAACATTTTTAAAACCTCCAAATGAGTTAGACCAGTGGCGGCTAGTCATTAAGGGCCAGAGGGGCCTGGCCCCCACCGACTAAGCACCGTCTAAATCAAAGTATCTTCCTATTATGTAAGGCAGTTCTTTCAATATTTACATTCATTAAAAAAATACACGCGTTTTACTCTATTTTAATACTATCCATTAAAAAATGCACTTAAAAAAGCGATACTTATATGATTTTCCCCCTATCTAAACCATGCATGGGCCATGGGCTGGCTTGCCCTGAATTGGGCGTCTCTTCTTCGTTCACTGGGTTGACATATTTGGCATTGAGCACAAAAGCCATACTGATGCGGAATTAACTTGGCTTCCAAACGGCTTATTTCACACTGCCTTTTGGGCCCAGATCTTCGGGCCCTCGTACGGTGATCTACACGACCGTACGGGGAAATTTCGGCAATCGGTAGCTATTGGCGAAATTTTCCGCTTACGAGGAAATCATTTTTCATTTGCGTGATCGTATTTTTGCAGTGCAGTCAGATATTTTTCTGTTTTGTTTTCTTGATTTACGAAAAGCGATGTATAATTGTATTTTTTATATATGTTGATATTGATTTTAAAATAAATAAATCATCTAAAAATTACGAACAAGCAACTATAAAGAACATAAATATTAAATATTTAAATGTGGCTTTTTGTTTAGTAATAAAGTAAACTTTTCAATTTAACAAAACTAGGTAAAAAATAGCAAAAGTTGTATAGTAAATTCGATAATTATTTGTCATTTGAGAAATTTTAAGTACTTACGCTGTGTGCACGTGGGGATAGGTTGTTCTATATGTACATATATTTTCGCGATTTTATTTATTTTTTTTCGGGCCCCACCACTGAAACGGGTCACAAGCCGCCACTGAGTTAGACTATGATGAAATCTTGTAAAGTATTCTTAATTCAATCGTCATAAAGGCGGGGATCAAAAAAGAAATGCAGAAGCCTAATATGTTGTTTTGTAGATTAAAACATCAATTATACTTAATTTGTTGCGAAAGTTTTGCTCACGAATGTGATTGTATCCAGTGCAATAAAAAAAATTAATATCAATAGAAATAATTGTGAAGTCCATTCAAATTTTAATTTTAATACAAAAATTAACCGAGGACAAAAAAAAAAAAATACAAGACTGAGCTTTTTTGAAAATTATGGTGCTGCTGATGGTAAGAAAGCGAAAAACAGTGCGAGCAATTACTAAGTGAGAAAGAAATTTAAGAATTTAAAACGCTTAGATTCAATTTAGGTGTACTTTTCCGATTTTTATTTTTTACTGTAAAGAAATTTTTCTTAATGACTTTTTCAATATTTGAATAGTAAAATCACGATTAACCGCGAATACTATTATTCAAATAGTGAAATGGCGAGTAGTATTCAAATAGTGAAAATAGCAAATATTCGCCATTCAATTAATCGATTATTAATTCAACTCGAATTGTGGTAATCGGTTATGGGAATCATTCCAGTGGCATATCACTGAATGAATGAGAATTAAGGGAAAACTGCAGAAGGATATACATATATTCTTTTCTGGTTTGTTAATTTAAATTTTTTAGATGACGAAACACAACTAGTTGTATGAGACTGAAACTAAAACTGTTTTTCAGTGGTTTTGAAGAAAATTGAGTAAAATTTACGCTACATCCGATCTGCTCTGAAATATGATTTATTGATTCTTAAATAATTTTTAGACATTTTCTAATTTTCGTCTTATTAATAATTTTTTAACGGGTAGATCGGTAAAAAACACATTTATTCCCGAAAAAGTATTGATTTAAAATTAGAAATTCCTTTTTAGAATTCTCAGCGCTTTGCAGCTTTCGAAAATTACTTCAAATTTATAAGCATGGTTACTATTATTATTAGGTGTTTTGTACTTTATAAAATTAAAAGTCGGTGGTTCCGTCCAACTTTCGGAACTTAGAATATGTTTCATCAACTAACCGACCTCTAAAACTGATACATTTCTTTAAAGAGTAAGGAAGTTAAGTGATCCATTATCAGTGATTTGCAGTTTTAAAAACTTCCCATTTCAATGAAAATTTGTGCTTTTATATTTCATCACTAAAGTGCTATTTCGCTCAAGTTGTACCCCCCCCCCCCCCGACCAATTTGCGTTGACACCTTTTCGCTGCATTTTTCGATAGGGCAGAAGGGGAATAAAAGTGAGGAGAATGGAGAATAAAATGTTGAAAATTTGTCAAGTTTGGCTCAAAAAAAGTCCCTAAAACTGAACCTAGCTTAGCGATACCTTTCATATTCGGTGTGGAACTATTAAACGCTACAGTTTATTAAAAAGGAGCAGTATAGTTAAGATATGCGTGATGAAGATTGTAAAACAGGTTTAGTAGGTCATTTTAATATTGATTTCAATTCTGAGAGTGTTTTATGGAACAAGAAAGACAAACACAGCACACTCATGGATTTTCATTCACATTCCATAAAGTATTCATAAAGGAGAAGTATAGCTAGAATATGCCAGACGAAGATTGTTAAAACAGTTTTAGTAGGCAATTTTAATATAGATTTCGATTTCAAAGAAGTGTCTTATGAAACAAGTGAGAAAAATACGGCACACTTATGGAAAAATATACACTTTAAAATTTAATGAAATAAGAACGAAAAATTGGAACAATGGATGGATTATGATACTCTTTTAATCTATAGCACTTGAATGAGTATTTAAAATATGACAGTAGTGTTTCGGATATTTTCCCCTTTTTTATAATATTTTTTTTCCATACACACATACAGAACCTTATTGAAAAAAGATTGTGTTACTATAGAGTTTTAAAAAATGACGATCTGTTTTATCAAGTCAATGACCGCTTAAAACAAATTTATGATATAGACTCAAAACAGAATATTGTTCGAAGCACCGTACTAACTCCCTGTTGTCTGTGAGTTACACATCTCTTTAGTTAGGTTAGAGATTGTAGTTTAAAATGAGAAATTTCCGTTTTGATTCTCAATATTTTGTAATTTAATAGATTCTTCAATTTTATAAAAATTTGTGCTCTTTGTATTATTATTATTATTATAATTTATTCCCAGAATCTTATGGTGAAAAGTCTTTCAATAAAACTTTCAAAACATACACTATAGAAATGAAGCACATTTTAAAAATCTGTATGCCAATTAGAATCAAAGATAGTAAAATTTCGATTTATATATTTTTACTTCCTTGTACGTAGTATAAGGAAGTAATGTGATCCCGAAAAATTTGGGGGGCCAAATTTCGACAAAAAAACTGATTTTGACTACCTCTAAATTGAATTTTAAAATTTTTTTCGATGCATCTCATCGTAGGCTAGCATGCACGATCATATTAACGCGTCTGCAACTCATTTTGACCAGCGGCGAGTTTATTGTGGTCAGTTTTTCCATGCCGTCTGTACGTACGTACGTAGGTACGTACGTACGTACGTACGTACGAACGTACGTACGTATGTATGTAACTCGCATATCTCAAAAACTATGGGTCGTAGAATATTGAGATTTGATATTTAGGATTGTTCTATGATCTAGTTGTGCACCTCCCCTTTTGGTCGCAATCGAATGAATAGTTTATGTACAGGACCGCCCAAAAGATTCGAAATACATTACGCTCTATGGGCCGAAAATCATTAAACTCGCATATCTCAAAAACTCTTAGGCGTAGAATGTCAAAACATCATATTTTGGATAGTTGTAACATCTAGTTGTGCACCTCCCCTTTTGGTTCCATTCGATTGGATAGTTTATCTACAGGACCGCCCAAAACATTCGAAATACATTACGCTCAATGGGCCGAAATTCATTAAACTCGCATATCTCAAAAACTATTAGGCGTAGAATGTTGAAACTTTATATTTAGGATTGTTGTAACATCTAGTTGTGCACCTCCCCTATCGGTTCCATTCGACTGGATAGTTTATCTACAGAACCGCCTAAAAGATTCGAAATACATTACGCTCTATGGGCCGAAATTCATCAAAGCGTTTTTTAGAAGTATTGGGCTATTTCAAACGACTCAGAAGTGATATATGCTGTAAAGAGTTAGAAAATGAATTTCTCCATTAAAAAAAGTGTCTTTATCATTTACAGTTCTGCTACAGGAACACTCAAAAGATTTCCAATACATTACGGTCAATGGCAATTTTAGGAGATCCATCCATTTCAAGCACAATACCGTCCTACCACATAAGTTAGGTAATGGTCCGACCACGGTCACGTGCCTCCCTCAAGTACTATGCCAAAAGTCGCCAAGCTTGGCGACTTTTTTGTGTACGTGTGTGCATATTTAACTCTCAAATCTCAAAAACTATTATGAAATTTCATATATAAGATAGTTGTAACATCTAGTTGTGCATCTCGATTTTTGGTTAAAATCTACTGGAGAGTTTATTTGCAGGACCACCGAAAAGAATTTCAGTACCTTAATGTCTATGGACATCTTCAATATAATACAATTGTAGATAGTCATTGTTTGGTACCTGCCCAAAATCTCGCCGTCTGTCCTCGACCTTGGCGAGTTTTGCCGAAATGTCGCCAAATTTGGCGATAGTCAGTCATTTGGTCCATGCCCAAAGTATCGCCATTTGTCATCGTTCTTGGCGAGTTTTGGCGAAATATCGCCAAATTTGGCGATAATCTGTCATTGTTGGTCCATGCTTAATATCTCGCCAAATGTCGTCGACATTGACGAGTTTCGCCGAAATATCGCCAAATTTGGCGCCAAAAATTATTTCGTATTTTGTATAACTCTAAAACTTTAACCCGTAGAATTTTGAACTTTTGTATTTAGAACTATATTATAATATCTAACGGTTTTCAATATATTTTTTGACAGCAATCGACTGGGAATTTATTTACAGGGTGAGCCAAATGACTTTAAATACATTAAGGTGTATGGATGCATTCAATTCATTGAAAGTCTGTGGTCAATGACTACTTTGGCTATCCCCAAAATCTCGAAAACTATGTCAAGTTTGTCGGCTTTTGGTGAAATATCGCCAAATAAAGTGTCAGAAAGAAATCTTTCAAATTGAACTCAGCTTGGCGATATCGAAATGGCTAGAAATCGCTATATCTTACTATTATTGATATTTTATATCTTTCAAACAAATAAGTTTAGAGGAAGTGCGTAAAAACATTTTTGATTTAATAGACGTGCAAGGAAGTCATGTGTTGGACACATCAGATTTTTTTCTTTCCGCACCCTACAGTAATCTTACAACAAAATTTATTATTTAGACTTAGAACAAATATTTATGGAAAAACAGTACTAACATTCTGTTCCTGTCAGTCACACATCTATTTAGTTAGGTTATAAACTGTAGCTTAAAATGAGAAATTTCCGTTTCCATTCTGAATATTTTGTAATTACATAAATCATTTCTCAATATCTTGTTATTAAATTCTCAATATTTTGTAATTAAATAAATTTTAAAAATTTGTGCTGTTTATATTATTATTATTGATACCTAGAATCTTAAGGTGAAAAGACTCGTTAGAGAACTTTTGAAACGGACACTACACAAATGAAATACTTTTTTTTTCTGCATGTCAATTAGAATCAAAGATATTAAAATTTCAATTTATTTTTTTTTCTTTTCGTGCGGTAGAATAATCCAATAAAAATTGAGAAACCATTCTCATTTTTTTATCTTACAGATGAAATCATGATGCTTCGAACAGCTTTATTTTTGGTCGTCTGTTTGACCGCGGTCCAATCCTTTAAATGTCCAGAAGAAAAACCTTCGTTCTACTATACCGATGTGTCTACTGGTTGCCAAGTAAGTACTGAAATTTTAAAACACGATTTCTGTGCTTTCACTTCTGGTGGTGACCTTCAGTTTGACCTTCTTGAAACTTAAAACAGAGTCGACCCCGCCCCCACTCCTCTCATCCATCAAGGCCCCACCAGTGGCATAGCGCTAGCGCTTTGAACTGGGAGACGGAAGGTACCTGGTCGCGCCTGCCGACCTAACCGTTCGGAGTTTTCAGTGGTTTTCTCCGAAACTTCGCGTATATACTGGTTAGGACCCCTTAGAAAGTCCCCCACGGAGGGCAATGCCATCCCCGGCGTAGATATTGTAAATTAATAATTCTATTTCAAAATAATTTATTAAGGTAATCATTTCAACAGCTAACCGCACAATGCCGTAGTATGAGTGAGGTCAAAGCATTTGTAAGCAAATCTTTTATTGATAGTTAAAAGAACTTCATTTCGTTCTTCCCTCAGTGATTCATCATTAGAAAATTTGTTAGTATTGAAAACTAAAGTTTGAAAATAATTTTTCTGATGAACTATTAGTAAAAGCTAAAAAAGCTACTTTGAATGAGATAAAAAAAAATCTTAATGTTCATTTTTGAACATAGTTTGGTTAAAAATAAAGTCAAATTTACATTTATTGTTTTATTATTATTTTTTTTTTGTGTGAAAATACTCCATATTTTTCATTTTATAATAAAAAATTCAGGTAAGCTCTTTTCTATTGCTATTTAAGTTTGTTTTTATTTCTATACAATACTAATATAAAAGAAATAATAAGAAATGGTGATATACACTGGGGGAAACAGTCTTCTGTTCTTAAAATATTTTTTAAATTTTATTTTTATCTTCTGATTTTTTTTTTCTTTTAAATCTTCTGTTTTTTCAACCCGAGTCTCCTGTTTTTAGCTTAAGGAGGTTGGCATGTATGCGTGCGTAATCAAAATACGGAACAATTGTTACAAAGTCTACTTTGTGCTGAGTTCAGTTTTAACCTGTTAACCCTTTGAGGCGCAACCCTTTCCCAATGCTGAAAAAAGGGCAGCCGTTGCCATCGCTCGACTTAACTACCAGCAAGATGGCGGACGATCGAAACATTCATTGCGTGCCACAGATCTAGAGACCCTCTTTTGACGACAGCTGGCTGTGCGGCACAGCCAGCTGCGTCAATAAAAGGGGTTCTAGCTGTTAGGAACTAGCTGTAGGAACTAGCTGTTCTCGCATTCTTCCATTTTTCAGCAGATGTCAGTGCTGTTAAAAATAATCGTGACATTTTTTTTACGGGAAATAACGTGCAAAAAAGTAAAGGATTCTCGTGGAGCTATGTCACCCGCAACTAGTTTTATAGAAATCAAATCTATTCTTCGTGACTGGCAACAGTCAAAACGTCAGAGTTGGGTGATCCCAGAGCGGAATCACTGAGCGTTAAAGGGTTAATTAGTATACAGTCAAACCGCGTTAATACATCAATCTCGGGGTCATTTAAAAATGACTTACTAAGCAGAGCGACTTCTTAAGAGGAGTTTACATTAAATGCAAAACGAAATTCTAAATGTTTGTATAATAAGTGTGCCTATAATTAAGTTGCATTATATTTTATATAGATTAGCAAAATAAGAATTCAAATACATAAAATGGATGACAAATCAAGAAAATTATAACTATATAATTTTCAGTTAAATTATAAGTATTTTATACAGTTAAATGATAAGTAAAATCGGTACGTTGTACTTATAATTTAACTGTGCAATCTGTCCTATGAAATCTGCCATCACACGGAAGCCGAAACGAAGAGTAGTCCTAGATGCATTACTAAAATTTGTCGATACACTCTTTATAAAAGAAGTTAACATTTCACCAAAAAATGGTGCTGAATTAGCTGCAACCTTTTTATAGAGAAACGTTGAACCATGATTTGTTGTTTAAACTGTACAATGAAATCAAATCATGGGGAAACATTTCTCCATAGAAAAGAGGCAAACATAGAAGTGAGCAAACATGTTTCACTGAAAAACTCAGTGCATAAGAAAAACATCGTTGTTTAAAGAAAACGAAGAAAAAAACCCTCCAGAAAAATAGTTTTAATGTCTATGTCATTTTATCTCTCACCCCCTTTACTGAAATTTGTCCGAAAAATGTGTCATAAAAGTATGCGACATAATTTTACATATATTTAAATACTATTAGTTCACAACAGCTTTAATACGTTGTTACAATATTTCGCAAGCTGTAGAATATGCTTCCCATGTATTTTTTACATATATTTAAATACTATAAGTTCAGAACAGCTTTAATCTATTCTTACAATATTTCGTAAGCTGTAGAATATGCATATCATGTATTTTTCTACAACTAGGTTACAATCCTAAAAATTTCAACATAGGGTTACCAGGCAAAATCCACGAAAGATGAGAGATAAAATGACATAGTCAATTAATATCGTTTTAATATGGCAATAATGAAACTAAAAAATTAGGGGGGCTCAGGGGGGCTCTCCCCCTGACGAGGATCGAACAGCCGAGTTATTTTTTTTTTTTTTTAATGAAAAATATTTACTTTAATATTTTGACTTTTGTCCTGTGCTGTTGCTACTTTTTCAGTGCTATATTTTAAGCAAAAATTTTTGTGTTGTTCTTAGTAGAACAATAAATTAACAAGTGAACTTGAAACAAGTCTATTAGAATGTTCAATTTACTGTTTCAGAAAATGTTTAGATATTTTTCAAAATATAATATGTAGTGGACATGCAGGCTGCGGTGCTAACATTTTAATCACTCCCCTTTGCACTCGAAAAACCATATGGCCAAGGGGTGTGACCATCTTAGTCACAGAGATAGCCATACTAAATGGTCACATCCCCTAGATCACATGACACTTCGAGTGCAATGGGGTGTATCTAATATGTCACCATAGCCTCTATATCTCCTCAGCCACGCTGTAAATTTTGTGACACCCATGGAGAAAAAAGTAAATCTATATGAAAAAATTATTTTATTCTTCTGCTGAGAGCGAAATATTTTACGCAGTACCATACATTTAAAAGCATTGGGAATTAGTTATTTAATTGTTTAAAAGTTTAATTATTTTTGTAAATGAAAATGTTATACTTGTTGAAAAACATTTACCATGATCAAAGAACGTGCACGTAGCTTAAATGGCAGTGAAACAGCACAGTACATTTTGTCTTAAGCAAGCTCAACTGTCATTCACAAAAGAAAGCAGTAGAAGACAAATAAAATCTCTCAATCAAAAATATTATATAATACAAAACATTTCCTCATACTTTTTATAATTCTGTTTCAATGCAATTTTGTTACCCTGTGAATAATTTAAGAGCATCTGTATAGTATTAAGGCTACCATGAATACTTTTGTAACATTTTTTTCTTTTTTGAATCCCAACAGGTATACCATTTCTGCGAAAATGCTGAACTTCAGACTTTAATATGTCCAATAGGAAAAGCTTTCAACCATCTGTCATCAAAGTGTGAGAATGCGTTAGATGTCACGTGCTACAGAATTATGAGTTTTCGAAGAAACAGCCTCGCCAATCTAATCCAGGAAGACTCGTATTCATAGATAATCCCCATACTTGGAATATCTCCATCTTTATTCCGTATTCTAAAATCCTTTCATTCATTAGAAATTCTCCTTTGATGGGATTTTAGGACCATTATATTGTTGTCATCTACTTTCATAATATATCAGATGTCACGTGCAACAGAATTATGCATTTTTGAAGAAATAATCTCGCCAATCCGATCCAGAGAGACTCATATTCATAGATGCTTTTAATACTCGGAATATCTCCATCTTCATTCCGTATTCTAAAATTCTTTCAATCATTAGAAATTATCATTCGATGGAATTTTAGGAACATTAGATAGTTTCCATCTACATTGTAAGAATTGGTAGATGATAAATTGTAAGAATGTATCAACTTTCCATCTAATTTGTGAAAATGCATCAACTGCCATATGAATTTTCGAAAAAACAGTTCCGTTATCCTAATCCAAAGATTCACATTCATTGATGCTTATAATACACGGTGTATTTCCATCAATATTCCTTATTCTAAAATTCATTAAATTTCCCCTTTGGTGGAATTTTTAGAAAACTTTTTTGTTCTTAGCTATTGTGAGAATGCATCAACTGTCATATTTTACAGAATGATGAGTTTTCGAAGAAACAATCCAAGTTCAATCTAGTTCAGAATGACTTATATTTGTAGATAATTACTTGACATGTAAATAAATGAACTTTCTAATCCATCTTCACTCTTTATTCTAAAACTCATCTCATCATTAGAATTTCTTATTTGATGGAATTCTGGAAACAACTTGCTAGATGGAATTCTGCAACAACTGTTGTTCTCACCTATTGTGAGAATGCATCAACTGTTATATGCTTACAGGATTATCATGGTTAAAAAACCAGCCTCTCAAATCTCACCGAGAGAAACTCATTCCCTACTGTGAAACTCATTACTCATTATATCTTGAATGAGAATTTAGAAACATTGTATTGTTTTCCGCTGCTTTGTGAGATAGCATGAACTGTTATAATGCTACAAAATTAAGAGTTTTCAAAAAATTAATTAAATAAATAATATTCATTTATGTATATACTAGTACTTGAAATGAACTATCTAAAACGTCTTGATTCATAATTGTAAAGCTCATTATATAATTAGAAATTCTTCTTTGATGGAATTTTGGAAACATTGTATTGTTTTTTGCTGTTGCAAAAATGCATCAACTAAATGTAATGTATTTATCCCCCATAACGGGGTTTGTATACTGGTGAAATAAAGAAATTAATAAAAACATATTACAAAGTTATAAACGAGCAACAAATCAATATTAGAAAGAGTCAATCATTTGTTATTTATTTATTTTTGTTCGAGTATGATTAAAAGTTCTTCAGTATTACATTTCTTCTATTGTAAAACAAAGAAAAAGTTAATCGTTCATTTTTCAATTAATTTTATTAGCTCTGCTATGCATAGATGTATGAAATTTCAAAAATAAATGTACACACACAACTGCTGCTCTACAGATGATAAAAAATGATAACAGATAGATACACCTTTAGAGATAAATGAGCAATGTGAATTGAAAAAAAAAATCAATACAAGGTAAGGAAAAAAAAAAGAAATGATTATGTTAAAAAAATTCCTCTCGAGTTAATTTTTCAAAATTTACGCTTCTTAAATTTGTACGCTGCCAAAAAAAAAAAAAAAAAAAAAAAAATCCAGTTAGTAAAATGTGCCCCATGAGGTGATGCATAAAATTTGAAAAATTATCAGGGACATTAATATAAATATAAGTTGACTTAAACCACTTTTCAATGGCTCTCTAAGAGAAAAAAAATGATCGCATTTCAGAGTCGTGTCGAAGTTACCAAAGGAAATATTTTTTTTTTCTTTTCTTTTCTTTTTTTTTCTCTAGCAGTCATATTAATGTATAGTCCTTGTTCATCTTTGTTTAAAAATATCTCTGAGGCGTTCTATGATGAAAGGCTGAAATTTCGTTCATGACCACAGAAGTGCATGGGGCACATTTTACTAACTGAGAAATTTTGTAAATAAATTTAAGAAGTGTCACTTTTCGAATATAACGGTAAAGGAATTTTTTCTTAACGTAATGATTTTTCCTACCTTATTTTGAACATTTTTAAATTTACATTCCCCACATTTATCCAATTGATAAAGAATTAAACCGTGCTACCACCTTCGTGGGACACTCTGTATAGATGTAATGAAATTACAATCAATAAATTCTGAGTGATAGAATCTACAGCTTTTCGTGATCGTCATTTTAAATCTCAACCACTTTGTCATTTCTTTACGCGAGGAATATTATTTTCAGCAAATCCTCCAATTTATATTGATGCCAGAAGTGATAAATAAATTTCCAACACTTGTCTGGTATGAAGAATTAAAAAAAATGGGAGTAAGGCAGTGAAAAATTTTCCTCTCACTTTTTTATCGCTAAGTATTTTGTGGAAATCATTTATTATTGGAGAAATTAAAATAGGAAAATAAATTAATGCTTAAAAATTTTAGCAACCATTAATATTTGAGATTTTAAAAATAGATCGCTGGGCATTAATGAGTTAAACAGTTTTTCCAGATAACATAGTTTATTTTTTTTTTAAATAAATGATCGTCTGAATGAAGCATTGATGTAAGAAGGTCTGTTTACACAAAACGCAATCGTTCGAATGCGAAACGTTTCTGCGCTTTTCCAGAAGAGCAAGAAATTCGATTTGGGTATATAATAAAAACTGAATATGAAAATATTTATTTTATGTGGGCGAAAGTGAAATATATTGAGTGTAGACCAGTTGCGGCTCGTGGGACACAGTAAGTACAGCCGGGCTGCACTTGAAATTATCAACACATACTTTAAAATAATTTATTCTACTAACTTTCTTAAATTAAGATTAGAATTATGGAATTTCTATGATAAATTTAAAAAAAAGTCTAAAACAAAAAACAACGTGTTGCAGTAACGGCCGGATCGCTCATTCAGAAAAAAGCCCTTTAATCTTCCCGCAATTCAAATGTGAGTCTTGGTACAGCCGAGGCCTCCGAGAGAGGAGAAAAAAATCTTTCTCCTCTCTCGGAGGCCTCGGTACAGCCCTCATAGCCCATCAAGAAATTGGCAGCACCGTTGCCATGGCAACGAGTTTGTAAGCAGTCTCTCCGGCATAGGGAGTTAGTTGCTAAGTACAGCTGATAAAAGATTTTCAAACGACGGCTGCAGTGAATTCGACTGACTGATTGGCTGGAGAAGTGAGGGAGGGGTACGGAGAATATATGTTCGGAAAACTCTCGACTTTATATTGCTAAATTTATCAAGAAGGTAAGCCTGAATAGACGCTTATGAATGGACAATTACCCATCAAAGCAGTATTATTTTTAAGTAAGCAAGAGCTGGCATTTAGAGGACGTGGCGAGCGAGAAAATTCTTTTTATGGGAAATTTTAAAGAGCTTTTAAAATTATTGATATCTGAATTAAAACAAGGCCTTTTTATGAGGACATCACTGACCGATTCGCAAGTTTAAAAGAAAGGAAGATTGATTTGACTTATAAAAAATAAGTAAGTTTTCTTTTTTTTATTTTCCTTTCCTTCTGAAGTTATCATTACAAAAGAAAATTCTAAGGAAACTTCGAATCAGACACGGATTAATGCAATTTTGAGGATAAGAGCGGCTGGTTGAAATTTATGTTAATTTTATGGAAGTAAAATAGGATCTCTTGCATTTTTTATGTAATTTCTTTTTCCTCGGTGAGGGCTTAATCCGCCAGTTTTCGAATTCAGTGACAAAGATTTTCCATTCCTGTGGGGAGGAAGGGGGGGGGAGCTCATTTGCTTCCGGCTGCACTAACAGTTTTGACCACGGGCCGCTACTGGTGTAGACATGTTTTCGTCAAATGTGTTTTCTAGTACCCGTTGTAATTGCCTCCACAACGGGATTTGACTTCTAGTATAATATAGTCTGGTTATTCAAGGTAATGATTGAGGTGATGAATAGATTTCCGTGCCATCCCACTCCACAAGCAAACGGGCTTCTAAAAAGTAAAATTTTTGAAATCAAAATATATTTTCTGTAAACTTCCAAGCTGTGTAACAAAATGCAAGTTTTTTCCTTGTTCCAAGGGACACATTGCATGATTTTAAAATAAAGTCAATACTGATGTCGCTGCTTGTGTTTTATGCCGAAAAACAAAACTACTAGACATTACACTATGAGGAAAAGCTACAGCAAAATTTTGCATACACAAAGAGAAATACAATATAAAAGTTGCATATCATTATTTCTGGTAATAAACATGAAACAGATGCGCAACGGGGATGCCTTTGTTTAACAGGAATGCTGTACGCAAACTTCGCGGCACGCAATGAGCCTCTTCCCGAATACATACTAACGTCATTTTAAAAACCGATTTGAATATTCAAATTAAACTGTATATTTTTTAAAAAGTACACAATATATAGGGAGATACAAACGAAAGCATATATGTGTGTATAAATATATACTAATCAACCCCCTCTTCAAACGAATTTAAAGTAGCATTTGATCAGAATGGTAACTTGTAGTTTCTTGCCAAGAGTTAAACGTAAGTAGGCTTGTTCTGAAAATGAAACAGTAAAAAATCGGATGTAAATGCATGTATCCGAAGCAAGGGAGTGAGTTTAGAGCATTTAAACAAAATAATACAAGGCGCTGTTTCTTGACTGAGGGCTACTTGATCAGTACGTTTATGCTGGAAATGGAAGATAAGAAGAGTGAAAAATCGGATATAAGTGCATAAGACCGGTATAAGTGATAGGGTTTAGAACATTTGAACAGAATAATAGAAGGCCCTGTTTCTTGACTGAGGTCTACTTGATCAGTACGCTTATGCTGGAAATGGAACATAAGAAGAGAGAAAAATCGGATATAAGTGCATAAGACCGGTACAAGTGATAGGGTGTAGAACATTTAAACAGAATAATACAAGGCGCTGTTTCTTGACTGAGGGCTACTTGATCAGTACGCTTATGATGGAAATGGAAGATAAGAAGAATGAAAAATCGGATATAGGTGCATATCCCGGTGCAAGGGATTGAGTTTAGAACATTTGAACAAAGCAATACAAGGCGCTGTTTCTTGACTGAGGGCTACTTGATCAGTACGCTTATACTGGAAATGGAAGATAAGAAGAGTGAAAAATCGGATATAGGTACATATGCCTGGTAAAAGTGATTGAGTTTAGAACATTTGAACAAAATTATACAAGGCGCTGTTTCTTGAGTGAGGGCTACTTGATCAGTACGCTTATGCTGAAAATGGAAGATAAGAGTGAAAAATCGGATATAGGTGCATATCCCGGTACAAGGGATTCAGTTTAGAACATTTGAATAAAACAATACAAGGCGCTGTTTCTTGACTGAGGGCAACTTGATCAGTACGTTTATGCTGGAAATGGAAGATAAGAAGAGTGAAAAATCGGATATAAGTGCATAAGACCGGTATAAATGATAGGGCTTAGAGCATTTGAACAGAATAATACAAGGCGCCGTTTCTTGACTGAGGGCTACTTGATCAGTACGCTTATGCTGGAAATGGAAGATAAGAAGAATGAAAAATCGGATATAGGTGCATATCCCGGTACAAGGGATTGAGTTTAGAACATATGAACAAAACAATACAAGGCGCTGTTTCTTGACTGAGGGCTACTTGATCAGTACGCTTATGCTGGAAATGGAAGATAAGAAGAGTGAAAAATCGGATATAGGTGCATATCCCGGTACAAGGAATTGAGTTTAGAACATATGAACAAAACAATACAAGGCGCCGTTTCTTGACTGAGGGCTACTTGATCAGTACGCTTATGCTGGAAATGGAAGATAAAAAGAGTGAAAAATGGGATATAGGTGCATATTCCTGGGAAAAGTGATTGAGTTTAGAACATTTGAACAAAATAATACAAGCCGCTGTTTCTTGACTGAGGGCTACTTGATCAGTACGCTTATGCTGGAAATGGAAGATAAGAAGAATGAAAAATCGGATATAGGTGCATATCCCGGTACAAGGGATTGAGTTTAGAACATATGAACAAAACAATACAAGGCGCTGTTTCTTGACTGAGGGCTACTTGATCAGTACGCTTATGCTGGAAATGGAAGATAAGAAGAGTGAAAAATCGGATATAGGTGCATATCCCGGTACAAGGAATTGAGTTTAGAACATTTGAACAAAACAATACAAGGCGCAGTTTCTTGACTGAGGGCTACTTGATCAGTACGCTTATGCTGGAAATGGAAAATAAGAAGAGTGAAAAATCGGATATAAGTGCATAAGACCGGTACAGGTGATAGGGTTTAGAACATTTGAACAGAATAATACAAGGCGCCGTTTCTCGACTGAGGGCTACTTGATCAGTACGCTTATGCTAGAAAGGGAAGATAAGAAGAGTGAAAAATCGGGTATAGGTGCATGTGCCCGGTACAAGTGATTCAGTTTAGAGCATTTGAACAAAATAATACAAGGCGCTGTTTCTTGACTGAGGGCTACTTGATCAGTACGCTTATGCTGGAAATGGAAGATAAGAAGAGTGAAAAATCGGATATAAGTGCATAAGACCGGTATAAGTGATTGGGTTTAGAACATTTGAACAGAATAATACAAGGCGCCGTTTCTCGACTGAGGGCTACTTGATCAGTACGCTTATGCTGGAAATGGAAGATAAGAAGAGTGAAAAATCGGATATAGGTGAATATTCCTGGTAAAACTGATTGAATTTAGAACATTTGAACAAAATAATACAAGGCGCTGTTTCTTGACTGAGGGCTACTTGATCAGTACGTTTATGCTGGAAATGGAGGGCGAAAAATCGGATATAAGTGCATAAGACCGGTATAAGTGATAGGGTTTAGAACATTTGAACAGAATAATACAAGGCGCCGTTTCTTGACTGAGGGCTACTTGATCAGTACGCTTATGCTGGAAATGGAAGTTAAGAAGAGTGAAAAATCGGATATAAGTGAATAACACCGGTACAAGTGATAGGGTTTAGAACATTTGAACAAAACAATACAAGGCGCTGTTTCTTGACTGAGGGCTACTTGATCAGTACGCTTATGCTGGAAATGGAAGATAAGAAGAGAAATCGGAATAGGCATAACCGGTACAGGATGAGTTAGACTTGAACAAACATACAGGCGCAGTCTGACTGAGGCTACTGATCAGTACGCTATGCTGGAATGAGATAAGAATGAAAATCGGATAGGTGCGTATCCGTACAAGGGATTGATTTTAGAACATTTGAACAAAACAATACAAGGCGCTGTTTCTTGACTTAGGGCTACTTGATCAGTACGCTTATGCTGGAAATGGAAGATAAGAAGAGTGAAAAATCGGATACAGGTGCATATGCCTGGTAAAAGTGATTGAGTTTGGAACATTTGAACAAAATAATACAAGGCACTGTTTCTTGACTGAGGGCTACTTGATCAGTACGCTTATGCTGGAAATGGAAGATAAGAAGAATGAAAAATCGGATATAGGTGCATATCCCGGTACAAGGGATTGAGTTTAGAACATTTGAACAAAACAATACAAGGCGCTGTTTCTTGACTGAGGGCTACTTGATCAGTACGTTTATGCTGGAAATGGAAGATAAGAAGAGTGAAAAATCGGATATAGGTGCATATCCCGGTACAAGGAATTGAGTTTAGAACATTTGAACAAAACAATACAAGGCGCAGTTCCTTGACTGAGGGCTACTTGATCAGTACGCTTATGCTGGAAATGGAAGATAAGAAGAGTGAAAAATCGGATATAAGTGCATATCCTGGTACAAGGAATTGAGTTCAGAACATTTGAACAAAACAATACAAGGCGGTGTTTCTTGACTGAGGGCAACTTGATCAGTACGCTTATGCTGGAAATGGAAGATAAGAAGAGTGAAAAATCGGATATAAGTGCATAAGACCGGTAAAAGTGATTGGGTTTAGAACATTTGAACAGAATAATACAAGGCGCCGTTTCTCGACTGAGGGCTACTTGATCAGTACGCTTATGCTGGAAATGGAAGATAAGAAGAGTGAAAAATCGGATATAGGTGCATATTCCTGGTAAAACTGATTGAATTTAGAACATTTGAACAAAATAATACAAGGCGCTGTTTCTTGACTGAGGGCTACTTGATCAGTACGTTTATGCTGGAAATGGAGAGCGAAAAATCGGATATAAGTGCATAAGACCGGTATAAGTGATAGGGTTTAGAACATTTGAACAGAATAATACAAGGCGCCGTTTCTTGACTGAGGGCTACTTGATCAGTACGCTTATGCTGAAAATGGAAGCTAAAAAGAGTGAAAAATGGGATACAGGTGCATATTCCTGGTAAAAGTGATTGAGTTTAGAACATTTGAACAAAATAATACAAGGAGCTGTTTCTTGACTGAGGGCTACTTGATCAGAACGCTTATGCTGGAAATGGAAGTTAAGAAGAGTGAAAAATCGGATATAGGTGCATAACCCGGTACAAGGAATTGAGTTTAGAACATTTGAACAAAACAATACAAGGCGCAGTTCCTTGACTGAGGGCTACTTGATCAGTACGCTTATGCTGGAAATTTAAGATAAGAAGAATGAAAAATCGGATACAGGTGCATATTCCTGGTAAAACTGATTGAATTTAGAACATTTGAACAAAATAATACAAGGCGCTGTTTCTTGACTGAGGGCTACTTGATGAGTACGTTTATGCTGGAAATGGAGAGCGAAAAATCGGATATAAGTGCATAAGACCGGTATAAGTGATAGGGTTTAGAACATTTGAACAGAATAATACAAGGCGCCGTTTCTTGACTGAGGGCTACTTGATCAGTACGCTTATGCTGAAAATGGAAGATAAAAAGAGTGAAAAATGGGATACAGGTGCATATTCCTGGTAAAAGTGATTGAGTTTAGAACATTTGAACAAAATAATACAAGGCGCTGTTTCTTGACTGAGGGCTACTTGATCAGTACGCTTATGCTGGAAATGGAAGATAAGAAGAGTGAAAAATCGGATATAGGTGCATATCCCGGTACAAGGGTTTGAGTTTAGAACATTTGAACAAAACAATACAAGGCGCTGTTTCTTGACTGAGGGCTACTTGATCAGTACGTTTATGCTGGAAATGGAAGATAAGAAGAGTGAAAAATCGGATATAGGTGCATATCCCGGTACAAGGAATTGAGTTTAGAACATTTGAACAAAACAATAAAAGGCGCAGTTTCTTGACTGAGGGCTACTTGATCAGTACGCTTATGCTGGAAATGGAAGATAAGAAGAGTGAAAAATCGGATATAAGTGCATAAGACCGGTATAAGTGATTGGGTTTAGAACATTTGAACAGAATAATACAAGGCGTCGTTTCTCGACTGAGGGCTACTTGATCTATACGCTTATGCTGGAAATGGAAGATAAGAAGAGTGAAAAATCGGATATAAGTGCATATCCTGGTACAAGGAATTCAGTTCAGAACATTTGAACAAAACAATACAAGGCGGTGTTTCTTGACTGAGGGCAACTTGATCAGTACGCTTATGCTGGAAATGGAAGATAAGAAGAGTGAAAAATCGGATATAAGTGCATAAGACCGGTAAAAGTGATTGGGTTTAGAACATATGAACAGAATAATACAAGGCGCCGTTTCTCGACTGAGGGCTACTTGATCACTACACTTATGCTGTAAATGGAAAGTAAGTGGTCTTTCTTTTTAAAGTTAGTCCATATTTACTAAACAGGCAAACAAATTGCAATAGACTTTTTTGTGGGGTGGGGGATAGAAATGCAGAGTACGAACAACATGGATCTTCTTAAACCTAACTCATATTTCTGACTTGTTCCCTTTTTATGAAACAAATATCTCAACTGCGGTTCGTTGGTGAAATAATTACAACTCTGTAAAATAACACGCATTAAACGTACTTATATGTGTGTTATTTTACGAAGTTTCAATTATTTCATCTTTCAAACACAAGCTTTTCTTTAGTGTTCTTTTGTTGTGGTTTGTTCGTTTTATTCGAAAACAAATGCAAACGGAAGGTATATACTGGGGGAGGACATGCCCCTGAAAAGTAGTCACAACTCATTTATTTCGGACAATATTTTATTATTACTCATTTATTTCTCATTTATTACTCATTTATTTAAACATTTATTTCGGAATTTAAGAAAAACTTCATTTTTCTACTCTTGAATTTGATATGCACACCCACCCCAAAAAATTTTCGGTCACGCTTTACTTCTGTACACAACATGGTTCTTCTTTACAAAGTTGATCCATACTTCATGTAATAAGTGTATCGTCGGAGGGACACGTGCCTCCCCCCAACTTGGTACCAAATTCCTTTTATTTAATACATTTTAAAAAAAAATTCCAATGGCAAAGATGTCACAAAAAATAATACAATAAACAAAAGGGACAAAGAGGCATTGTGATTAGTTGGTATGCGTTGCTAGAGAGTGCTTATGTAGTTAATCATTAAGGGTTAATTTAAGTGAAAAGTCCTTTATGATTATGTAGTTAATCATAAAGGGGTCGAGTGTCGAGGATTTTCTTTTGAAAGGCCGACGCCATTTCGCCCGTCTCCCCCTTGTCGATAATCGTCCTACATCCAAGTCCGTGAACGTTGGGCAAGTTGTCGACAGTATTGTAAATCTTGTTGTCTCTGGCGAGGATGAATCGCGCAAATTTGGTGAATGATAGCGTAATATAAATGAGGAATGTAGAACGCTATCCCATAATTTCAGAGCTAACACAGAGTTCTGGTTCGTTATGTGCATCAAATATATTTTAGTGAGATAACTTATTGCTAAAACTGCACTACTTTTAGGAATAGTTAAATATTGACAGTTTATATAAACTTTATATTATTGATCTTACATTAAATGGAATTATATAAGTTTCAATAAATAAGTTTGAAAACTTTAATTCAAATATAAAAAGTTATTTCCTTTTGGTGCTGTTAAAGAGAATTCGTTTCATATAAATATATAATTAAATGGAATCCCGTAAGAACACGGAAAGTGAAGCTGCACCAGCTTGGTCAGTGCTTGGGAGGGTGAACTAATCTCTCGGTTAGACTAATGTGGGACCAGCTCATGGGAGCTGGTCCACGTAAAATTTGTCTTGGTTCCAATGCCCTCCATGTTCAAACGATACACCCGAGGGTGCCGATTTCAGGTGCTAGGTGCCTCACCCGGAATTGGTTCAAAATTAGGGGAACCCGAGCTAAGTCGGTCTTCTTCCCACTTGGGCGTATTAGAATGGAATCCGCTCACTTTTGCCCATCGTCATCTTAAGAAGGATCTGCCACCGCTCAGCGGTTGCCAGAAGAGATTAATAACAACAACAACAAAAACTAAATGGGATTATAGCTATAACTTGAGGCATTTGTTCCAACAGCTGACTTCTGGCAATATCTCACGAACATAATTAATTGTGCATCCAACTTGCTTAGTTTTCTATGGGGCATTTGTGACTAGCTAGCTAATTTATGTTTTTATAGTTATAGTTTTAAGAAAAAATTGTATGTAGTTTCTCTACACATGGATGCAATTTATGATTTGTGAAAGGATCTGACACAACTCTTCATATATCAGTTTTTTACGCATATATTTAATACATACTCTTTACAAATGAAGAATTTTTTAATGTAGTAATGATGCTATGGCTACTCTATCTGGTGGAAGAATAAAAAATGAATAAAATGATCTTGGAAGCATATATCCAGGTGTTCCATCCCTCCTCAGTTTCTGGTATGGTAGGTGGAGTTTCTTCGGTTATATATGGAAATAGGGTAAGTACAACATAGTCCTCCTTTTCAAAGCTAAATTCAAGCTTTTTCTTCCTTAGCTAAGTAAAAAAATGAACAGTACGAAGTCAATTTTCTTAGGATTCCAAAGCAAATATATAGAAAATTGATAAAAGTGTAGAAAACTGGTCTTTCTGTTCAGAGCTAGTCTAGATTTCTGGTTTGTTGCCAATTTACTTAAGGAACAACAATGGACTTGGATGTAGGATGATCATAGACTAGTGGCAGAGGGGCGAAATTGCGTCAGCCTCTCAAAAGAAAATACTCTATACCTTTCTAAGGATTAGCTACATAAGCGCCCTCTGGCGATGCTTAGCGATGAATCATGATGCAATCTACTACTAACGCACGCATGCGCAGAACATATACTGAATAATTGTGATTCACAACGCCATCATCCAGCCATATTTCGTTTAGCTCTTTCAGAATATGTAGATATTATCCTATATCCAAGTCCGCGGAAACAACTGAATTGCAAAAGGCCAGAGGAGTTAAACTGCACTATATCAGTTCCAATTTCTAAAACTAATTCATTTTTACGGTCTTGCTTTACGTTTACTTGCAAGTGTTTTTGGATAAATTCTGAATCCCTTAGGTTTTGATATCACTTAGTTTTCGAATTTTTCTGAGGACAAGTTTAGAAGTTCAAGTAGATTACTACATCTGTGTTGATGAACAGCAAATAAAATAATTTAAATTAGTAATAAAAAACGAGGAAATATTAATAAATTAAGATTCGATCTTTTCCTCATCGATGGCCCTACTGCACGAATTCCAAAATAAAGAATGTATGTCAATAATATCAATGTTTTATGCCAAAGGTTGTACAACACACGAGGAAGTAACTCCGTACAATACAGTTATACGTTCCTAAATGCAATTGTGGTTTTAAAAAAACGCAAACAATAATAACCAATAATGGACCTTCAAAACAGATGGTCTGCAATGATCCCTTTGATTAAAGCAGAGGAAAATTTCCCTTAAATTACACAAATACTTTCTATTTAATATTCTGTCTCTGTATTGGCATACTGATTTCTGAATATTTATGAGATGCCTTGAGTAAGAATTATTGTTTATAAAAACACATAATTCAGGGGTAGGACGTAAGTTACGGGCACACGACTGTATAAATAAATGTTAATGAAGCAGTTATGTCTGGAGTAGTTCATTTGAAAATGGCGAAGAGTTGTTATTCGATGAAGTTCCTCATTGTTGGTGTGATTTGCATCATGCTGTCACTGCCCCTGGACGGACGACGCAACAAAAAGTCTGAGGTGGACGGAGTCAGGGATTGCATTTATTGGTTTGGATGCCAATGCCAAGGGGGTATGTAGGAGTTTTCTTTTCATTCAAGAAACATGTTGTTGTTTTTGTTTCTAATATCACCAATAGAGCCAATATAAGGTATAGAGAGCGCTTTGATAACTTAAACTTCAGGCATTTATCCCACCAACTGACTTGTGGCAAGATATCGTGATCATAATTATCGTGCATCCAACTTGCCTTAGTTTTCTATGGAGCATTTTTCTGACGAGCGCGCTAATTTTTTTTTCATAGTTATATTTTTAAGAAAAAATGGTACACAGCTTCTCTACACAAGGATGCAATCCATGATTTGTGAAAGGATCTCACACAACATTTCATACGTCAGTTTTTTATTCATATATATATTTAATACATATTCTTAACAAATGAAGAATTTTTTAATGTACTCACGTCCAGTAAGCCTTGGCGATGTTCTTTTTATGCTAAGAAGGTTTGTAATCTGTATGTTGCCAGTAAATTTGGCTTGTAGTTTTCACTTACCATTCGCCAAATATTGCGATAAAGCACCAGTCTAGCCTACCTGCGCAAGAGACATGGTTCATCCTTTCCTGACTTTTCAGGGTTTTGAATGGAGATTCATTCTCTAGTATATTTCTAATCTCTGATGTCATCTGGTCCGCGCAGCGGCGCCAGATCCTCCCTGTAAGACAGCTCTATGGGCGGAATTGAGTGGCTTCCTTTCAACTGAGTCTCGACTTAATTCGACTTAATCGTTTTTAGATGGAATTTTGGTTTCTTGGCCAAGTACTGAATTTCGATGAGCGATGAAACGGGAAGAAATACAGTGCAAACCGGTCATTGGCCAATGAAAAACCGGTAACTTATTGCTAGTAGGGAATAATAAAATACGGTCGATTCTGGTTAATTGGATTACCGGTTAGTCGGACTAAATCCTAAAGAATAAACAGATCCTCTTATTATTAATTATTCGCTTATTTGAACCAAAATTTCCCTTAATCGGAGCATAATACGAGAGAGCAAGTAAAAAAAAAATTATCATATTTCGGATTAGATAAAACAAATTTAAAGCCTCAGCAGGGCTCAGATTCGATCTTCGATGAAGTACAATCAGTCAACAAAATGAGCGAACGCCAAACCCTGCTGAGTAAACTCTTCAAATATTGTCTGGAATTCGGTAAAAACTTTCATACTCTGCTTCTCCTGGTACTCTACTGTGCTTCTCCTAGTGTATCCTATAGATTGTTTATAGGAATGTGTTTCCAAATCTATCTATCAATGAAAAAAGTTCGTAAGCAACGAAAGTTCTTGTCTGCATGTTCGCCAGAAATGTGTTCCGTTATTGCACCTTAAATGAGTTACCAATACAGAGCGACCATACATAACAAAATGATCTAATGTAAATTAGTTAATGAAAACACAAAAACTTTTGAATTGCCAAATACTTTATTTATTAACGACAGTGTATAAGGGTCCCACCAGTGTCTAAGAGGTTCTGTTCTCAAAACTGGAATGCCGGAGGTGCCAGGTTCAAACCACGATCTCGCCTGTCGACCTAGCCGCTCGCAGTTTTCCGTATTTTTTTTCTAAAATTTCGCGAAAATACGCACTAGGATCCCTTAGAAAATTCCACGCAGAGGAATTCCCCATATAGGCCTAGGACCCTAGTGAGTCAATCGGTCTTAATCCACAAACAAACAAACAATAATGCTCAGGAATAATGTAACTTTCAATCAGTGAAAAAAGTTTTAAAATCGGTTTAGTAGCTACAGAATTTCCATAGAGCGCAATGCATTAGAATTGTTTTGAGTGTCTTTGTAAAAGAATTGTTTATGCTATATGCTTGAAAGGTTGCCTGTATGTTAATCCAGGGCATAAGCTATCTTCATTACGAATTTTTCCAACCATTTTTGTGTGATTCAGTCAAAAACATCCAAACACATAAATGTACACATTTATATTATTGGTAGGATTTGGAAATTTATGAACTTTAAGAAACACATCTGGACTTTTCTTAGTACTTACATATTATTCCGGCGGTCATTCCCGCCAAACTGTTTTTTCGTCAAATGAGTTGCCAAACGTATTCAAAACCATTAATAATTTCAAAACCATTTATCTCGGCAAAAAATTGCTCGTCTTGGCGGACCGCCGGGATAATACGTAAGTACACTTTTCTTTACTTGTGCTTTTTAATTTGGTGTAAAATCAACATAATTTCCATACCAATTTATGTTTTCCAAATGCATGTGATTTTTGCAAATAGAATTTCTGCTTTATTTCAAAAGCATAAATCATTTTGTGCGGGAAATAAAACGGTTTTTAATTAATAGTTAGAAAAGTGCTTAAATTTTAAAATCCTGAGCCTCAGGTACACTTTACCGAAGTCATGGGCCCAGTCATGCTCAAATTTTCAAAGCTCTGCTTTCTGTAGATTTGTCTGGAGAACATTCATTTTTATTATTAGAGATAGATAGATTTGGCATAAAACTGTCATAATTTCCGTATTATTTAATGTTTTTCAGATGCACGTGCTTCTTCATTGAAGTAATAGCATTCTTGCTCGCTCAAAACATGAATCATTTGATACGGGCGAAACTCGCCAAGCATGGCAACGTAAAAACGGTTTTTAATTAATAATTAAAGAAGTAATTAAAAATCTAAAATTCTAAGTAGCCTATAACCTTCTCCAGGGTCCCATCTATATCTGAAACCAAAATTCATCATAATTTATTCAGCCGTTTAGGCGTGAAAGCGTCATAAACAAACAAACAAACTCACTTTCGCATTTATAATATTAGTTAGGATTATGTTTATCTTTCAATAGAGATGTGTGAAAAAGGCTGTCATAGCTTTGGCTAAGCCAAGTATTGACATACAAAAAAGAAGAAAAATAAAAGCATTACTTTTCGGTGCACTCAAAATAATTTCCGTATATCTCGGCGCAAAACACGCTGTTTCAAGTTAAAAAAATTACTTTATTTTTCGCGTGCGTGTTCTATCTCGAATATAAAATCGTTAATATAAAAAAATTAAATGACCAATATGGATACGCATTATATTACGAAGTTAATTATTATCGTAAGACGTATCTTGTTGCGTGTTATACGTCGGGATATACGGTCATGGTTTGAAATTTATCCTGAAAAGTTACAACAGGTAACTAAACAGTACGTTACAATGTGAGGGAGCCAGGCCTTCCCCACTAGGTACTTTATCGTGGCTGACTAGATACACAAATTGCGGTGTTGATATTTTGGTCACACGTTTTTTCACTCGAAAAGTCGTATGACCTGGGGGTGAAACCATCTTACTCTGGTTACAGCAGAGCATTGGTAATCCGGATTAATTATGACCGGAATCTGTCCGGATTTTCGAAAAAAAACATCAAAAGGTCGTCCGAGTCCATAAGAAAGAGAAAACTTTCTAAAACCGTAAATAATTCTCTTTGTGGTTCAATGATTGGAGCATATAAATAAAACCATTAGCATGAACTTATAATGTCTTTAATGAAAGAATACACATACATACGTAATGTACACTAAGTACATACATATATATTTACAGAATACTGTACAGTTTATACATTGTCAGAGCTGTTTTGGGTCTGAAAAGGAAACACTTCGTCTGGGTTGATGGCAAAAAACAGGCAACAAAATAAGAGGTTCAGAAAAATTCATTTAAAAATTTTCAGCAGTAGGCACTGGATATGGGTTTTCTATCTACATATCACTGCCTCATCGGAACTGAATCCGGTCAATCGACTGTCCGAATTTTTGACGTTCGGATTATAGACGCGCTACAATCTCTCTTATTAAGATAGTGAAGTCCGTTTGGTCACATGACTCTGCGGGTGCAAAGAGATGTGGCCAAACTGTCAGCTCTGTAGCCTGCATATCACGTCAGCCACGGTTTAAAGATCGACAATGTTACCTTTGGCTGAAAGTTTGATTAACCCTGTACTTGATTAAATATTCATGCTTCTCATGCTACTTTTCTAATTTTTTAGATGCTGAAATTAAGTTTTTTAAGGATTGCTTTGACAAAATGGGAAATAAGGTAAGGCGAAGTTAAGTATCCATCATGATTTTTGCGAAGGCAGAGCACCCCTTTATGAAATATCCGAACCTAAGTAATAATTTAAATTTTCGCAGACAAAACTCTCCGTTACCCTTAGGTGAAAATTAGGTGCAAGATTTTTTTTTTTCGAACAAAAGCTTTGAACTGCTCAAGAACAATACGACAGATGTGTGCCTGTTTCAAAGAACAGGCTTATTGAACGAACTCTCAATAACTCGAAGTTTTCATAAGTCGAATATTCGTTCATTACGAAGTTTTAATGAAATATTAAAACAATTTAATTTCTTTAACACAAAACTAACTTTAGATTTCGAAGTCTCCCTCTTTAAGTCGAAGCTTTTGTAAAAGTTTTAATTTCATTTCATGCTTGGTAAGCCGTAGAATAAGAAAAAAAAGGGTACAATTATTTTCTCCCGCTTTAACCTGCTCGCTTTACCCCGTATTCCCGCACCTAGAAGTGAACTTTTCAGGAGTTTGTGGTAGAAATTAACACTCTTGATAAGTGCTGCCGCTGTCGATCTAACCGGGATTTGGGGTTGGTACAAAATTCTGTAAAAAGCAGAAGTACCTAGCTCCCATAAATCCATGAAAATAGGGTAAAAAGACAGTCTAACCTGCTTTATAAAAAAGCCGATTTGCCACAAACATTTATTCGAATAAGCTGGATATTCCATTATCCGGGATCACATTGACTAACTATTGCGGTTTGGAGCATCGAAAATTTATTAAAATAAGCGGGATATTCCCTTAACCGATTCTTCACTAAGCGGCTTCCACTGTAAAAAAAAAATTAAAGCTTTGATTGAAAAGGGGCAAACTGCTATCACGAACTTATGATAACTCGAAGCGCTTGGCTGGTCTCTTGGATTTATCGCAAGTTGACTGTATTTCGAAAACTTGCTCTAATCTTATCACTCTATCTTTGTAGACACTTCAGTGGGCAGTCAACTTAATAAACGACGAATCACACTGTCCAGGAATGAGGACAGTTACATCAGAGGACATAATTGAGAGATTCAGATCTGTTGTGGAATATGCCTGTGATCAGGAAAAGGAGAAAGTGGTAAGATTAAATATCTTTCTGAAGAAATGGATTTTAAAAAAAAATATTAGTAATAAAAGAAAATCTCCTACACTTTCATAAATTAAGAATATATTAAAGTGATATTTATTAAAAGCGTGTCATAATCCTTCCCTATTTCTCTTTCTTGATTCATCACATCGGAAAGTGCATCGTTATCCTTGCGTCAGCCCTATTTGCCTTCCTTGTTCTCGTAAGGTTGGAAAGTGTACCATAATCCATGTGCCCGGACTTGGGTATAGTATGATCAATTGGCGTATGAACAGAACTTAACGAAATTTGCGTGTAAGAGGGAGCTGTGAATCTTAATCAATATGTTTTGCGCATACGTGCGTTAGCAGTAAATTTCATCATGATTCGCCACTATGCGTCGCTAGAGGGCGCTTATGTAGTTAATCATTAAAAGGGGTGTGAGTATTTTTTTCTGATCTTTATCTTTCTTTATTTCTTTGTTTTTGTTTCTTGAGAGGATGACGCTATTTTGTAAGTCTGTTGCTAGTCGATGATCATAATAGATCCAACTCCTTGTTCATGTGTCAGCCCTAGCTCGTCCTTGTTCTACTATGCTAGAAAGTGTATGATAATCCACAACTGTGCTGTATTTATCTTCCTTGTTTCGTAAAACGCTTCTCTGGAATAGACATCTGTTTTAAAATCGCCTACTAAAACTGCTTTCAAATTTTATCAGACATATTTTTACTATACTTCACCTTTATAAGCAGGAACCAATATTCCTATTAAATAACAGTGGCGTTTGGGAATTTCTCGTCAGTTATAGAATTTATTGTCAAGCTGGGTTCCGTTGTGGGAACTTATTTTTTGGCGCCACACTTATTAACAAATTGCCAAAAATGGCCAACCCTGGCGACATTTAACATACTATCATTTTCATATTCTACACTTCTTTACTTGTTATAAAAGTAGAAATCTGTGGTTTTGTGTGTGTGTGTGACTGTCGGCGGCGCTACGGACAAACGGCTACACGTCGGAATACCAAATTTAGTACACAGAAAGTTCTAAACACCTAGTTGAACACCTCGAAGCCATTTTTTTCAAAATTTGGCCTAGACATTTTTTTAATTTTATGTTTTATGCGATTTACATCATCGGAGAGAGGAGAAAATTTTCTTTTAAAAACTGTTTTTTTTTAATATGTAATAAAATTTGCATATTTTAAGGAATTTTTATTTAAAGGTGACATTTGAAAAAAAATTTCGTAAAATAATTTTAAAATTGTCGCATCTTGAATTCTACCCGTCATAACTTTTTGATATTTTGGCAAACGATAAAACAGACATTTCGTCCTCTTTTAAAATGAAAAGGAAAATATTTATATAATACGTATTTTTATCGTATCGTTATATATATATTTATATATATAACGATAAATTGGGTGATTTTTTACAAATTTTAACGTAACATAATGTTTAGAATTTAATAGCATTAACGCGGAGCGATTAATGCTATTAAATTCTAAATTGCATTAATAAATCATGGCATGAGAATTTAGGATTAGAAAAAAGGTTTGTCAACCTATCCATAGAAATTTTTAATGGGGCACCGTCCGTATTTTCAATTCGCAAGTGAGGATCTATGACGTCAGTTGCTTTAAGATACGTAAAAATTACGCCACAATTTTAACGCATTTATTCTCGCTCATTTTTTAATACAGAGAGACGATATTTTGCTTAAAACTTACTGTAGAAATAAACTAAGAAATTCAAGATTATTATTATTATAAGTTGTATTTTAATCCGTTGCTTATTTAAAAATTGGAACATTTTAACGCAGCTGAAAATGTTCTTCATTTTAAAAATTGCAAAGATCGTTTTAAATTATTATATATCGTTATAGATCTTTATTATTATAGATCGTTTTAAATTATTACTATGTATTTAAATTATTATATAATTATTATATTATCGATATATTAAAAATTTTCTAGTTATTTTTTTTTTACTTTTAGTATTAAATTATGGCGCAATCGTTTCCTAACATATGCATGCATGCATGTTGCGAGTATAGTTTTATTTTAACGTTGGATTATACATTCCTCCATAATGTTCCTATATAAAGCAAAGTTTTATGATATGATACCGTTTGAAAACTACTGTGCGAAATATCGAATTTAACTCCCTCAACCAACCGGGGTACCTTTTACGGCAGTTAAACAGTGACGTCATAAATTTTAAAAATGCGGGAACTTTGTAAACTCTGCAACTCTAACGCCCTGTCACAATTAAAGCAAGTCTAAATAGCTCCTCGAGATTACACAGTTTGATGTTTTTCTGGAGACAGAACCATAGAGGATTTATGAGGTATCGCTATATTGGATAAATGGATATTTAAATTCGTACCTCTTGGATATTTTCTCCCCAAGGTGAGATGAAATGTTTTGCGGTACTAAATACGCCAAACTTGCAAAACTATGCATAAATAAAATAGATGTGGAGAGCTTCCATAATCGCAACTACACTGGTGGACAAAATTAAGAGATAGAAAGCATTTTCACGCATTATCACATAAAACCTGGACAGTTGGTTGCCATATAATGTCACTATGGCGCTGGTTTCACAGAATTGAATTTACGTATTTTTGTGGGCGTTGCTAAGCCAGTAGGAGGTATAAAAGTCTGCATCCAGCTGCTCAGCTCATTCCACTCTACAACATAGTAGCGGTTTTTATTGTGTTTCTGGAATAATCTTGTTGTTTTTTGTTGATTTTTAGGTGAAACGAGTGATCATCATCCTTTAGAGTAAGGTTTGAGGTGGAGAATTGTAGGTAGACTTGAGGCAGGGCAATCCCAAGCTCAGGTTGCTAGTGAATTGGGTGCAATTCAAAGCGTTGTTTCGAATTTGTGGAGCCAGCTTTAAAACAGTGGGACAGTGTCCAGAAGACCAGGCCAAGGTCGAGCGAGAGCAGCAATGCCTAATGAAGACCGGTATTTGGTACTTACAGCCAAGCGCCAGAGGACGTCTACAGCGACAAAACTGTCTAGGTACCTCCTGCCACAGGAACATTAGTTTCAAGGAAGACAGTAGCCAGGAGTCTTGGTGAAAGAGGGCTGTATGCCAGGAAGCCCGCCATTTGCATCCCACTCACTCCCTCCCACAGAAGAGAGCGTGTACAATGGTGCATGCAGCACTAACACTGGACACATCTCCGATGGGCTAATGTTCTCTTCACACATGAGACCAGATTCAGTCTACAACCTGATTCTCGGCGAATATTCATATGGAGGAGCCTGGACCCGATACTATCCCAGCAACATCATGGATAGGGACCAGTATGGTGATGGAGGACTGATGGTTTGGGCAGGGATCATGCAAGATACCCGCACACCGCTCCATGTGTTTGATACTTGTTCCGTGAATGCCCAGAGGTACAGGCAGGAGATCCTAGAGCCCTATGTGCGTCTTTTCAGGGGTGCTGTAGGCCCCGAATTCGTTCTTGTGGACGACAATGCCCGATCGCATAGGGCTCGCCTGGTTGATGAGTACCTGGAAAGCGCAGATATTCATCGAATGGTTTGGCCAGCCAAAGCTCCTGACCTTAACCCCATTGAAAATGTTTGGGATGCTCTAGAGAGGGCTATTGCGATACACCAACCCTAACCCAGAACCATTCCGGAGGTAAAAACTGTTCTGGTGGAAGAGTGGGAGGTATTAGTAGTATTAGTAGAAGTATTAGTAGTCTTCCACAAGCACTCCTTAACTCTCTTATTCACAGCATGCATACTCATTGTGCATGCTGTCTATCTGTCAGAGATGACCACACACCATACTAGAGGCGACCACACACCATACAAGCCTCACTTTCATTGCCATCTTTCATCATGAAATTCAGTCCACATTCGACTGTTGGCAATAACTGTTGCCAATGAATGGCACTTTAATTTTTGCTTTGCACACATTATTGTCATACAACAAGTTATATCCATACCAAATTTCATTTATTTTTATCCTGTATTTCTCGAGATATTTGGGAAAATTCTTTCCATCTCTTAATTTTGTCCACCAGTGTATTATGTGAAATGATTATTGTTTATGCTAATGCGTAAATTGCAAAGAATCGCCATTGAATAGTTCCCACTGGTGCCAAATAATCTAAGTTGTTTCTTTAAATCGAGCCTTGAAGAGAAAGAAGTGAAGACAGATAGTATTAATATGCGTAATAGGTAGTATTAGTAGATTTGTAAGGATAATATGAATAAATCACAATATACCGCGTTAATAAATATTTCATGAAATTAAAAGTATTCTATTCATCCTTTTTCAACGGCTGTCTTACAACCCACTAAACGATAAGTAATTCGAATTTGCGTTAATACATCTCGCAGTAATTTCAACAGCGGAAATTTCTTGAACTTTTTTAAAGAGGAAATTACTTGAACTTTTTAAAAAATGAAATTCTGTTTTGTCACATGCAGATATGATTTTAGTAAAATATTCGCTTCTTTCCGTATGAAGAGCGGGTGCGCAGCTTTTATTTAAAAAAACGGTTGACCATTTCTTTTAGTGTCTGAGGAATTTTATGCTACAACTTCAACCTAAAAACTAGTATGATGTAGAAATAAGACATTTTGAAAGTCTCAGGAGTTTTCTGGAAACCGTCAAGCTTTTCACTTTTCTGATAGCGAATGACACTGACGTAGTTTTTTTCAGTCATTATATTCCAATGATGCCTGTTTAGTACTCATGACGTAAACTGTACATCAAGAGTAAAAACAATTTTGCTTTTATTAAGATTTCCCATCAATGGAATTAATTCGAATTACACATGTAAGGAAAGTTTTAGTTTCCTACCATGCGAAGAGCGGGCACGCAGCTAGTTCTAAATAAAGGGAAAAAAACAAGAAATTCTCTTTTGTTTGTGGAAAACAAATTTTACATCGCAAAATTTTCGTATCTTTCATTTCTTTTTCTTCTTTTATTTTCTTCTTTTCCTTTTCCGTTTTTTAAGTACTAAATGGTATTAATTTCCTACCTTCAAAATTTGTCCACAACTTTTGTCCGAATAGCTTCACGAAATACAACACTGAAAATTCATGGCAAACAGAAACGAAACATGAATTATGACAGTCGTTGACGACTAATTAAAAACCTCCGATGTCGGACACTTCTAACAACCAACCGTTTCTACTGAATAGATAGATAGCTCTATAAAACTTCCCATCACAGAACATAGTAAAAACCTCCAATAATATGAATAATCATACACGTTTCAACATAACGAAACAAGAACAAATTAGATCAACACATGGAATACGATACATTAATTAAATGTAACTAAAATCTGAAAGTAATAAAAAAATTTTTTCTATTAATGCTTTCAATTTCAATTGAAAATAATTGATCGCCTTAAAACCATGGGTTCTGCCTAAACAGAAAATTTATTGTTGAGTGGTACATATTTACACTTAACCCTTTAACGCGCACTGTTCCCGCTTAGGGAACACCAAACTCTGACGTTTTGACTGTTGCCAGTCACGAAGAATAGATTTGATTTCTATAAAAATAGTTGCGGGTGACATAGCTCTACGTTAATCCTTTACTTTTTAGCACGTCATTTCCCGTAAAAGAATTGCCATGATTATTTTTAACAGCACTGACATCTGCTGAAAAATAGAACAATGCGAGAACAGCTGGATCGATTGCCCAATGCTGAAAAAAGGGCAGCCGTTGCCATCGCTCGACTTGACTACCAGCAAGATGGCGGACGATCGAAGCGTTCATCGCTTGCCACAGATCTAGAGACCCTTTTTAGACGACAGCTCGTTGTGCGGCACAGCCAGCTGCGTGGCACGCGATGAACGTTTCGATCGTCCGCCATCTTGCTGGTAGTTAAGTCGAGCGATGGCAACGGCTGCCCTTTTTTCAGCAATGGGAAAGGGTTGCGCCTCAAAGAGTTAATGTTTTGTTTCTGTTTCTATATAAATATTTTAACTTTTATAAGTAGATACCTATAGAGGTATATTTTAAATAATTTTGACGCTTCCTATACAATGTGTTTCCAATGCACTATTAAAAAAAAGTAATAATTTTTTTTTTTTTTTTTTTTGAAAAGCAATTCGTACTTGCGTCGAGAATTTTTTTTTAAATTTTAGTTACTTTTTATTTAATTAATTAATGTATTTATTAATGCAGGGCCGTTTGTGAAGCAAGGGTCCATACCGATAATCCAGTTTGTTTGTTTGTTTAGTTTATTGTTTTCATTCATTTTTAATCCTACGTAACAGGATCTAAAATTAGTTAATTTAATTAATTAAAGAATTAATATTTGTAAAACTGTATTAACATCAAATGTCATCCATTACATGTTAAAAAAATATTAAACTTGTTAATATTTTTTTGGAGGAATAAAAAGTATTTTATTGACGCTTGAAAATTTGTACAAGATATATAAATATAGGGAGAGTGTGAACTAATATTAGGAACTGAATAACAGTTTTGGCTTCAATATCACTATTTGAAAATCGATTTCGAAATATTAGAACAAAATGAATAGAGGTATAATATTACTGATTCTAATTTTTGAATAAAACTGGTGTACTGTTTCTATAGTACGAGGGTCTTCCGGAAAGTAAGTTTTCCACGACCAATAAAAAGGAACAAAACATTATTACGTGGAAAAAATTATTACAAAAGCTATAGCAATATTCCAGCTACTTCTCAACACAGAAGTCTGCAGCCAGTGGAAAAGTTATGCGCGGACAGGCATTTCTTCATGTACAAGTCACTGGAAGCAAAATAGGTACTATAGGGTGGTACTAAAAGTTTTATAGATACTAATTTTTCAGTAGGCGGCCACCTGCCGATTTGACATTGTCCACTACAACTGTCCGAAAGTATTGTGGCCATTTTATTATGGAGGCACCCAGTGGGAGGCCAACGTTACTCCTTATGAAGGGAAGGGCAAGTTGCCATCGATGCCCAATCCGGGATTCGAACTGAGAGTGTGAACTAATATTAGGAATTGAATAACAGTTTTGGCTTCAATATCACTTTTTGAAAATCGATTTCGAAATATTAGAACAAAAGGAATAGAAGTTTAATATTACAGATTCTAATTTTTGATTAAAACTGGTGTACTGTTTCTATAGTACGAGGGTCCCACAACCAATAAAAGGAACACATGTACATGAAGAAGTCTGCGGACTGAGAAAGTGCCAGAGTGTCACAGTGGTTTGCAGTCTTCGCCAGAGGAAAAGTGGTGCACGGACAGGAATTTCTTCAGGTACAAGTCACTGGAAGCAAAATAGGTACTATTGGATGGTACTAAAAGATTTATATACTTTTTTTGCAATAGGCGGCAACTTGCCGATTTGACATTGTCCACTACAACTGCCCGAAGGTTTTGTGGCCTTTTTATTATGGAGGCACCTAGTGGGTGGGCAACATTACCCCTTATGAAGGGAAGGGCAAGTTGACATCGATGCCCAATTCGGGATCCGAACCCGGACTCAAGGCGCGATAGAATGGTTATTAAGGACAGATGGAACATTCCGACGAGTAAAAAGAGGCAGTTTTTACAAAAGATTTAACATCATGTATTTTACTTAAAAATAGAGATAGGAATGAAATTTTACGTACACACATAATAGTCTACATTTAAAATGAAAAAAAAAATTTGATACATAAATTAGTTTTGAAGAGCTGTTTAATAAGAACGAAAACTTTTAACCACTAGGTCAGTTTGTTACACTTTTCTATAAAACTACTGAGTTTATCACCTCAAAATTTGGAATGGTATCAGAAAACATACTATCTGAAAATAATAAGAAGCGATTTTCATTTCGGATAAAAAGAAATGAATTTAATTTTTTTACTATAAAACTTAACTGATAGAGATCTGAGTAAAAATGTTTTAAAAATAATGACTTTTTTCCTTGTTTTAATGTTAAAGTCCTAACAATAAAACAAATAAAAAAAGTCATTATTTTTAAAACATTTTTACTCAGATCTCTAATGTTAGGCATTTTTAAAGAAATGAGTTCGTTAAACAATTTTGAAAAGTTTCAACTGTTTACCTGAAACAGATTTTTAGAAAAGCGTACCAAAGAATCCAAAATTCACACTTTGAGAAACAGGCAAAAAACTAAGGCTTTATTGCAGCCGAACCATGTTTGTTTACATTTTAAAAGCCATATTTTGAGTATTTATATATTATAAACCGACACAAATTACATATGTATGGAATCGTGTTAGTGTGCTCTACGTTTGAGGCCTATAACTGAAACTTCGAAAATTTAACCTATTTTATGTTCCGCGTGTCCTTAATCCACTACACCACCTGGGAGGCTGGTACATAAAGGGATCGGCGTCACATTTAAGACAGTTTTTTATAAGTTTTCAAACACAAGAATGGCATTTCCCTCGTAACATAGATGTAAAATATATGCTCATTTCCCTCTCAGATGTAACAAAAGTAATGCGCTCTCAGTGTTTAAGAACACAATTCATGTGTTACGGTTTACCAGGAAACTTTTGCAAAGAAAAACTCTCGTAAATTGAAAATCCCTCGCAAGATGTGTGCGAAGGCTTTTGTGCAATTTAGATGTTACGGAAATGACAGAACAAAGATTGCGTTGGATTTCGAAGGCATCGGTCAATCAGATTGCATGATTGTCGTTTCAATGGCCGCCATTTGTAAGTCTCGCTAATAAAGTAGCGAGGGGTAAAAATAGCTCTCGCAAATCAGCACCACAGTTCATGGTTTCTTTGTAACACCAGAGTTGGATGTCACACTAAAAAACCATTTCCCTCTTAACTAGGATGTAATCAAATGTTTTTTAACACGCAAATGTAACAAATGAATCGGGCTCAGAGCGTATAAGAACATGATTCATGTGTTACACTTTACCAGGGAAAATTTTGAAAAGAAAAACGCTAGTAAGGCGAAAATCACGTGCAAGATGCGTTCGAAGGTTTCTGTGCAATTCAGATATTACAGAAGTGGAACAACGAGGATTCCAAAGACGCCTGTCAATCATATTCCATGATTGTCAATTTCTCTGGTAATTGCTGAATCTCGCCAACAGATCATTCCGACATGACGTTTCAATGACGTCATCTGAGTGACGCCAGATTCTCTTGTTGCATTCAACCGGCGCCTTCGCTATTTGTAACGGGCCTGCGGGTGTATTTCTATGAGTCACCCAATGAGGCCTACGGATGCTCGCGTCTTCACGTATACATCGAGCATTTTTAAAGCTTTCTAAGGCTTTGAAATGTTATTAAATGCAGCTTTATGTCATAATTCTGCTACCAATTTTATTAGTTTCTTTACTATGATACATGTGGACATTAAAGCAAATAGATGTGTGTAATTTGGAGGAAAAACGAAGTAGTGCTTTCTCTCATGATTCATTACTTTGGCTTGATTTTTAATATACATTAAACAAATTAAGCTTATTTTTTATTATACATTAAGGTAAACATATTCGTAAATGATAAACAGTTTATTTATACAGATATTTTTATGAATTTCTTTATACTGAATATTTAAATTTCACATTTTAAAAGCAGTTACAACCATAACAACTTTTTAAACAACCATAACCACTTATTAAATAAAATTAACTAACAGTTATTAAATTTGCTTTCATTAAATTTTGTCCTGTTAATATATTAACAGAATATAGGACGAGGTGCTGGAATAGAAATGAAGATATTTGATATTTAAAATTCGCATATACATCATTTAAGTACTGCTATAATATTTAATTTTTAATCTTTTGTAAGACGTGGTCATTTGGCGAATGTTTACTATAGTTAGAAGTACAACCTGGTGTACTGCATTTATTTGGCATCTAACTTAAAAATAATGTAAATTAACTTAACGAGAAACATTTAGAATAAATTACTCAATAAAATGTGTCCCATAAATAGTAGTACGAACTTTAAGGGAAGATGAAGGAAATCAAAAGGATTAAGAATCACGTAACATAGTATGGCCAAACACGTTGTTTTCATTCTAAGTTTATGTACTGAAAATTTTACCATTCGCGAAATTAAAAGGATTTATAATTTTCGTTTATAATTCCATATATTTTTTTTCTTCCAAAGAAAAATATTAAATTTTAGAAAACTATACTAGGAAATACCACGAATATTCCAATATCTTTTTTTTTAAGTGATTACTAACTAGTTCTTGAAGACAATGTTTTCGTCCTTGCATTACTGTATACAGTGAAACTTCTATGAGCGACCACTTCTATTTAGTGACCCCCTCCTGCAACGACACATTTTTTAAGGCACCGATTTTTTATCCAGTTAATGTTAAAAGAGCCTCTAGAAGACACCACACAACCCTCTATAAGTGACCGGTCCCGGTTCCCTGTCCGAAAAGTTTCTTGTATTTTACCGGAAGTAAAGTAAATAAAAACCACATTCTAAACCAGTCGCTCTACTGCAAATCGACAGCAGTGCAAGTACAGGTACACAATACGTACAAATCTTGTACATTAGAGAAGAGACATGTCTAAGAAACGATTGATTTTACTACTGGCAGCGCAGTGATGTGTTCGAATCACACAAAAAAAGAAATTCAAAGAGAAATTTGGAGGTTACTTTTGGTTGTGGGAGAACCTAAAAAGCAAATAGATTTTATTATGACAAATTCAGAATGCATGGAGATATCGGAATAAATGCTCTTTTGGCAGATGTAAAAAAAAAAAAAAAAAAGCTGCAGAGAGTGAAGTACACTCGAAGCGAGAATAAAGAATGAAACAATCTGAAATTGCTAAATATTTGATCAAAATTTAAAATTTGTTTATATAATTACTCATGCAATTTATTATGAAACTACATAAATAACAAAACAAACAATATATTTTAGCACTTTTCTTTCTAGGCTACCAAATGTTTATACTTCTTTAACTGACCACCTCTCTTAACGACCGATGTTTCGCGGAGCCGGTGGTCGCTCCAAGATGTTTCACTGTATTAAGGTTGTAGCTTAAAAAAAAGAAAGAAAGAAAATAAAAAAAAAAACCTTGCTTAACGGCCTTTGAATACAAAGTAAGATAAACCAACAGCTCAAGGACTCGAAAAATTTCAGGATACCTCTTCAAAAGCTGCATTAAACACTGTAGCAAACCAAAAAGAAACGATTTCTTATTTAATTATTCTTTATTATAGCAATTCCAAGTATTATATAAAAGTTATTCTTTTGTCGCTATCTCAATCGAACTTTGGAATTAAACATTAATTCCATTTGAAGTTTACACGTATACATATACAAAATTAATAATTTATAATTTACTGTACTTCTGCACTGAAAGCTGGCTACGCATGTCTAAATCACACAATCAATGCAAAAATAACTGATAAATAACATTTTCGACTGAAAAATTAAATAGACAACATTGTCTAACTAGTATTACAAAGACACGATTATTTACTGTATAATAAACTACTCAAGTAGTACGATTTCAAATGAAAATTGCTCATAAACAGCACAAGAATATTAATTCACTAAACTTGATTTACATACATATTTTTAGAACTTCTAAATAAATTATACAAGTTTACACTTACCTTTACATTCAGAGCAAAATGTTCGAATTTTATGATAAAATTTTCATAAAAAAATGGCGCAATCTTCACAAAATGATTACCTACATCTGAAGTTCTTTAGTACGATAAAACCACAAAAAAACTGTTTTAAAATAATAAAATAATATAATATTTATAATATTATAATAATAAAATAGAACAGTGCTAATGGGGAAAACAGGCCTCAATGATTAACTCAATTTTCGCGGTGGCAATCCATGCGCAGGCCCGTTGCTAATAGCGACGGCCCCGATTCAACCCCCAAAAGAGAGTATTAGAAACATCATAACATCCATAACTATCTATAATCACTTCAAAACAAAAATGCCTCTGCGAAAACAAAGTTGAAGGTTTGCTTAACCAATTCAATTCATTACAATCATTCAAAACCTTGATTTTAATGCCTTTTTCGAATGCTAAAAGTCAGGTTTACCCCCCTGAAATACAAGATGTCCGAGAATTGTTGAACGCTTTCTAAAATTAAATGAAGGAAACTCTAAACACAGTAGCATTAAAATGCAAATGCTAAATAAATGCCTACATAATGAATTAATAGCTTCCGATATCAGCTCCTTTGGTGGCGCGTACAACATACCTAAACGATATTCCATTTCCTTCCAAGTATTAGAAAGACGATGTAGCTGTCATTCGTTGCTTGATTCCTGTAGATTAGGATACGTAGTCCCGTAAACAATATCTTTGACGTAACCTCAAATGAAAAAAGCCAAGGGGTTAAGTAAGGGGATCGAGGAGGCCACTGTATTGGACCACCGCGACCTATCCATTTGATTGCGAAATGATGATTAAGGCAATAGCGCAGCGGACGTTGATCAATGTGGAGGTGAGCCGTCCTGTTAAAAAATCACATTGTCAAATCTTTGGCAATGTCGTCATGTTCACTACGCTCTTCTGAATCTTTTACCAAGTCCTTGACAGCTAGCTCCATCTATGAGATTTTTTGGTATAAAATTATTGTAAACGAAGATCCAGCACTTTGTAAGTCGGCCATCATTCAAATAGCTGTTTCGTAACGAATAGTTTTTTATGTATTTAAAATTTAAAAGATGTCCATCAGTACATTACGAAAGCTGCTAGCTGACAGGTAGAGAGAAAACCTGTCGCAGGGAGGCTAGGCTCGTCGACATGCTCTATAAAGTTACGAAGGATAAAAAGCTCTCGCAAATGGGTGCCATAGTTAAGAGCGTTCTTCATGAGTTTTAAAACATTAGAATTGCACTACACGGTCGCAAATCAGTTCCCTCTTAACTTACGTAAGGAAATGATCTTTTCCTCACAAACGTAACACATGAATTGGGCTCTCACAATCTTTTATTCCGTTCAAGACAAGATCTACTGTATTCAGTGTTAAACTCATTTATGTTGATTTTGTAAATTACCGTAAAATACCGCAAAAGCGCTACCCCCTAATCTGTTTGGAAAGTCGTGATCTATGGGGGCGGATAAACAGTAAAATTCTGAATAATATACCGTTCAAGCGCCACCTCTATCTTCAAGTGACAGAACTACATACTATCCGTTCCGTACCGCTATGATGTCGTGATGACGTCAATCAGCGAAGCAAATTGTACAGCATTGTTCCGATGTCGCAATTCGCTGGCAAATAGCATGATTTCACTGGTGCATTTACTTCGGCTCCGCAAGCTTGCGCTCAGGCAGCCAGTTCCAAAACGAAAAAGAAAGGTGGAGCACAGAGGAGTCTGAACGGCACGGAACGGCTAGTATGAATCCAACTGCAGGGGGTGTTTATTCGGTATTTTAAGAGCAAACGAAATGCACGAGAAAGGCAGTGGTGGGAGTGGGGACGCTTTTGCTGTATTTAACGGTAAATGTAAGATATTCGTGTGTTGCTCTTATATTATTTTTTTTTAAATGTCAAATGAAGGATGCCTGCAGCACGAACGTCAACGAAGAATTTAGGGTATATTACGTGAGTATATTTTAGTTAATCTAGTTTTGAATGGTGTTATGCACTATGTATTCTACCATATTATTTCAACTGAAAGATTTGTTCTAAATCCTACGCCTTTGAAAAACAAATACGCAGGGTGATCATTAAAAAGCTTCCTCAATGCAACGGAAGGTGACCCAAAATGATCCTAGAGGGCAAACCGATCCACAAATGTTTTCTTAGATACAGGTATCCCTATCTACTGGGTAACACATAACTAGTTGTGCCAAAAGAAGAAATGGCGATTTTTAAGTGATTTTTGTATTATGTGGATAAGAATTTTTCAAAAACTGGGTTTTACCATATCGCTTATAAGGTAAGCACCAACTTTCTTATTAATTTAGAAATACAGTCGTAAACTTAAAGAAATATGGCTTGGTTTACTGAATAGGGTGTGCTTTTAGACGTGAATTACACTTGTTTAGTTTGTTATGTTTCTGGGCTTGTTCCTGTAATATGACCTAAAGGTGGGCAGCCATAATGTCGGGTAAAATGATCCATCGACTGAAGAACTCCAGTACCGGGTCCTAATCATCATGGCAGCCCTTCAAACATTCTCCTTGACTCCCCATTAAAAAACAATTTACAGTTATTTTTAAAAGAAGGATCATTTGCCCTTGGGCAGGGTTAAAATGACCCTTTGGATTTTTTTTCTCATATTTTCTTCTCGAAGAGAATCCTGTTTCTCACTGGCTTCCTTGGCACTGAAATCTCTTAGATTCACAATGGAATTTAAAATTAAGATGGTTACAATCAGGAGCGGTCCTAGGGTAAGAGTAGCGACCCCTGCTAACATAAAAAAGACGCCTCCTTTTATGCTCTAATTAGTTTTTAAGTTCGAAATGACGCCCCTTCGATGCTTACCGCCCCTGGTTACAAAAATAAGATGGGTTTTAATGATAAAAACCTACAAAAAGTTATAAATTATTTTCGTCCTATATGAATTCTGAAGAGCTTCTGGATATATTGGCTTTTATGAAAAAACGGAAAGAAAAAAAAAAGAAGAAAATCTGAAACACTTTCAAATTTTAAAAAAGTGCTAAAACGCTATATATATTAACCTTCTGAAGCCGGCGGTACAGCAGTTGTACCAAAAAATAAATATGACTGGAGAACGGCGCTGGTACAAATGCCTTACCCGAGATTTCTTTCCCCTCTTTGAACGAGAAACCCATTCACCCTTCATGGAAGATAGATAAGGAATTTCGAGAGGTGAGAATCTCTTTTGTTATACTCGGTTACACTGTGGGGGGAAAAGACGAGGGAAGGGAGTTTCCCGTACTACCTTCCTCTCCTCCACCCTACCAAACAAAAGACATGGTATGCTCATCTGCTGAGAAAGAGGGGGATGAAATCTCACGGATTCTGCAGTTTCCTGGTCGAAATCCTTCAGGAATGAGCCGATGCGAAAAGATTAAAGCGTATTATAATCCATGGATCTTCCCTATTTTCTTCTTTCCTTATTCCATTAATATGGAAAGTATATCATTATTCATGTGTGTGATTAAACAAAATAAAAATTGATATTTCTAACATCTTTTTCTGGATGTAATACATTAGAAACAGATGGGAAAAAGCTGCGCAGAAAAATTCACAATTCGAACTAAGTGAAATTTTCTCAAAAACTTATTCAAGTGTATTCATACTCGCAATAGCAGACGATAAATTGCGCAAGTGTTAGGATCACATCTCCTCAAACTCGAACATCAACTATTTTATTTTTCGCCAAATTAAAACGTTGCACATTTTAGTTTCGAAAAATTTCCAAATCCTATTTTTCTTTTGAGTATGAAACATTTCATTCCTGCTCTGATTTCCCATGCACACGATATTTTAATTAAAAAGCAACCTTACAAATAATCTAAGCCAAAAAAAGAAAATCGTTATTCTTTTATTTTTACTTCAAGAGTCTGAATCATTTAATAAACTTGCCAAATAGGGCAACCTAGAAACGCTTAATCTTCACTCTTTCCACTGCGGAGTTACAATTGCGAAATGGCGTGAGCAAAAGTTAGCCTTTTGCGACACGTTTTTTATCGACATCTCCTAAAATAATTCGAATTTCGAAAAAATCGCTTCGAGGTATGTCGGGACCCGCCCTGGAGAACTTCCATACAAAATTTGGTAGCTCTACGATCACCCGTCTGCGAGCTACGCGAGACACAAAAAAACAAACTAACTTACGAACAGTTTACACTGTGTTTTATATATATATTAGGTTGTAACGAAAGTTTTCCGCCACTGCAAGTATTGTCTGCACAAACAGTTCACGTTGGTGTCTTTGCCAATATTTTGTTAAACGATTTTTGTTATTCGAAAAAAAAGACTTGTTTTTGAGCACTGCGTTGTGAAATCTGTAAAACAATATCGTTCTGATTAAGTATAAGGTGTCTGAAATGGAACTATCACGCTACCATATTGAACCATCATTTACTCTCAGTTCTGTTGCAAAAAGTTAGCTACAGAATGAAACGGTGTACAGCTTAAGGTACTACTGTTGTATCATTCGACACTGTGAAGATTTGGTACCAAAAGCTCAAAAACGAGGACTAGGACATTTAAGAAGCAGAGCGCTCTGGCCAGCTTATGCTGATGAGGCCCGCCAACGAGAATTTGTGGAAGGAGATAAAATATTCATCCACTCGAGAGCTAGCTAAAAGAGTTGACTTTAGTACCATGTCCATTAGTCGCGCTAAGCATCGCATATACTTCATATACAAGGTCAATCGCTCGGTACCGCATGAGCTGACCCATGCAAATCTGGCGGAAAACTTTCGTTATAACCTGATAGATAAGTGGTCAGTGTAAATTGAAATAACTGTTCAAAATAAGGCCGGAAATAAGACTCCTTTAAAAAAAAAAAAAACCTCTCGTTCATTTTCAAAATTTACACTTTTTAAATATGCATACGATCTCCCGTACAAAAGAAGTCCCAATTAGTAAAATGTGCCCCATACACTCATGAGGAGACATACAAATGTTGAGAATTATACCTTAAAAAGTGTCAGAGATACGACGATAAATATAACGCTGATTTAAACCACTTTTCCATGGCTCTCGAAGACGAAAAAAAAAAATCACGTCGAATAATCGCATTTCAGGGGTTGTGTAAAGAAATTACGAAAGAAAACCTTTTTTTCTACTCTAGCAATAAACGTCTACATTCAAAATCGTGTGTAGTTCCCGATCCTCTTTCTTTAAAGATATCTCTGCGACGTGGTATGATGAAAGGCTCAAATTTGGTACATCACCTCATGAGTGTATGGGGCACATTTTACTAATTGGGAATGCTTTTCTACGGGAGTCATATACATATTTAGAAAGTGTAACTCTTTGTAAATTTACAAGATGATTTTTTTCTTAACGAAGTCTTATTTCCGAACTCATTTTGAAGTTTTTTCACTTACGTCTAATAGATAAAGAATTGAAGGCCGTTACCTCATTTTTAGGACACCCTGCATCTTAAAAGTACTACCACACTGTAAAGAAGTACATAATATACGCTCCCCACGTGACGTTTCGAAAAAAAATAGTTATCTTCTTTAAATCATGTCGATAAAATTTCCACCCATCCAGCACATCCGAGTTCCGCAGTCTTCAACTTAGTTTACGTTCCTCCAAAGCGGTTCTATCTAAAGAAATGTTTTCTGAAACGCCTTCATAAGTTTCAATGTTATTCCATTAGAAAACTGAGTGAACTAACGAGGATGAACAAGTCTTTCCTTTACGGTATTCAGGAAAATATCGTCACAATTTAAACAATAAAGATAAATCATTCCAAAAGCATCTATTATAAAACACTTTCAAACATACTAGTGCGCAGCTTTGTTAACACAACACAGCACACTAAATCGGTTTATGAGAGCGCGAGTAATGAATTTTCAAGGCTCCCATTGAAATCATCATACCTTGTTATTATCACATTAGGTATTTTTTTATATCCCAGCCAAATAATGAAAATATCGCTGAGTTGAGTTCATTTTTCGAAAGACTTTTTTTCTCACCATATTTGGCAATTTTACGGAAAAATAAATTTACTTTTGACGCTCTATTTTACTGTTTTTTACATCCGTGATTGTGTCATGTCATGCGTTGGTTGTATCAGACGTTTTCTACTTCTATAAATAAAAGTCCCTGTATCTGGTTTATCAGTAGTTCGTTATTGGATTTTGCGTAAACAGTGATGTTGTATAATTGTTGGAATGGGTAAAAAAATCTTCACTTACTGTTAAAAAACGGGCAAAAACAGTAGCTCTGCATGAAGTTGGCTTTTCTGAACGTGAAATAAGTCCAAGCTATATAGAGCGATGGCAACGGCTGCTGCCCTTTGTTCAGCATTCTGAAATGGTTGCACTTCAGAGGGTTAAATTAAAAAAAATGTTTGCTATATTCACCATTTTTCAACGGGCTCCTTACAAACCGTGTTAATGATAATTATTTCTATAAACAAAAGAAGATTTTTTTTCTTTTCTTTTTGTTGGAAATACGATATGCGCGTAATCTATTTTAATTTTTTAATTCTAGGTGAAACTCAGCACCAGTCCGTTTCCACAAGATCTGGAGGAGAGCATGAAAATGCAGTCTACAATAGTAAGATAATTTCATACAGCATGGTAAAACCCTATAAACATTAAATAAAGAAAGAAAGAAAGAATCTCGTATGTTATTTTCCAAGAAAGAAAATATCTCTACGAAACGAAGTCAACATGGCTAAAGCTCCGTCAAACTGCACAAATCTGTAATTTATTTGCTTCAAAATTTGCTGTTTTTAATCCCTCTCGGATTTACTATTTTTGTGCAAAATCAATCTAATTTGCATTATATATGCACCGAAGAGCCACTGCATTATGAACACCTACACAATAATGCGTTGCGCCTACTTTGGCTTTCAAAACAGCTACTATTCACCTGGGCATAGATGTCGCGAGTTCTTGGCAAGTAACTGGAGACAGGTTGTTCCAAATATTTAAGCAGCGGTTGCACAAAGTCGGGATATAGAATTGGGTGGCGTTTGATTCTGAGCTGCCGGGGAGAGGGGAGCAGCTGTTCTCCTGGAAGACGGCGTACCCTGACATGACCGTCGATGGGATGAAAGAGAAACCGGAATTCATCGTACCAGGAAAGTCTATTCTACATAATCTTGGTCCAGTGTCGATGTTCCCGTACCCACTGTAGGCGTAGTTGATAATGACGCTTGGTAAGCAGAGGCACGCGAGTGGGACGTCTGCTCTTCAGTCCCATATCCAGCAGTATCCTATGAATTGTGTGTTCCGAAACACTTGTACTGGGACCTGCATTGTACTGAGCCCTGAGCTGAGCCTCTGTCTGACGCAGATTTTGCTGTACCAGGCAGGGCAGTCTCCGGCGTCCTCTTTCTTTGATGATGCCTGGGTGCTCAACATCCTAGCGACTACTGTTTGTTTCACCGTCATTAATACACATTTTATAAATTCTAACAATGGCAGATCGTGAACAACCGACCCGTCGTGCAGTTTCGGAGATACTCATTCGGGCCATTACAATCAGCCCTCTATCCGATGCGCTGAAATCAACAGCCTTACCCATCACTCACAAATATAAGTTCAAGAATGACTAGAGGCTAAGGCCCCTAGACTCGCTTTTCGTATGAGGCATTCAGCCCCTAATAAGGCTTATTCGTAAAAAAGGCATAATTTCAACAAACAAAACCCAAATGTTGGATCAGATAGAATGGTACCGATCTCCACATTGCTTGGTTATTGCATGTTGCTTGGAACATAAAAATTTAAACCTGCTTGGAAAGATACCCTTTTGCCAGATTGCACCTAATGCCAAGATGGCGCTTTTAAAATCAGTTACAATTAGTTATTCTGTTTTGGAAAAACGAATAATCTCTAATTCTAAACTCCTGTTGTATAAGCGCACTTACTATTTGGAAATTGTCAACTTTATGTAATGCACTTGGAGATATTTATTTCATATACTTTTTAATTTGGCTTAAAATGTGTGTGATTCTACGCGTGGTGTGGTCTATGGGTGTAATTCTGTCAATTTAACGTGATTCTACATACTTGGAATTGCTTTGTTGCAAAGGAATGAATGATTTAAATCCAAATCTGGTAACCATTATGTATTATTTTTTCAGTTTTTTATTAATATCTTCTAAAATAATTTGATTTTCGAAATTTAATTCAGCTTATCAGTTTCCTCGGAATTTTCCGAATCCGTGGACATGTTTCTCGGAATTCATATCTCCACAGTTTAGGAGAAGATAGCCCAACAAGCTCTTTACAGCGGGGGCTGCTGCGGCGACAGCGGCCGTAACTTTTTTTTTAGAACAGAGAGAACTTACCCCTTCTCCAGAAATAGTTATATACTATTCCCGCTTAATCACGTGCTCTCCATGTCATCCAGACGAGTTCATTGAAAAATGTGGGGATGGTATAATGTAATGGCTCTTCGGTGTATAAATATACAGGATATCCCAAGAAGGTGGCAACATGCTTTAGGTCTTTATCTAATGTTCGAGTCCGTATAATGGAGTATCCGTTAACAGAATAACCTGCTTAATACAATAATGTTTTAATGTACCAAACCGTACTAGTCAACGTCCCCCCCAGTTAATGGAATATCTTGCTTCTTAGACTAACTTTTCGTGGAAAATTAGGTATTCCAAGGGGGCAGTTCAATGAAATACGGGCGATAAGTCAATTTTTGTTTTTAATACTAAATTATAGCTTATTTCATTGCGGACATTTTAATACCAACACTTCAATGATACGACATTTATTTCATGAGATACAGCGAAAACGTTTCATGAGATATAATAGAAACAAATTCCAAATTTATCTTAAAATTTGCTATTTTCAGAAAAAAGCATTTAAACATTCCGCACAACATATCTTTGGAGCACTTCAACATAACACTTTAAAATTTCCAGGACTTCTTCATATTACTGATATGCATAAAATGAACTAGAATAGAATTATAAATATAAAGTAGATAGAAAAATTTTTATAAACAAAAAAGACCCCCCAAAATGCAAGAATTTTGTTTTTTCCCAATTAAAGTTAAATATTGTTCTTGGAATTTTAAATATCTTAATGATTGTAGTTCACATCATTAGTCGGAGTATTTTCTTTTAACTTTGAAGTGAAATTTGTTGGAAAATATTCAAAACTTTTGTTATTTTCCTGCGCGGAGTGCATTATGGTAATTTTGAAGAAGTGAAAATTTGTGTTCTTAAATAGTAAATAAATTGTATTTTATTTATTTATTATTATTTTTTTTTTGTTTTACGAAACAGTATCGTGCGCGTTAACCCCTCAAAAAGCTTTTTCATACCTCTTTCATGGTTTCTTCGTCAAAGATTTCTGAAGACAGAACACTTTTTAGTGTTTTCAATGTCTGGAATGGGTGAACTGTCCCCTCTGCATAATGTTATTATTATTATTATTATACATAATTTTTATTTTAGGATTGCATGAATGGGGCTTTTACTATGTGCAATGAAATGCCAGGCGAATGTATGTGAGGTAAGCTTAGAATGAATTTGTTTGTAAATATGCTTCGCTTAACCGGTTTTTGATTAATGTTGCATTTCCACAGCACTAAAAGCATAGTTCTAAAACTTGGAGACGCCCTTTTAACCATCGAAAAATCGTTTTAAAGAACACAGCGCTGGACGAAGAAACTTTGGCGCCATAGGCGAAGAATTTGGACGGGGTCCCTTTAAAAAAAGTTTTTGAGCCCCCCCCCCCCCAAAGAAGTGCCGCCTGGGCAAGACCGCTCCCCTTAGTTACGCCGCTAAAGCTGCTGTGGTTAGTTAGCGAATGGTCGTCATTCGGTCTAAGTGCCAAATGAAAATGTCATGATCATATTGTTTTAGAATACTCTGCCAGTTTCCTGGGTTCGTCGTTCTAAAGTCCAGTTGGTGTAGAAAGTTCTAGTAAAGAGTCCACTTGTCAGGAACGAACACAAACTTTATATTTTCTAGAACTTAGTCGAAGAATCAGCTGTACAAAATTCACAGGCACTAACGCTCAGTAGCTCGTTTGTAACAGTTCACTAAGTACCGAAGCTTTCACTAATGCTGTCATTCTCGCACAAAATAAAACACTTCTACAGGCAAAATTCAGTGGAAATATACAAGGGATATCGTACCCAATCCCTCAAGACACAGCAATGAAGAATTTACACACAGCACTTAAAAATCAGCTTTGAAAAGCAAGCGAAAACACCGCTTCTAAACACCGCGTCAATACAAAGCCTTAAGCTTTACGGACATCTGCTCTTGACAGAATCAGAAGCAAGACTAAGACTGAAGTTGCGGGAACCTGCTTTTATAGGCTGCGAAGAACACCATCCGTGGAATGTACTAGAACAGACTCGATTATGATTCCGCAACAGAAGAGTAATATATGCTGTAATGATCGATAATGCAGAAAAACTGACTTTACAAGCCCCATTGGGAAAATCGAGCCAAATGACCGAAATGTCGTCAATCTAAGCGACTTTTTGGCATAATATCGCCAAATTTGGCGTCAAAAATAAGCCCCCAAAAGTGATGTTACCGAAGGCCTAGGGCAAATGTTTCTCGAGATTTCTAGAAATTGCTATAGAAATCAATGGGAAAACAGAAGCCTCCGTATCGCCGGTTCTAGTTGACCGGTTTTGATGCAACAAAAGTCAAAATTTAATTATTTGACCCGTAGAATACGAATTTTGAACTATTTTAAACCCCAAAACAGTGGGTTTGCCCCGAAAATTGGTAACAATATTCTCCGTGTGCATATCTCGGTGCAGTGGCGTAACCGTTATTGGCGCCCAGGACGGAACGCCCCAGTTACGTCACCATCTCGTTGGTTAAAGTCTCTTTACCTGAGCGGACTAGCCCTAAAATTTTGGTGTGGCAAACGGCGTTATGAACGGCTCAGCCCATAAATTAAAAATAGAATTTTCCAAAAAGCGGGAAGGGGTGGTATTTTTTAAAAAATAACTCAAGCTGTATGCGTAGTCAGATAATGCAGACGTACGCGCGCACGCCGTGTGCGGATACATTCAAAGGTCTTGCAGATAGTTTTCCGATAATTCCAAGTTTTTTCTCTTTTGTAAGATGGATAGTTATACCATAGAGATATGAATACCAGGAGATGGCATTGCTTATCTGATAGTGAAGCTGGAACTGTAACTGAGCCGCCATATTGCTGTGACCAAAACATTGTTTTTTCATGGTGATAGTTCCAATGTCTCCCTTCAATTGTACCAACAATTTTAATATTTCTTGAATTAATTTTAACATTATTGTGTTATTTTTAACAACTTTTACTACCTCGTACCAAGTAAATGGAAGTATTGTCTAGTGGTGGGTAAAGTCAGTCCTTTTGAGGATCCGGTCCTTACGGATCCGGTCCTCTGAAGGACCGATTCCTTCATACGCGGTTCTCTTGGATACGCTCTAATCAAAACTCTCAAAACTAATTGTTCCGCCATACTGTGACCAACTCAGTTACTTCATTTCGTCCAATGCTGAATATAGAGATATGAATACCAGGAGGTGCCAGCAAGATGATACATTTTTTAAGTCACTATAGCGCAAGCGCGTTGCAAAGTTGTGTGTGCTTCTACTCAACACCTCCTAGATATGTAAAGTGACCGTAAGTCCCAATTTTCGAGGACAGTCCTGAATTCGTGTGTCACCAATTTGTGTTTGTCCTCGAAAAGTAAAGAAGCAACTGGGGTCAATTTTTACTTTCCGAACATGTACCATGTATTACTTTCCGAACATGTACCATGTAAGGAAAGTATTGTAATCATGAAAAAATTCGAATTCAAGATTTTGGTGTATTTACACGTTTTGAGGTCTTCTGAATTCATTTATGCTATTTTTACGAGATGTATGTATGTATGTGTGTATGTGTGTTTGTGTGTATGTGTGTGTGTATGTGTGTTTGTGTGTATGTGAGTGAACACGATAGCTCCTGAACGGGGCATGCGATTGAGCTCAAATTGGGTATATATGTTATAAACCACCGTCGCAAGACCTGCATCGATTTTGGTATGTATAGGACTTATAGTGTTTCTACAAGGCTACGACAAAAATTTCTTTTACTTTATGGCCAATGGGGGAAAATTCTGGAAAATGCGCTATCGTTTAAACGGTACATTAGATTGAGCCCAAATTGGGTATATATATTATAAACCACCGTCGCAAGACCTGTATTGATTTTGGTGTGTATAGGACTTATTGTTTTTCTACAGGGCTACGACAAAGATTTCTTTTACATTACGGCCTATGGGACGAAATTCTTGAAATTGCGCTAGCGTTTAAACGGTGCATTCGATTGAGCTCAAATTGGGTATATATGTTATAAACCACCGTCGCAAGACCTGCATCGATTTTGGTATGTATAGGACTAATAGTGTTTCTACAGGGCTACGACAAAAATTTCTTTTACTTTATGGCCAATGGGGGAAAATTCTGGAAAATGCGCTATCGTTTAAACGGTACATTCGATTGAGCCCAAATTGGGTATATATATTATAAACCACCGTCGCAAGACCTGTATTGATTTTGGTGTGTATAGGACTTATTGTTTTTCTACAGGGCTACGACAAAGATTTCTTTTACATTACGGCCTATGGGACGAAATTCTTGAAATTGCGCTAGCGTTTAAACGGTGCATTCGATTGAGCTTCAATTTGGTATATATATTTGAATTATTCATCGATTAAAATTTATTTAAGTGCTTGATAATGATCTTAATCGTAAGTGTTCGGAAAGTAGAGTGGAGTCACTCCAGATTTTTATTTATTAAATTGCTTTTTAATTGGATTAGTGTTAATTATTTCATTAATTATAAAGTGTCCCCAATTTTGTTTCAGAATCGGGGACATGTCTTCAATTCTACGTTCGAATATATGGTCACCTTACAGATATACAAAGCCTGAGAACAGAAACTTTTACGTGATCACTAGGTTTACTAAAATGACGTCATCAAGCATTTATTCTCACAAAGTAAAACAATCCAAAGTTTGTGGTGAATTTACTTCCGCATAAAACATTTCACTGTAGGATAGAAAATTTAATTTTACGACAAATAGGAAATTTTAACTATCACTAATTATATAATATGATATATAAATAGATCATAATAAATAATTTATCAGAAATATATTTTAATTTTATCTTCAACCTAAGACATTTTCTAAATTTGTATCATTCACCAGGAATTTTAAATAGTATTACTTTGTGAAAGTAAAACTGTGATAAGGTAAGAGCTTCTGTTCTTAGGCCTATGCCTAGGAGGGTTTGCTCCACTGCACGGAGAGAGAGATGGATAGAAGACTGATCCGGGCGGCAGGATTATTCTGCCCCTCCCCTTTGCAGATTGAATTTTAAAAAATGTTTGCTTCCTATATGGTCGGGCTGGATCTCAAAGTAAACGACGCCCTAAAGCCAAATATTTGAAAACCTAACACTAAGCTTTTTCATTTGCTTTCTTGCTAGCCATTTTTAATTCTTTGCACTTTTTAAAGTACTTTGCACAATTTTAAGTAAATGAAATACTTAAATCTTGAAAAACTTCGGTGCTCTGATTTTGAGAGAGAAATCGAATTTGATGTCTCTTAATTTGACAAGCTTAATAGTGAAATTTTTATTATGTCTGTATGTATGAACGATAGCGAATCCTTTCGTAATAAATCAAATTAAGTTAAGAATTGGAATTCCAGTTGCCGAGGCAACAATGCACGAGCTCCCCTCCCCCAGCCCAGAACATTTTTCTGATGTCGAAAATGTTTTCATTTTAACGAAAATGTGCGATGTCACATTTCTTGTTACTCCCTCCCTCCCCCATTGTAAAAAAATTCACGACCCTTCAAGCGTGACATACGTGAACGGGCCCTATTTACATACATGCGTAGTAAATTTCATACATTTTTTTTCCAGAATGAAGATGGAAGTGGCAGTGACAATCCTTGATGTGAAAACGAAACAATTTCCAATAGGAGAAGCTGAACTTCATTTTGTTTAATTTGCGACATTAAATGTTTTTGAAAAATGTTATTCCTCTTTTATATTTTCTTTTGAATACTGATGCTAACTTTTTTTTCGTATGCCAAGCAATAGTAAAACTAATGCAAAAAGAAATAATACAAATAAGCAAATATACAGTGAAAAACAAAGTAAAATGTAGTTTGGGGCTTCCGTTGTTGAGTATGCAAAAGAAATGCATGAATGAAAATAAATATATTACATCACTATTCTACAATACATGATGTCCCCCCCCCAAAAAAAATGACACGTTCTAATTTTTCATTTATTATTGATAAGTGGTCAATATAAATTGAAGAAAAAAGATCATAATAAGGTAGAAATAAAGAATGCTGGACAAAAATCCTCTCGTTGATTTTCAAAAAGTGAAACTTTAAAAATTTGTATACAATTCCCGTGCAAAGAAATTCCGAATAATTAAAACGTGTCTCGCATACTAAGAAGAGGATGGACAAAATTTTAATCCTTCATCACAAAACGTCTCCAAGATCTTTAAACAATAATTGTCAGATGGTTATAGATGAATTTGAATGTAAACGTTTATTGCTAAAGTGTCAAAAAACTATTTTTTTGCGTAATTTCCGTACGATCCTGTCATACGGAATCATGCAACGTGACCTCTTTCTCTTTGAAAAGTGGTTTAAGTCAGCATGCATTTATTTTTAGAAATTCGAAAAATTAATCGATGTTAAAAATGCTTTTTTCTTAATGGAAAACTGGACATATCAGTGCATCAGTAATTGACTTCAGCTGACATTTTCTTTTAGCAAATTATTCTATAACATCTAATGCACCAAGGACACGCCGAGTTACGCATCTAATAATCCATGAAAGTTGGCAGTACATATGATAGTAAAAGGCACATGGAACAGCCCAATTTTCCATGTCCTCCAATAAGTCCAATTTTCAAATTTCCAATAGCTCAGAATATTTAAACACTCAAAGTGAGACTTAAAAAAATTTAAACAAGCGTAGTGTGGCTACAATAAAGCTTATAATTCTGATGTTAATAGTGTATACCATTCTCTGCCTAGCGAACTTTTCAGCATACTGGTAGAACTGTGAATCCAAATAAGCTTCAACCATTGTTTATGGGTACGCTTATCCAAAAATGTTTTGTTTCAAATAATACTTTGAAACAGAGTCTTTCAGATGCTGTTTTCTGTTTTAATGACTAAGCTTACAGCCTCAAAAAGGTTACATAAATATTTGGAAACTGACCCCGGCCATAATTTGAAATATTTTTGGATAAAAATTTATGAGGTTCGAATTTGAAGTACCACTCAGTATCTTAAAAACTCGCTAAAAGAGAAGAACAAAATAAGACAAAAAACATACGATGCAGAAATGTTAAATCGAAATGCTTATAGTGCTTGAATGTTTTAAGACAATATATTTTAAGCATAGTGCATATGTTTTCAGTTGGCTATTTTCTCATGATGTGTTTTCTATGCTTTGTTAAACTTAAAAAAATAATTCAAGTAATCAGTTGAAATTTCCAAAATTGTTTAACTTGTTTCTTTAAAAATACCTAATATTAGATATCAGTGAAAAAAATTTCAAAATAAAATATTTCAGTCATTAAAATCAGCATATTTAAGTTTTCATAAAGTATTTCTAACTTAATTCTTCTAAGCCGAAATGAAAATTGCTTCTTTTTCTCAGATAGTATGTTAACTGATGCCATAAGAAATTCTAAAGGGATAAACTTAATTGTTTGAGAAAAGTGTACCAGAGACTTGCTGTCCAAAAAAATTTAGAGATAAATACGAAGTTAATTAGTTCTTAGAAACTAGTCCAAATTAATTCTTTAATTTATGTATGGAATAATGTGTTTATATGCGGTGGACAAAAGTGTCATTTCTGTCTATTTTTAAATAAAATACTTGTTAAATCTTTGGATAAAACCGCATCTTTTTACCCGTCGAGATGCTCCATCACCTTTAAAAGAGTAGAATAACTGGAATGTCTTGATCACAAAAATGTGTGAAAACAAAACATTGTAAAAAAATATGTTGCAATCAGAGAGCTTCCTTGTCTGTACAGTTATGTAAAATACAAAATCTTCATAAATTATAATCATTTTTACCTTTCCCTCCCCCTACCAAGTAATGTTTCCTTTGAACATTCACGACTGAAGTTGGTTTTATATCAACAGTAGCTGAATTTTACTTCGAACAATGAACTAACTGACGAAAGCAGTTCTTAGAATTTTTAGCTGGAGTATTTGAAAATTCAGCTATATTAGAATTTTGCTTTGCACAATGATAATGTTAACGTATAGTAATTTAAACACACACTAGCAAAATGTTACCGTGAGGTTTTGAAAATTGACCTGAAAGAGAATGAATGTATTCTGACTTCGAGTAAAGACAATATAACGCAAGAAAAATTTTATTAAGAAGGCATAATCCAAGAATACAAATTTTAACAATGGATAAATTTTCCATAGTTGAAAATTTAGTTACATCAATGAATCATCAAACAAAATATACAGGAAGTACAACCGAGTGATTCTCCAGAAATGTTCAGTTTCACTTTATAAAATAGAAAATTAATATTAAAGATAACCTACAGTGCATACTGTAGACAATTTGCTGCACTCATTTTCCACAATAAAAAGAATGTAGTTTGTCTAAAATATGCATTTAAAATAAATACAAGACCATTATGGCAAAAATTTAGTTTAAATGTATGGCAGCATTATTTTTATGAAACGAGCTTGAATTTACAGCATGTTTTCTAAACATAATTTTTGACCGCGTTTTTGATATTTTCTAAATTTTTATTGCAAAAAGAAAAATACAAAACTTAAAAAATAGTAGTATAAGACTAAATAAAGAAGAATTAGGCTATATTTCCTATGTTTTAAGAGAGCTATACGGTGGAGTTTCTAATTTTTCGAATTTGAACGTCGTGATTTTTCTGGGAAATTACATGCTGAAATTTTCTAAAAATATTTGCCGAAAATTCTACCTAAATGAAGCTATAATTTTACTTTCACTCCATTTTAAAAAATAGTTCATTTTAGAGTTATTTTAATACTTAGGAAGCGAAAAATTATTGAAAACTTAGACTCCTAACAAATCTAAATTTACTGTTCAGATACGGACAAAAATTTAAGAGTTCCGGTCATCATAATGTAGAGCTAGATTTGTTTTAAAAAATGAGGTTATTGCATATCCAAGCAATAATGAGATCAAACTGTGGACAAAAAGTTATACAAATCAATAGATGGTCCTATAGGGTGTTCCAAAAGGGTGGTAAAACTAATTCTTTATCCATTAGATACATGGGCAATGCAAGTTAAAAATCTTAAAATTAGGCAGGGTGGAAAATAACGTTAGATAAAAACAAAATGAAATATGCGAGTTTCTCAAAGAGTTGTAAACATAAAATCTTTATATCCAATGGCTACAGGGTGCTCACTTTAAGATTTTAACCGAGATATCATGTCATTTTTTATTTATAATATAAATTTCATTGCTCAAAAATGGATCCCAATTAAGCAAGCTTAATCATTTTCCGTCCAATTTAGAAGAACAGTTTTTGTCGCTCAGGTTTAGCCAACGGCTTATTAAAATATAGCCAAGTCACACTTGGGGATTTTCGCTCAGCTTGCCCCATTCTCATCTTCGCAGAGACACGGTGGCGGAGATTCCCTTTCAGTACCAGCATCACTTCTCAGCTTCGGTCGTCGAATGCTTCACTAAAGTTCGGCGTTGCGGGGGCCCCCAGTCGCAGCGCCGAGCCCGGTTAAACATTCGAAGACCGAGGCAAGGAAGAAATGCTGCTACGGAGAGGGAATCTTCGCCGTCGCTTCTTTGCAAGGATAAGAGTGAACGGGTTAAACAGCAGATTCATGTGGGAGTTAATGTGACTCAATTCAGTTTGCCGTAACTCAATTCAGTTTGTTAGATGGAGCCTTATTTGATAACTTCTTTGAATTAAAGCCAGACAGTATAGGAATTTTTAGGCTAAAGCACAAAATTTAGTGCCTTTAGTACACAATAGGCAGCATATCAGTCCGAGTCCATGGATACTTGCAATTCATATGTCAGACTCGTTCCTAATGACCTTTCTCGGTTAATCTGTCGGAGGATAAAGCTTTACTACTTTAAACATTTTGGTCACTTAACAATAGTACTAATGTAAACATAAAATCTTTCAAAAAGTAATAAATATGTAAAAAGTTATATCATGATGATGCAAGGACGGTAACTACAAGAAAAATGCTTTTATCAATATTCAACTAAGATTATTTTAAATGTGCTTTATGAATTAGAATATTTTCAAAAGAAAGCTTTTGAAGCAGCTATCATGTTATTTGGATTAATTATGTAGTCTAAAGAACCCACAAAACCGCAAATTCAACTAGATGGTATTGATACAAAATTGCGAACCAAAGTTTAAAAGGCTTTAAATCCTTGCTAGAAAGGATTTTGTATGCAGTTACATTTCTTTACTTGAAACCAAAAAAATATTTTTAAATAGACCTTTTTCAATAAAGTTCATACAATATAGTGTATTAAATTATAAAAATTGTAAAGAGAGACAACGGTAACGACATTAATTTTGTAAAAGTAAAATATTTAGTTTAAACTTAAGATCTTCATATAAGGCATTTAGTTCAGCACACAAAATTTTTTGTTCCAAGACAACTAACACTGGCAAATTGAACATTTCAAGTGAATCACTACTAAATTTCATTTTACATGCATATTAACACAATCTCAACAATTCAAAATATATCATTATACCAATGTTTAATACCATTACAATTCATATGGCCATGAATGATGATTACACTACTTTAATAATTGTCTACAAAACGACCATAGACACTGCATTTAAAAAACTTTTAAAGTAAAGTTATGATGCAATAAGTACACAATTTTTGGGAAAATGTTCATACAGCAAAACATCCGATATCATACTTATCCATTTTAGGATGAAATATCGTTCACAGGATGACTCTTTAAAAGTTCGATAAGATATTTTAAACACTAATAAATTCTAAACTTTTCAACCGTTTCAAACTGGTATAAACTGATCATTTTTTGGTTCTACCTCGTTTAAAGCATTACAGTAGGTGTCCAAATAATTAGGACACTGCTCAAATTCTTTTATCTAGTGCAAAGGAATTTTTCAAACATATGCAAGTTTATTGTGATAAAGATTTTTCCTTGCTTATTGCTGCTGGTATCAGTTTTAGACAAGTGTCAACTCTCTCGTCGGGTGCATATTAAGTGTGTGAATGAGCAGGTAGCTAACAGCTTAACGAATAACCTGAACATGTAATACTAACGCCTGTTTTTGTGTCTTGCTAGTCAAGCAAGAAATTCACATTGTCGAAAACTCTGCATTTAACACCAACATACCTAGAAAGCCAACCCCCACCCACTTTCCCGGACTAAAAAATTTCAATAGGTCACAAACTAAAGCCTAGCGTGTTCTGAATGATTTCCAAAGTAAAAATTGGCTTAATATAATTAAACAGTGTTTCATGTACTGAACATAAAACCTACTCAAACAGTGTTAAGTCAGGATGTCGTTTCACCATGCATGTAAAATTTTCAGTACATACTGAATAGCATGGGAATCGACGTGCTTCTAATATATATATATATATATATATGGGCAATTCCATGTGACTCACATTACAATTTGACACATTTTCACAAAAGTAAATTGTGTATATATAAAAGAAATATCAGACTTGATTAAAAAAAAGTTTTTTATGTGTATCTGGGGTACAGTACGAAACTAGAAATATCAATATTTAAAAATTTAGTATGAGCAAACAGTATCCAGGTCATAATTTAGCACTGTGACTCACATTACAAAAAAGGGAAGTTAAGTTTAGTATGTTATCAAAAACCTAATTTTTTTCTCTTTCAACACAGCAAAATAAAAGAGAAGGATTTTATGAAATAACAAACACTTCAAAGTTGTGATATACCTCAAAAAAACTTTGTTTTGTTAATGATATATTATTTTAATCAATATTTTACATGTGACTCACATTACATATTTTCGTGACTCACGTTACATCTCCCACTTAAGTCTTCAAAGTTAATGAAATATTGATTTAAAATATTTTATTTTGTAGATGGCAAAGTAACATAACTAAATTTAACTAACAGGTATGTGATTATATATATTTTAGCTCAGGAAAATAAATAATGAAAATAATAAAGTATAAATCAAGCCAATAGGAAATACACATCACATTGTATATATATATATTAGAATAAATTACAATACAAATGTAAAACCCCCTCTGTAATTAACAGGAATCGGAGGTTTTAATTTCCGTATCAACTTTTAACGAGGATAAAATAGTTTATCTTCATTTTTAGGCCATTTCCAAGTCTTTGCCTGTAGGGTGCATCTTATTTATTTCAAGTTTTCCATTGATGCAACTGGTAATTTTTCCAGGGCACAGTACACCGTCATATTCAACTTCATACCAATCATTACATTTAATATCGGATAATAGTTGAGGAACTGTTTTATTATCAGAAGATATAAAATTTCCTATAGGTTTCTTATATTCAACTTTAATACAGTGATATTGTTTGATACCTTTCAATAATGGTGAATTGTCCCACAGCTGTTGAATATTAAGTTTAAATTTCTTTCTTTGATATTTTCTTCTGTAATTTCCTGGATATTAATATTAGTTCCACCCATCTGGGCAGCTTGAACAAAATCTGTAGCATTAATTACTAAACATTTGCATTTTTTCGAGGCTTACAAATTATTTATTCAGGAAAAGAATGTGAGTAAATAGGAACCGCTTCATTAAACTGATATAATGCATTAACAGCATTGATAAAGTTCTCATGATAGAGACATAAACATTGTGAGGTAGTTTGTTGCTTAAGAGAATATGCTTTGGCGCATTGATGAGAATTTGCTTTTCCCATTTACCTCTGATGGATTATCAATTTTCAATAGCTCAAATACTTCTCTTAAGGAATAAACAAGATGTTGAGCTTGCTTTTTAATTTTTTTTCCCCATCTTCCTATATTGTAACTACATCGTTTCTTCCAGGTGCTAGTGTGCTAATGTCGTCTCTTTCATAAAATTCTTGAATTTTACTTAGAGTGTCTTGGCATAAGGGATTTCCTTGTGATGCAGTCTTTGGACACTGAAGACTTTTATCCATTTCCATATTGCATTCACTGCTAAATAATTTTCTCACTTTTACCTCCTTATGATGAAGTGAATTGGGCAAACCCCATTTTGCTTTGGCCAATACCTTTCAAAGTGCGCTTGCAGTCTTATATATTTGTTCGGGTGACTCTATAATTTTTTCAGATGATTGCTTTGCATTTTTAAGAAGTCACAATTTAGCTACTCTTTTTCTTGAGAGTTTCCTTTCTTCATTTTTTATTTTATCTTGAATTGCTTGAGGCAACTTCTTTAGTTTGTCAGCTTTCCTCTTTCTATATTCCTTCATAAAGAGACAGTGTTTCTGTTTATTCATTGTACATCCCTTCTTGCTTTAATTTTTCCCTGTGCTTTTTCAGTCTCTTTGCTGCTGTTTTTGGTGCCATAGTTTAAAAACTTTCTATTATTAAAAAAATTCAACTTAGTTGTAATAACAAGTGGTAGTTATTTTTTAAACTTAGTGTGTTTACTAGAAACACTATAGTAAAATTAGATTATTTAATTACATTTAGTGGCAGTAATTAATCATATATAGGCGTGTGTAGCTATAAAATCACCCGCATTTATTCAAAAGATAAAATTAGGATACATCAAATGCCATTAAGAACTCTATTATCATTCAATACTAGCCGTGACTCACATTACATGTGACTCGCATTACGAAATAAAATGTCTTTATCACTAAATAAAATATTTTTAAAATTGAAATTACTCAATTATTTTTAGTAAGATAAATAAGTAGGAGAAAAAGTAAAAATTTTATAATTTACAGCTACAAAAAGTTATAAATATTAAAAAAATGAAGTTTTTGTGACTCACATTACGAATAATTCGATCTATATAAAAATTAACTTCTCTCATTTGTCTTAAATGCAAATTCTGAAATATCATTTTTATATTTGTCCTATAGGATAATTCTTTAAGAAAATATAATTATTTATCTAGAAATTTCTAAAACTTAGTAAAATATATACCTTTAAATCTATGCAAAGCTAAGAAGAATTCACAAAAATAATGTTCTTTGCAGAAAAAATCTTCCATGACAGAAAAGGGTTAACCATATGTGTTGCCACATTCTAATTTGTGAACTTCAATAAATATACAACAAATAAAAAAACTAAGTTGAGAAGTTGAAAAAAAATTCTTTTACTACTGTAGTTCCCGTGTTATGTAGAATTGCCCATATATATAAAAGGCTTCATGTAATCCCTTTTACCGGCCGCCCGAAAAATTTATTGAAATAAATTTTGTTCTTCAAGTTGAGTATTTATTACATATTCTACAATAGGTTATTTCAGAATTATTTTATCAATGATTACTAAGAAGTTATACTACATGTGTAATTGAAATTTTAGGTACACTAACACAATTTAATGGTTTAATATGATTGCCTGTTGGGATTGCCTAATGTTTAAACCTATTGCAAATTTATGACTACCCTACTTGAATATTAAACTTCTAACATCGACAATTGCTATTTTGAACAATTTCCCCCTCTACAACAAGAAAAACTCAACATTACGATAAACGTTGCATTAACACAACTTTTGACAAACATTTCATAAAAGAAAACAAAAGCACTAAATTAAATACAGTATTCAACTGCAAAACATTGCAAGAACATTTATAAGAAAATTTTACAAGATACTGTAAATACCCCAGTTATTTCCAAGTTTTACCACTGGAAAATGGACGGTAATATAAACTTATAGTTGACCAAGGAAATATTCTTATTTGAAATGAATTTGCGCTAGCGTACTTTGATTACAAACTAGCTTTAAAATAAAAATTTAACAGTTTTGCTGTTACACAATAAACAATTACAGTACTGCCGATGTCGTATGGGGACTAAAATATTTTAATGCAGAATCTCAAGTCACTGCTATGAATAACTATTCTTTTAATGAACAGATTTGTAAATTAGAACAGCGTTAATCATCTACTTTCTTGAAAGCTGGCGTTTTCTTGTAGAGGGGAGAGGAGGGTGTAGTTGAATTTTCCCTTCAAAATGTCAGATTTCTTCTAAAACTGTTAATTTAGAAAATTTATTATTAAAATAAATTCATCAGAAATAATTTATAAAACATCCGATAAAAAAAAATAACCACTGGAAATATCTGCAGAGAATTTAAGAAGCTCGTAAAGCTAAACAGCAAGACTAAAATTTAAATTTGTTCTTCTATAAATGGGAATTTAGTTTGCGCGCATATGTCTTATAATTTTCTAGAATATAAATTTAACTGTTCTGACAAATACATAAACTAGCGAATTGTTAATTTTTGGATTAAACTCAATCTTTTGCAACATTATTGGAAAAGTGACAAATATTTTTAAACTTCAATGAAAGGCTTTTCCCACCAAAAAAGTTGGTCATTTTTTAAATACAGGGCTGTTTTCTTGAGAAAGTAAAAAAGATCATTCACGTACATTTTTTGCATGTAGTGCTGTACATAAAACTACGATAAAAAATTAAAATGAATTATAAATTTAAATATATTTTTCAAAATTTAAATTAAGATCCGTAAAATTAATAGGAATGGACGCGAGACTAAAAATACGTCTCGCGTCATTGCTCATTTTTCGCCAAGTTTTTTTTTTTTAAGCTCTGCTTTAGCCATCGATTTATCATTTTTTTTTTTAATTCTAGATAAGTCACGCTTGGGAATATTTATATTCTCATCTTCGCGGACACACGATGGCGAAGATTCCCTTTCAGCACCAGCATCGCTTCTCCGCTCTGGTCGTTGAATGTACCTCTAAAGCTCGACGTTGCGGGGGCCCCCAGTCGCAGCGTCGAGCACGTCAGAACATTCGAAGACCGAAGCACGGAAGAAACGCTGCTGCAGAGAGGGAATCTTCGCCGTCGCTTCCCTGCAACAATGTGAATGAACAGATTAGGCAGCAGATTCATGTAGGAGTTAAAGCCCCGCAACTCAATGCAGTTTGCTAAATGGGGCCTTATTCGATAAACTGCCTTGAATTAAAGCCAGACGGTATAGGAATTCCCGAGTTCAGTCAACACGCAACCTTTTAGAGACCGAATTCGGATCCAGGCATATTTTAAATTAGTTTTTTCTATATTTTGCCTTCTAATGCGTTTTTTAAAAAGATATTTGTCATTTAAATGGGGAAAAAATATGGGTACTCCTTAATTTCTCTATGTTCCAAATTCAGAACATAGGATATTTCTGACTATACATTTAGGGGGGCTTTACTTTTACTATTTAAACTACTCATAAAAGCGTAGTAAGTGAAATATTAAGAATAAACGAAAGATTTATTTTTAATTTAAGTAAAGATATTAATTAAGTTTGAAGGGAAGGAGGGAGTGTGTATCAAGATAGTTCTGTAAAAATTAATGAAAGTGGCTATTTTTAAGATTTTTTTTTACCCAGTTTCCCACTAATGTCAAAAATCAAATTCTATTTCAAAATCGTCAAGTCATTTTTTACTATATCTGTTAATTTTTTCAAGTCAATATTGATAAAATTTAATTTTTCAATAAATTTTAATTGATGTTCCCAGTTAGGAATATTGGCCTGCAAAATGTTACATGGGGCCTTGAATTAAAGCCAGGCTGTATAGAAATTCTCTTGTTAAGTCACAACAGATTTAATAAATATTAAGAGCCTCTATTACACTATATGAATCTTATCAGCGTGAATCATCCCGACAATGCCTCTCCTCTCCCCCCCCTTTAACAGCGCTGAAGCAGAAATTTATCTTCAAATCCAATTTTTTGGAATAGATGTGTTAGGAAATGTACAGATTTTGACAGTCCCTCACAATGCTCGATTATCAATTTTTAAAAAAATTTCAAATCCTCGTTAGGAAAATTAGTAGCCGAGTTATCCTCCTCCACCCCACCTCTAAATCTTCACTCACTACAAATGGTTTGTTTTCACTGAACTAAATATGGTTATTGCATATCTTCTTAATTGGAGCCAATTTAGTCCAATCTGGACACAGATATTTCTGTATCATTTCGTACCATCTTGATATGAACTGCAATAGAACTAACAATCAACAAAAACGAACATATATATTCTATTAAACATTTCCTCTCTCACTTACAGTAATGGAATTTTCTTAGAAGAAAATTAAAACGTTCTAAGTACATTACCATTGGCACAAACTTCAAAACTTATGTTGTTTCAGGTGATACTTAAATTCCTCATTAAATTAAGAAAAAGAGCTCTGGAAGCAATTAAAATACAAGATTTTACAAGACATTTTCTAATTTTCATGCACTCGCATATGGATTAGAATATCTATAGATACACAGTATTTTAATCAATTTATAAATATAGACTTTTCGATAAATTAGAAAGTCTCACCAATAATTTTGTGAATACAATATTAAAGATAGTTGTTACATGCCTGTGTAACATGGCAAACACATACTATAATATAAATACATACATAAACAATTACAATCTAATCAGATTACAATACATTCGATAGCAAAACACCAGAATGATGCAAGATTTTACTAGAAAGGCTATCACAAAACTCATTAAAGCACTGGCGATTGACTGAGCAATCATGAACGAAAGCATTTAGTCTAATAATTTCGCGCTCCATTTAAAAATTTAAATGCCATCGCATACATTCTCCTGTATTAATCAAGTCTAAAAAACTCCATTATAGCTCATGGCGAGTTGACAAAGTATAGATCCAAACTATAGCCAGAACTGCACTAGACATATAATGTACAATCATTGGATAAACAAGTATCATTTAAAGCATAATGTCCAGATTTTTAAAATCCAATTCATACAGCGGTTACCCAACTTAATATTGTGCTGTACCAACAAAAGATGCAACGCACTATGGCGCCTACCCCTCATATTCCTCAACATATATATACCTCTATTCTACAACAATGGAAATTTAGTCAGGTTTTCTACAATATTATCGATAAAGTTTGAACAAACATTTTAAGCGAGAATAGATATGTTTTGAAGTAAAAAGTAAGGACTAAAACGCACGCATTATCATTGCTCTTTGCTTTTCTCCCCCCCCCCCCCCCTTGCAAAAGCTCTGAACACCCACTGGCTGGGAACCGCCTGATCTAGACTTTAAAGCACATATGGGCAACCACAGGCCAGATGTGGCCAGCCACGGCTTTTGATCAGGAAGCAGAACATCAAAACCTGTATAAAACCCATGTAAACCATCAAAATCCGATATTTTACATCCCCCATTATACGGTAGCTAAGATCCTGGAAATTGACCCACGAAGGTTGCCAATAACTGCTTTAAAAACTTTCTTCGAATAACTTAAAAGCAATGACTAACTTTTCAATGATTTATAAAATCCTGAATTCAAATTCATTTTTTACGAGGAATCCCAACACAAAACGTACTACGCATTGTATTGCATTTCATCATTTTAATAAATATTTTAAACACTCTTTTACAATTTAACTTTGCCAATATATTATATAACAAGCAAAACTGAAGTTTTGAATTCCTATAATTGTTTAATAAGCAGTGCATTTTTAAACAAATTGCCGATGATATTTTACTATCAACATGTTTACTGATACAAGTTTTTTGATGTTCTAGTAGTAGTTCAAAAAAATAATGCACTTTCTTGCACATTTTAAAAACAAGATTTATAATTGTAACATGAAAATTCCTAATAAAATTTTTACATTTTCACAGCAAAGGAAAATTATAACTTTTGATCTCCGATACCCTCTTTCCCACTTAGCTAAATGAAACTTTACAGCTCATTGAAGTCCATACTTTCTAAATGTTTTATGAAAAGAGGTATAACTAAAGAATTGGTGAATGCGTTCAAAATATATTACTGGACATACAAAATACACATTGAATTAACAGCATCTCGAGTTATTTTCCCCTTGCATATAAAATTCCCAAAATTAATTAGCAAGGTAATCAATATACTCGTAGAAAAGAATTTTAAAAGTCTTTCTGCAACAGCTGAAAAATTCATGAAAATCAACAAAATGAAATTTTGCACTTAGTAAATCTTAAAATTTTTCATATTCAATGATTAAACATTTAATAATTTTATCAATGAGCTGATATCGAGTTATACAGCAGGTGCGACTGAATTTTTAGATACATAAACATAATTCCAAAAGCATACTTAAGGGCACATGGAACATAAAAAGGCTCAAATTTTCATCTATCGGCTTAAAACATACAGCAGCCAGACGATTCTATAAATAGAAATTATGAAGGTTTAGAATATATTTACACTCTAAATGTGGCCTTTAAAAAATGTAAATAAGCGTGGTTTGTCTACAATACAACTTTAAATACTTATGAACAGTACACTCAAATACTCTTTGCTAAAACTTGTATACTTTTGCTGTTAAGTGTTTTCACGTTCCGATACTTTTGAGCAAATTCATGCATTGTAGAACTCACAATCCAAATGTGTTTCAACCATTTTTTTAAAAAGGTAATCCAAAAGTGTTTTGTTTCAATAACTATTTTGAAATTGAGTGCTTTAGATGTTATCCGTTTTAATAGTAGTGCTTGCATCCGCACAAAAATTATAATATTTGGGAACTCACCCAGGCCATAAATTTGAAATGTTGCCCTTGGAAAAATTGATAAGACTTGCGTTTGAGAAACATCACTCATTTTCCAGAAAACTAAATCAGACAGCTTAAAAACTAAAAATTGATTCAGAAATGTTAAATCAAAGTTTTTGCTGGAATCTTCAAGCAACATACTTATATTGAGAGTATGTTTAGTTTGCCTTCTCAAAAACTGTTTCTTAAATAAAATGAGTTCAATTTTTTGCAAAATCTATCTCTACTCGTCGACATGTTCCGTGTGCCCTTAAAATTTTTAAAACCATTGCGAACTGTTATACGATTACTCTTCTTTAACATTTAGCTAGTGTTCACAGGAACCGCAGATTTTAAACCATTTTTTGGGACAACACTAAATAAGCTAAGCATGTTAACATAAATGTTGCACTAAAAAATGTTTTTGGCAAATATTTCATAAAAAAACATCGATGAACTTCACTTTGAGAGTCAACGAAGGATTTCTGATCTAAATGACGGCAAAGATATTTTTAAAGATCCAGAATGCATTGTAAATATAAGTTACTTTTAATTTTACCATCTAACATCAATATAAATTTATCCTTTTTTTCACCAGTCTGATGTTCAAATAGATTTGTACTAGAGTATGAATGTGCAAACAAGTATCTAAAAACAATATTTTTCCCCCGTTGAGTAATTACTACACTCCATAGATTTTCAAACTGAAATTTTTACTGGATCAAGTAATTGCAAAAAACAAAACCATTTTATAAAAAACAGATTTATAAAAAGGTAGCAAATGATTGTTAAATAGCTGCATTTATGAAAATTTCACTGGGTAAAAAGGGGGGGGAGAAAATAGCTGAAACTTTCTCTTTAGTCACTTTCAGAAATTATCAAATAGCTTTTTAGAAAAACTAAAATAACGATTTGAGAAGCATCTTTAAACAATCCCCATTAAAAATTTCTATTTGCTAAAGATTTATTTCAGGACATTTTGAAACATATACAGCTAAATTTCTGAGTTTGGCTGGAATTAAAAAATGCAATTTTTCTGACATAAATACATAAAATTGCCAATAGTTACTTGAACATTCAACTTTTTTACAACAATACAAAGTAAAGAAAAAAATGATTTGTACATTTTCCAGTTTTAAGGAAAGAATTTTGATCCAGCAGAGTTGCTTTCCGTCACATTAATCAAATGCTGAATAATTCAAGTTAGTCAGATACATATTTTGGTCGCACTGCAACTCGCAAAGCTACAAACTAATACCCATTATAATTTCAATTCTTTTAAAATGTAAATTGCTCCAAGAGCTTCAAGATTTTACTAAGCTTTAAAAAGCAGTGTTAAAATATGGGTAATTAAAAACTAATCGAGATAAATTAGTCATTTTTCGTTAATTTTTTCATCGCTCAAAAATGTACCCGAAAACCTTGCAAAATCAATCGTTTTTCACTAAATTCAGATGAAATAATTTTTAGTTCAATTAAACTAACGAGTTTGCACGTTACGTTAATGAAAGACTTGCCAGAAATTTTGTGCAGGGATCTAAAACTACCATTAGCTAAAACCCTGAAATGAGACGCAAGCGGCCTATTCTCCTCGTTGAAGAGACAAAAAGGCGAAGATTCCCCTTCTGTGCCAGCATCCTTTCTCCCCTTTGGTCGTTGAACACCCTGCTAAAGCTATGCGTTGCGGGGGCCCCCAGTCGCAACGCATAGCCCGGCGAAGCATTAGAAGACCAAGGAGGGGAAAAGACGTCGCCGCAGGGAGGGAATCTTTGCCGTCGCTTCTTTACAACGATCACAATAAGCAGGTTAAGCAATAGCTTCAATTAAGAGTAACGTCCACGCAATTTAATGCAGTTTTAATAGAGATTCGTGACAGCTTCATTAGATTAACTCGAGGAAGCCAGAATATATTGGGATTCGGAAGTTTAAGGAACAGCATTAACTACTCAGGTCAATAAGTAGCCTCACGGTGCAAATCATTTAGTCTAGTCGCCAAAAGGATTTACCCTACCCCCACTCCTCTACTTAAAGCTGATGCACTAAGTTTCTAAATCTAGTTTTTGAATTTAGAACTAACCGATAGCTAATACTTGTCTGCAATCCCTGTTTTTTGTTGGTTCGTTGTGTTTTAAAGGCGTAAAGTACACAATATTAGATGAAGCACCAATCTTCAGACAATAGTTAAAAGAAGGCAAGGACCATCTAGGCCAAAGCTGTCAGTACAGTTTTAACGGGCAAAATTGAGATTGCACTATTCAATCAACGAGGCAAGCATAAGTTGTTTATTAATTCGATATAAAGAAGCAAACAGATGGGCGGGTGTTCCCTCACCAATTTAGCCAAGTTATATTATTACGAACTAAAAGCACTTTCACACAAAATGTGAGAGAGTGACATGTTTTAGCCTATTTTTGGAGGAATAGCCCTTATATTTTTAGAAATTGGCAAATTTATAGTCATCATAATGATTTTTAGCTCAGTAATTCTCCATCCCCCACAAATCTCCGATAAATTGTTAATAACCACATTAATAACCATACTTCACAAATTAAGGCCACTTTCTGGGTGACCAACTCTGTTCCGTAACATTATTTTAAATGTGAGAGAACTGACAAATAAGAAAAAGCACAAAATGTTCTATAAAACAAACTCTCATAAGAGAATATTGTAGGATGCTACAAAAATCTACAATGCTAGCTAGAACTGCCACAACTTTCATATAACACGACATGCATAATCAGGATAATTACAAGCTTCAATCTTATTTATAGCACACATTATACGAAACTCCAAACAATTTACTTTAAGATTCTTTTAGAAAGGCTGCCCAAAAGAAACGGTAATTCCTTAATATAACTAGTATGTATACAATTACGAAACATGCATGGTATCTAGGTCTCTGAACAAGGAAAGGAAACAATCCTCTCGTAAGCAAAATTTTCAATGCAAGCTAAAGAGCATGGTAGATTAATGAACTTTACAAATGTTGTTTCACATTTAAAATCCTTACTAACTCTTCCTCCACGCCCCTTTAAAATGAACTTTCAATATTTAAAAAAAGGGACATTGCATCATATCTTAACCATACAACAATCGGTCAATCAATATGAACGTTCAATTTAAATTTACACGTTGCAGCGATTTATTACTTTAGTCCAGTGTTTTGACACAGCGCCCTTTATGTGTTCGTAATAGACACCTCGTAGGCATTTTCGAAATAATCAGCATCCAAATCCTCGATTTCTTAGGTAACTGCAGAGTACTTGATCTTGGGAAGCTTAGTATCTATGCCTGTCTTGAGAATACGGCACTTTCTAGTCCAGTTGGAAAGACTTCTCCATAATCACCAGCATTCTACTGTCACACAGAGGGGGGGGCAGATATTCGACATCCGATTCCTGTAAAATAGAATTGGGAGACATGAGATATTATAACCAACTGTCTCAGTAGAAGCTAACCTCCGAACGTCTGTGAGGGTAATAAAATTTAAATATTTTCCATAAGCAAGACTAACACGTATGTGAGGAGTTATCAAGCTTTTAAAAAATTCATAGAGCTAAGGTGAGGTAAGGTGGGGTGGGGTAAATACAAATGTGGCAAAAGCATACTCTGGCTCTGAATATCGTTTTGCTAAGCGACAATGGAATTTGCACCAAAAGCTTTCTTTTTTATCCTACTTTTTAAATTTTACTTCCCTGGACCAACTTAGCATTGTGACTTGAAAGATCGTGTCATTTATCCTCCGAGCAAGCGCTCTCAATGTTTTTTTTATTGTAAAATGAATATTTTTTTGTCTTTCATTTTTTGGTCTTTTTAGTTTTTATTTACATCAATTTTTTAAAAAGACAAGCGGCATTGTGCACTTGCACCCTATTTTCGCTGTTATTCAATAAGTACGTACATCAAATATACACTTAATATTTAAGTACAGTTATTATCAAAAACGTTTATTAGCACCAAATGGATTTCGATTTAACCCAACTCAGTCTGTGAAATAACGCTACGAAGCATTTTAATCGAATAGAAGTTAAAAACATTAAAAAGTTCGTATCAAGATCTATGAAAAGGATTCAATTTTGTGAAGTGCTACTAGATAGCTCTACAAAAACTATATAGGCGACCATATTTGTAAACAGTAATTTGGGGACAAATCAAGCGTTGTCCTCGAACCTAAACAAAACTTGGGGACACTAGAAAATATTTTCGAGGACTTATTCTGGGACACAACATATTACCATGTACACCCTCCAAAAAAGTATTCGAGTAAGAGATAAATTTACTATTTTAGATTTGTGAATAATAATTGAGTGTTTGAAAAACGTAAAACGTGACAGAAATATGGAAAGTCATATTTATACATAGCCTAATTCATATTCTATGATAAATAATTTTTAATATACGAAACCAACGTAGGAAATTTTTACTCGAATACTTTTTTTGGAGAGTATACCAGTATACCCATACTTTAAATCTTGAGTGACTTTGATACTTGAAAATGAACTCTAATAGCTCTTTATATCAATTGTGTATTCTTATTTCTAATAAATTAATGGAAGTATTTCATTCATTTATAAATAATTATTTAAACCAGAAGCATGAAAGGAAGATCCTGTTGAAATATTGCCATTTATTCGAAATTTAACTCTCTGAATAGTATTTGTATTTTTCAGAAGACATTGCTTTTTACATTGTATCATTTTGTGATCATATTTAATGAAACTTTGTACACCCTCTCAAAAAAGTATTCGAGTGCAAGAAAATTTTCGTACTCAATATATTTAAAGCATGGTTCTTCATGAAAAGTGATGAATCATTAACAAAACTGAAATGGGAAATTTGGCTGATATTCGGATACTTTATTGAATGTCTGTACACGCTACACACACAATGACAACAAACGTTTTCAGAGATCGAATTTCATTGTTTCTCTCAGTAGATGGCGCTTTTAGTTGGTTTATTTTCTTATTTCTTCAGTTTTATCTGAAAGAAATAAACTAAACGGAAACTTTCAGGAAAAAAGTACAAATCTTTAAATTGGGGACATTTGGGGACAAAGTATTTTTGGGGACAAAATGAGAAAACTATCCATATTTGGGGACTGTCCTCGAATTTCGAGGACGTATGGTCACCTTATCTATATGCCCTGTTTGCGTGATCATGGCAACGCTACGCTAAGGCGATTTGCCAAGGATGGGGGATGCTTTGGTAGGACTTTCTAAGGGGTTCTAACGCGTACTCGCATTACATCTGGAGAAAACCTGCAAAACTCCAGACCGTTCGATGGGACCCGGATCCTTCACACGTCGGCCGTCTCTATTTTCAGTGACATAACCACTGCGCCATGGTCAGGCATGCTCTACATGCTCTGACCACTATATTCCCACTGCACCTACTATAAGATATAGAGCAAGATAATGCACATACACAACTAGACAGGGGCAAGTGCATACACTCTGTAGAGAATACTGAAAAAAAAAATTCAACTCGAAAGTTTTATAAAAATTTCAGTGTCAATAAAAAAACATCCTTGAAATTGCATGATAAAAAGGCTAATTAAGTCTGTACCATTAAAAATGTCCTCATACTTTGAAAAAGCTGCACTATCAATTATACTAAGTGCACTTACCCCACCTTACCGTATATAAGACTATTCTTGCCCACAGTTTAAAGTCAATAGCGAGGACTCCCTCTGCTCGTAGTTGATGAAAATGCCTCGCCAATCACCAAGACCCATATGGAGATAACACTGGCAGCAAAAGAATAATCTCGATCTTGCGCTTATTAAATAATGAGAGTGAACTTAAACACATTAAGCAGTAAGGAGTGCTCCCTCTCACCAGCTAACACTGGTAAAGTTGGCAGATTTTTTTAAGGTCGAAAAGCAATATTATAGGAAACAAAATTCCGTGCTTTGTGATATAACAGGTAACAAAATATACGTACAAAAAATTTAGCTTTTAGAATTTCATATAACACTGTGGGTTAAAAATATTTGCAAACCTTTTCAGCTTGAGCTCCATTACCGAGTTAGACTGTCCGTTGCAGTTCTCATTCTGCAGTAGAAAATATGGGGAACCAATTGTTTACCAGAGCTTGACCTTGACAAAACTAGTGGCATTCTCATCAAATGTTCTCTCGCTGATTTGTAGAGATGATTCAGACACCTGAAGATTACTGTTCAACACGGTTTTCCTGGTGCTCCATTGTCTCCAACCGACAGCAGATTCCGGCATCATCTACATGAAATAAATCCAAGAACATATGAAATGTAAATTCGTGTGAAATGAGTCAGCTGCGATTTAAAAGCAGCGATGAAGCAACTCTGGGTTTAAACGTTTTACAAACCTTGTGGACGGAGGGAAATTAGAAATATTTCACTCCGTTCGGAAGCATCTGGCATATGTCTTTTTCTTGCAGGAAAGGTGTGGTACACACAATTACCAGAGTCTGACCTTGACAACCCCAGTGACGATGAAACTAGTCCAAATTATGTAACCTCACTGATCCGTAACCATGAAAACCGTAACACGTTCCGAAAGCAGCAAAAGGTGAGATTGTTGCACAAGACTGGTTCTCATAATGCTCCATTGTCTAACTGAAACCCAGCTGCAGTTTAAATTTCTTTCAGGTCGATGGAATCGAACTAAAATGCAAGTATATATTAATGTAAAATGAGTCAACTCCCGATTTAAAAGCAGTGATTATGCCATTCTGGGTTAAAACTTTTACAAACCTTATCAGCTTCAGTTTAGCCACTGCGTTCGGAAGTCTCTGGCTGACGTCTTCCTTCTGCAGGGTGAAAGCTGAGGTGCGAACCAAGGAGCCTGACCTTGACAAACCTAGCGACACTGAAACGCATTCGAATTATATCCTCTTGCCGATTCGTAGAGATGATCCCAAATGCAGAGAAAGGTCAAGATTGATGCTCAAGGCTGGTTCTTCTGATGCTCCTTTGTCTAACAGAAATACAGCCAGTCTCGCTCCATCAACATGAAAAAGTAACCAGAAATCGTATGTTAAATGAATGCAAAATCAAATCGACTGCAAATATCCAAAAGCAGCGATAGATAATGCTCTTCAGGTCAGTGCTTCAGTTGAAAGCCAAAGCATTTTACTTGAGATTTAACTATCTAGGTGACATTCCGGATAAAAATTTTGAAGCAGCATGTCTAATTTCTCTTTGAAAGTCAGACGTCTCCGATTTAATTATTTCAAGGTCTTCGCGATAAAGTGTGACGATTTCAGGCCTTATTTCTGGTACGTTATCTGCAATGTTTTCATATGGAATAAGCTCCAGTAACATTGAGCATTGTAAACAACTCTTCGAAGCATTGAAAGAGTTTGTTAATAGGTTAGTTTAGGGGTTAGTATATAGTTAAAATGGTCAGCTTAAATGTTAATACTCTTTCAGTGCTTTAGAAGAGTTATTTATCTGTCAACGAAAATTTAGTGTTAACTCCTTCGAACGCAGAGCGAAGAGTCAAACAGTCTTTTTCCACACAATGGCCTTAAGTATTCTCAGAATTCAAATAGTAAATATATAAATCAATATTTACCATCTAGTTTAAATTAAACAAGCACTTCAGTTCTTGTGAAAACATTTAAAAGATACGTTGCCGTCTAGTATGGGCAATTTGGAGCATGCGATTGAAGACTAAGCATCTAAGCCTTTAAAAAGAAGTGCTTAGTAGATATTTGATAATTAATTTGATCTATCAGTTAAACGACAGAACCGATTTTTCTCGGAAGTACACGTATGCTTGATTCGACTCGCGTGTTCAGTTACACATATACGCGTTGCTGTCAGTTAATATTACAAGAAATTAAACACAATCATAATTAGAAGACTGTTCATAATGTGTCTTCTTTTAATTGAAAACAAATTTATAGTGCAAGACTAAAGTGCATCCATCTTGAGAAAACAGTTGAAATTGTTCATTTCGCGACAGCGAAATCTCTAAGCTTTTAGAATTTGCACTTTCTAGTTTATTCATTTTGAATCCTGTTAAGTGAATTTCTAGAAATGCAACTTATTTGCATTCAGGCGTGAGCTAACTGTGACGCAAACATTACCTAACAGAAAAGGGGTTCAGAGACCGATGGATTAATGCCTCTGACAAAAGAAAACTCGCAAGAGAAAAATTCTGCTTAGAATAGAGTAACTTAACCGTATTTATAATTTTCAAAAGCTTACGGTTATTAGCTATAATTCAGATTCAGTTACCAATTGCTTCAGCGGAGAGATTTATAAATTTCACTCGAATTTCCAGATTGCTCCAGCCTAGTTTCCTCTGCTTTGGATCTCAGTTACAGGCTACAGTTAACTTGCGCTTGATGGAGAGCTAGAGTAGAGAACTATTGCACATGCAAATTTAAGATACTGAACATTTTATAAAATAGAGCAATATAATCTTGGTTACTTAGATGGAATAGCTGAAGCACCCAACTGCAAACTCGACTGAGCAATTTCATTCCGCTTCGACTCAAGCTGCTCAAAACATGTCTCCAATTAAGGCTTTTTATCAATTTTACTTTCAGTTTATCTCACTTAAGTATTGCTAAACTCGGAATGGTTTACTAAAGCTGGATTCAAGCTTATTTAAAAGCCTTTCCTGATTAAAAATTTCTCTACATTTTCCTTAAAGATTAGTTTGATTCTCTTTATCCAGTGCGACCGAGTGACAGTTCACCCCAGACTTAGTTTTAATAGAATTACCCAAATCAAATTCTTTCAAATGAAGACACTTTAACAAATAACCACCTCAAATAATCATAATTTTAACATTAGACAGTATCGCATCTTAATGACCGGTACAACCATTTGGAATAAGACAAGATTACTCGAGCTGTGACATTTAAGTACTACACAACATCTATGGAGAGACTAACATTGCAAGCTACAAATTAAATATCTTATGTTATTAACACTATTTTCATTTCATGCTTGTTGAGATCTGCGTTTGTACAAAGCCGCAGCTTTTTGTACTTCACCTGCTATACTATGTTGAACATTTCAAAAGAATACGCATGGAATATTCAACCTCTTATCAAAATTCGATGTTGGGCAAACAGATTGTACATGCATCGGGTACCCACACTGAAGGAGCATTATGAACACTTGGATTCTACAGCGTAGAGTTGTCAATATCACTAATACGTAATGCCCACAATTCTGAATGAAAATACCTTAATTTTTTGCCAGTTACGCTTTAGCTGCTGCAACAACCAGACAACTTGACTAACTCCCCTTCCCGCCTTGACCTACCTAAATACACTGCATTTTATTCAAACTATTTAGTGGTACTCCGTTTTCTATTTTAATCAGCTTTAGTTTATAAAAATCTATACACATAGAAAATTTGTTCTATTTAATATACATGAATACATAAAGGTTTTCGGAGCATATGGCTTAATCCGAAGCAAATTAAAATTACTAATTTCACGTAAAGTGTTTTAGAACAGACCTCTTGGGTCAAAATCTTTATTTTCAAAATATTAAACTTTAGTAACAATCCAAATACATATACATACCATTCCTCCATACTTACATTACATCTTTTCCGATGATGAACGTTTCACGATAAAATAGGAAAAAAATTTAACACCAATGCGTTAGACACAAATTAAGGAACGAACTTTAATTAAAGCTTCAACTTCTTTCATAGTTACAGCGGTGAAAGGGATTCCCCTGTTTAAGAGGAGAAACACTTCTGACGAGTCTTCCAATGACGAGTCTTCCAACGAGAACTTCTGACGAGTGAGTGGGACAGATATGTTGATTATTGCCGTGTCGAGGTCCTTGTGAATTTAAGTACATGTTTGACTTAACTTGAGACACCTTATTGACCTCAAAATTTAAAACCCATCGTCGCGGCTGTCCATTGGTTCAATGAAGGGGAATCAATGAGGCCTCGATTAAAAGCTGCATAAAGTTAAGTTTTAGCTTCCGCTATGAATCCATTACTTAACTTGCGTACTCTCATCGTCGCAGAGACAGGAAGGCGAAAATTCCCTTTCTGTATCAGCATCGCTTCTCCGCTTTGGCCATTGAACGCCCCGCTGAGGCTCAGCGTTGCGGGGGCCCCATGTTGCAGCGCTGAGCCTGGAAGAGCATTCGAAGGCCAAAGTGAGGAAGAAAAACTGCCATAGAGAGGGAATATTCACCATCAGGGCTTCGCAACGATGAGAGCAAGGAAGTTAAGTAATGTATTCAAAGCGGAAGCTAGAGCCTCTTAATTTTAAGCTGTTTTAACCGAGGCCTTAATTCACCTTCATTGAGTTAATGGGCAGGAGAGACGATAGGTTTCAAACTGTAATGTCAATAAGCCGGCTCAAGTTAATGTCAACCACGAACAATAGATATTAGTAAGTACATCGATAAAACAGTAATCGTCATATCAGCCACAATCAGTCTTATCATATTAAGGCAGCAGTCGATCATAACTCCTCTCATGAATTCCAATGCTCTTAGCCAACAAAATAAATCTACTCTACAAAACTGATTCGATTTACTGCCACATAACACGAGGTCCGTTTAGACATACGCCGCACGAACAAAACAATCTACAACTCTGGATGATTTGCCGAGGACACCGCTTTCTGTCCAACGTGACCATTAGAAAAGACATTCGAATACAGACAGATTACTTGCACTCCATATCTTGCAACTTCTATGACAATCTATGAACTAATTTGCGAGACCATAACGGAATATCATGAATATGATCCCGGCGATCCGGACAACAAAAGACCGCGAGTTGTCCTTTTGGCCCTCGCCTTTGAAACCAAATTTCAACTTTTCATCTGCCCGCGTTTTGTATTCTGACTGTATTCGATTTACCGCCCAACCAATTAAACGGGTTCTCTACCTTATATTACCAAGTTTCATTCAGGAACTGTAGATAAATCTGCTAACTGCCATGGTACTCCAATAACCCCCCCCCCTAATCAGTCACCGAGTGAAATAATCTTTCTATAGTCCCTCACTCAGCTGAAACAGAAATGCACATTGATGCACAATCAATATGCAGCTCTGAGGGGATGTTAACTATTTTCTCTAACATGCAGTTTCACTAGTAACAAATCTTTTTCTATAGATATCAGTCAAACTTTATACTAAGCTCAAATATTTTACTTTCACATTAAGGCAACGAATGATATATAACCTGAAACACTAGCTACACTTTACTAGTTCTCATTGGTGAATAAGATCCCGCAAAAAATGCAAGGTCTTCAAATTTCGACGTATTATAAGAATTTTAGACATCCTTACGAGCTTTAAAAATATTCTTTCAAAAAGAATTATCCTTTCCCAAAAACATTGAATTCGTCCGTCCCTTCATAGGAGTAATATTGGCCACCTGCAGAGCATTCCCCCCCACCTATAGTAAAATGGCCAATACTTCGGGCCATAGTGGCGATTGCCTCATCAGCATGTGCGTGGGCCTTGCAAAACAAAGTTATGATTTAAATTTCATGTTATCTGAATCTGAGAATGATTGGCGTTTCATTAACCCTACCATGCTACCCATTTGTCTCCTGGACTATACTTTATCAAATATCATGTTAAGATTTCGCTTTCAAAATAAATTACATTTTTTTGCTTACTTGATGATCGAGAACTATTGATACTGTAGATCATGATTTTATTCTAATTAGTCATTAAAACTGTTTTTTTGCAAGCCACTGCACACTTCGTCTGGAAAACTAATGGCTATCAGTAAGTCCAGTAAAATTTTCAAAGGGTAGCAGCATTCTAGGGTTAAAACTGCAGCTGCAATGAAAATCGTAATGGATTTCAAATTTACAAAATACCTTAAAAACAGATATGTCGCAGGGAACTGGGCTACTATTATTAGCCTCTTTAAAACTAGTGTTTGTAGGCATTTACATCCTAGGAACAACAATTAAGTTGATATTAAGCATTTATATGAAATATTACTTACAATAAATTACCAATTTCATTTCAAACACCAGTTAGAATCAAAGCCGCGATTCAAAAGCAGCCAGAAGCCTCCGAGCAGCTAGAGTCACCACAGATTCCTGTTCAAAGACTGCCGGCAACTTCAACTACCCTAAAGAAAGAAAAAGAGGATGTTTAGTTTATTCTTACATTTAAAATTACAATTTAATTTAGCTCATTGACACTAATACCTCTCGTAGAGCTGACATTAAGCAGTTTCAACCACTAGAAGGCCCAGCGCAATCACGGTATTAAACTGAAGCTTTGCGAGTAGCTATGCCACAGATGTAAAGAAAGGTACTTCGGGCCATAGTGGCGATTGCCTCATCAGCATGTGCTTGGCCCCTGCAAAGCAAAATTATAATTAAAATTTTATGTTATCTCGAATCTGAGAATGATTGGCGTTTCATTAACCCTACCATGCTACCAATTTGTTTCCTGGACTACACTTTATCAAATATCATGTTAAGATTTTGCCTTGAAAATAAATTGCATTTTGTTGCTTACTTGATGATCCAGAATCATGGATACTGTAGATAATTATTTTATTCTAATTAGCCATTAAAACAGTATTTTAGCAAGCCAATGCCCACTTCGTCTGGAAGCCTAATGGCTACCCTACCAGTAACTAGTAAGATTTTCATGAAGTAGCATTCTAGGGTTAAAATTGCAGCTGCAATGAAAATCCTAATGGATTTCAAATTTACAAATACTTTAAAAACAGGTATGCCGCAGGGAACTAGGCTACTATTATTCGCCTCCTTAAAACTAGTGTTTATAAGCATTTACATCTTAGGAACAACAATTAAGTTAATATTAAGCATTTATATGAAATATTACTTACAATAAATTACCAATTTCATTTCAAACACCAGTTAGAATCAAAGCCGCGATTCAAAAGCAGCCAGAAGCCTCCGAGCAGCTAGAGTCACCACAGATTCCTGTTCAAAGACTGCCGGCAACTTCAACTACCCTAAAGAAAGAAAAAGAGCTTGTTTAGTTTATTCTTACATTTAAAATTAGAATTTAATTTAGCTCATTGACACTAATACCTCTCGTAGAGCTGACATTAAGCAGTTTCAACCACTAGAAAGCCCAGCGCAATCACGGTATTAAACTGAAGCTTTGCGAGTAGCTACGCCACAGATGTAAAGAAAGGTAGGACTGACTTACATACGAATTCAAACAATACAAAAGATAACTAAAAACGCCGGAATTATGCAATTAAACCATTTAATTTAAATTTTACTTTGGCTAACAACCGATTTCAGGCAGTTTGTATTCCAACAATTAATTATGCAAGCCTTCAATGACTTAAGTTTTCTCATCGTAACTAGTTAGCGTTAAAGTACAGTTCATTACAGTACGTGCACAAAATTTTATGCGTTTTCCTTTATAAAATATACAAAATCAGGATATCCTGTAGGTAGGGATGGTAACTTAAATTCACCTCCTGCATGATATTTGGCAAACCCACCTGCAATTCTTTTCCTCACGTTCTATTAGTAAAAACTATTGGACAACTGGCTTGTCCGTTTTGAAAAAAGAAATTCATTTTATCTTGAGATTGAGAAAGGGGGGGGGGGAACACCTGCATCATTGTGTTGGTATTCTTATCAAGAACAAAAAGGGATCTAAAATGCATTATCAACCTTAGTGGTCATTAAGCTTACTGGCCGATGGTTTAAAGCTTATTTCTAAATTAGAAGTCGAACCCCTATTGGAGGCAATTAACACGGGCGCTAGAAAAAACATTTGACGAAAATATGTCTACACTCAATATATATTTTAGGTGGACGAATATTAACTTCATATTCAATTTATATCATGTGCCCAAATCGAATTTCATGTTCTTCTGGAAAAGCGCGGAAACTTTTGGCGACTGGCGCGGAAACTGGCGAAATATTTCGTTTCGTGTATAAAGCCTTTCCTATATCCATACAGACTATTTATTTGTTAAAAATATTAAACTATGTAATCTGGAAAAACCATTTAAAACTAATTGAAATCAATCCTTTCAGAGCCTGATGACAGAGATTGACGTCACATCGATTGCAACAGCTCATTATGTCAAGCAAATGATTCCCTTTTTATTCTGAAATATAGCTGAAAATAACAGAAAACCGCTTAAAAATGAGGGAACCGGAGAATTTTCAGACCTTAAAGACCTTAAAGTGCCGTAGATTTGTTCTTATGTTTTTATACATAATTATGAAAAATTTCAAACGGATCGTATAAAAAGGTGTGGATGTTATTACGCTTTTTCTGCTTTTTAACCTTTTTATCTTCTTGGAGTAATGGCGGTAAAATATTTATATTGGAGTAGCTGCCCGGAATGGTTACAGAGCGAGTCGGTGATCAGCGTAACTACATAGTAGGATTCAATTTAAGAAGTTCATTGCCTTGAGCATCACCGGTGGGTCTATAATTTATGAGCCGTGAGCATCACCCGCGAGTCCATATCATTTCACATTATGCAAAATAAAATTTATTTGGCACTTCAGCAATTACATAGCAAGTGACACTAAGATAATAGTTCTTAAAAAATCATTCCTGTACACATAGTGTCATCTATTACAAAAAGTTAAATTGGTGTTTATAAATCTGGCATTCCTATAATCATTAATTTCCTCTGGGGGGCACTGAAGCTGTTTAGAGTTATTTTCAGGCTCCAATTATGGCAAGGGCACTTCGGTACGTGCCCCGAGAACGCACCCAGAAGTAGACAAAAAACTGTAAAGCTATGCATAGGGGTACAAAAATTGAACTAGCTATTACCGAGACAAAACTAAGTGCCCTAGTTACATGTTACTCAGGCCACAGCTCTTTAAAATATTTCAAGTCTTAAAATTTGAAGCTCGGCTTCTTCACACTTTAAAACGTTCGAAATGAGTCGCGGCAACTATGACAAATTCCATGAGATTAGATCTCAAATAACAGATGTTCAATAGTTCTTGAGCCGCGTTCATCTGCGAGTATTAAATTTAACACTTGAGTACTTCTCTGTATTTTAAGGTTACAAGTGAAATTGCAGAATATTTACAAGAAAAGTTTAGCGTGATTATTTTGTTCTTATTGCATTACTAATTCAATTTTGCTAAGTTAAGTGAGGAAACTACAGCTGCAGTTACTGTTATATCGGAGATTAAGTTTTCACAATGAGATGTATAATTTTTAGTGCCAGCGAATAAAAGCAGTTTACTTGGAATAGGTATTTAAACTACAGGTTTTAATGTAAGACATGCAAACACCTATAAATAAATATTAAAGGGGCAAAGTTGATATAATTAGGGTGGAGTGGGAGAGAGTAAGCAACGTGAGTTTTTGGAAGAACGTGAGTTTTTGGAATGCAAAGAAAAATTTCTGTAGAAATATCTACCCTTAATGTAACTAACTCCAACTTTCCCTTAACCGTCAGCTATCATACATAATACAGCGGGCAGAAAACGAGCAGACTTTTAATTGAAAGTATACAGATTGTTAAGTTTCATATCTTTGTAGATTGTCACTCAATAAAGCTCGCAGGTTGAGTGTAGATAGTTCAGTATTTAAGTTCAAAGATTTAAGGAACAAGTTCGGCTTTTTCAGAAATCTCCCCACAACATAAGATATTTATCCATCGCACAAAAAAGCCAATATACCCACACATGCCACGTTTTTTTATAATTTGAAAGCCTTATTTCATTGAAAGACAACCATTATTAGCAATACCCAGCTTATCAAAGGCAATTATAGTTACAATCAACGTTAAAATATAAACCGAAGTAACATAACTAAATAAGATTAATTTCAAGACTTTGATAGACAGGATTAAATTATTACTTCTATATGTAAACTGCTTTATACAGTCTATTCTTGCTTTGCAAATAACTCACTTTTAAATACTGACAAGTCATGGGTGTGGTAAATATCCCATAGATATTAACTCCTCAAATAAGATAAATCCTAACTCTGAATAAGTGAAAAATACTGGTTCCAACGTATTTATTTCTACTTAAAACGTAGTAACAAATAAAGTAAGAGTAATTTTTCTGTAAGTGTAGTTCTACCCTTAATCCTTACACTATTGGATATTCCTATTCAGACAAACCCAAGATTACGTACAGAATTCAAACAACACATATTTCATACTGATCATTATCATAAACGTAATCTGTATGATAATCTCCCGCACATCTCAAACTACATAAATATTCAGTGTACATAATCTTTAAATCATTGGTAACGACTAAATTGTGAAACAATAACATACCTCTAAAATGAAGACTGCTCTGAAATCAAAGTACGCACCTTATCTACAGAGTAAAGAATATCGCACGGGTTCAGGCACACTTATTCATTCTGATTTCACTGGCTCAGATGTATGAATAATGGCGCTTACCATGACGTGGTCTCACCTGAATGACATAAAAAATTACGTGCAATATACAAATATATACTACGTATAAAAAACTCATCAATGACCTGAACTTAAATTCATGTTGTTGGCCGCATTCGTAAACGCCAAACGAGTTTATCTAAGATGTTCGTAAAGAAAACTGAGTGCATTCATTTTAAAAACTAGAGCGTTCGTATACAAAACTGAGTGCAATTAGTTTCAAACGAAGTAAACTGAGCCTAATTATAACCACACTGTGTATACTGATTTATTTTTATCTTCAATTTATCTTTTGTATATTATCAAGCACACGTTAATCTGTATAAGAAATATCATCGGAAGATTTGTGAAGATAAGTAAATGATGCTTTAACCCTGCAACGTCTATCAAAATTAGTTTAAAGAAAATAATATTAGAAATTGTTATAATTTCCATTCCTAGTTGCAGAATTCAATATTTTTGTTTCATACCCTGTCAGTTAAACATACAATGGTATGGGGGCTCATATAATTGCTTGTGGTGGGGTAGGGTTAAGTCAGGGTCCAGCCCAGAAAGATACAATATTTTAGTGTTGAACTACATCTAAGTAATACCAGTACGTAAATCATGATGGTAATATATGTTTTTCCTTTGAGCTATGGGGGGGGGAGGGGTGTGGCTCCCCATAGGTATGGGATCCCATGTACAATAGTATTTCAAAGATTAAGTACTAAAATAATAGCACACTAAAAATAATTTTTGTTTGTTTCAGTAAGATAGCTTATAGCTAAAACCCCTAGTAACACAATTAGTCCAAAAGACGTTTAAAACACGTCTTTTAACCTCATAAAACGTGTTTCCAACGTAATTTGAACGTTTTTGAACTAGTTGTGCTACTTGGGACTGCACTACTTTTAAGCCTCATTAAATATTGACAGTTTATAAACTTTATATTATTGATCTTACAAAACATTAAATGGAATTATATCAGTATCAATAAATAAGTTTGAAAACTTTAATTCAAATATAAGAAGTTATTTGCTTTTGGAGTTTTTAAAGAGCTTTCGTTTCATATAAATATATAACTAAATGGAATCCCGTAAGAACACGGAAAGTGAAGCAGCACCGACTTGGTCAGTGCTCGGAAGGGTGAACTAATCTCTCGGTTGGACTGATGTGGGAGCGTGCACGCTCATGGGAGCTGGTCCACGTAAAATCTGTCGTGACTCCAATGTCCTCCAAACGATACATCAGAGGGTGCCGATTTCAGGTGCTAGGTGCCTCACCTGGAATTGGTTCAATATGAGGTGAACCCGAGCTAAGTGGGTCTTCTTCCCACTTGGACTTAATAGAATGGAGGCCGCACACTTTCGCCCATCGCCGTCTTATGGAGGATCAGCCACCCTCAGCGATTGCCAGAAGACATTAATAACAACAACAACAACATCTAAATGGAATTATAGCTATAACTTGCGGCATTTTATCCACCAGCTGACTTGTGGCAAGATCTCACCAGAATAATTAAGTGTGCGTCCAACTTGCCTTAGTTTTCTATGGAGCAGTTGTGTCTAGCGAGCTAATTTATGATTTTATAGTTATATTTTTAAGAAAAAATTGTACACAGTTTCGCTGCACATGGATGCATTTTATTATTTGTGAAAGGATTTGACACAACTTTTTATACATCAGTTTTATTACGCACATGTATATTTAATACGTACTCTTTACAAATGAAGAATTTTTTAATGTAGTAATGATGCTTTGGCTACTCTATCTGGTGGAAGAATAAAAAATGAATAAAATAGTTTTTCTTGGAAGCATATATCCAGGTGTTCCATCCCTCCCCAGTTTCTGGTATGGTACGTGGATTTTCTTTGGTTATAAATGGAAACAGGGTAAGTACAACACAGTCCTCCTTTTCAATGCCTATATTCAAGATTGTTCTTCCCTAACTAAATAAACAAATGAACAGTATAAAGTCAATTTTCTTCGGATTCCAAAGCAAATGAGTAGAACATTGATAGAAGTGAAGAACACTGGTCTTTCTGTTCAGAGCTACCCAATATTTCTGGTGTTTTGCCAATTTACTTAAGGAACAAGCATGGACTTGGATGTAGAATGATCATCGACTACTGGCAGGCGGGCGAAATGGCGCCAGCCTCTCAAAAAAAAATACACTATTCCTTTTTAAAAATTAGCTACATAAGCGCCCTCTGGCGATGCGTAGCGACGAATCATGATGCTGTCTACTACTAACCCACTCATACGCACAACATAAACTAAATGATTGAGATTCACAGCGACATCATCCAGGCATATTTCGTTATAGGTAGAATATGACGAAGACACTTAGAATATGTCGATATCGTCCAATATCCAAGTCCTCGGGAACAACTGAATTGCAATAGGGCCGAGGAGTTAAAGTGCAACATCAGTTCCAATTTCTAAAACAGATTCATTTTTACGGTCTGGTTTTACGTTTACTTTGGAAGTGTTTATGGGAAAGTTATGATTCACTTAGCTTTTGATATCACTTAGTTTTTGATATAGTTTTAGAATTTTTCTGAGGACAAATTTAGAAATTCAAGGACCTTACTACATCTGTGTTGATGAACAGCAAAGAAAATAATTTTAATTAGTAATAAAAACGAGGAAATATTAATAAATTAAAATACGATCTTTTCCTCATCTATGGCCATACTGCACGAATTCCAAAATAAAGAATGTATGTCAATAATATCAATGTTTTATGCCAAAGGTTGTACAACACACGAGGAAGGAACTCCGTACAATACAATTATACGTTCCTAAATGCAATTGTAGTTTAAAAAAAATCGCAAACAATAATAACCAATAATGGACCTTTAAAACAGATAGTCTGCAAAGATCCATTTGATTAAAGCAGCGGAAAATTTACCTTAAAGAAATTAAACAAATACTTTCTATTTAATATTCTGTCTCTGTATTGGTATACTCATTTCTGAATATTTATGAGATGCTTTGAGTAAGAATTATTGTTTATAAAAACACATAATTCAGGGTTAGGATGGGCACGCGACTGCATATATACGCGCACACGACTGTATAAATAGATGTTAATGAAGAAGTTGTGCCTGGAATAGTTCATTTCAAAATGGTGAGGTGTTGTTATTCGATGAAGTTCTTCATTGTTGGTGTGATTTGGACCATGCTGTCACTGCCCCTGGACGGACGACGCAACAAAAAGTCAGAGGTCGACGGAGTCAGGGATTGTGTTTATTGGTTTGGATGCCAATGCCAAGGGGGTACGTAGGAGTTTTCTTTTCATTCAAGAAACATGTTGTTGTTTTTGTTTCTACTATCATCCATAGAGCCAATATAAGGGATAGAGAGCGCTTTGATAACTCAAACTTGAGGCAACTGTCCCACCAACTGATTTGAGGCAAGATCTCACGATCATAAATATCGTGCATCCAACTTGCCTTAGTTTTCTATGGAGCATTTCTGACTAGCACACTAATAATTCTTTTTATAGTTATATTTTTAAGAAAAAATGATCGCGAAATATTGCGAAAAAGCACCAGGCCAGCCTACCTGCGCATTTACGTGCCACAAGAGATATCGTTCATCCTTTCCTCACTTTTCAGGAGGGTTTTGAATGGTGATACGTTCTCTAGTATATTTCTAATCTCTGATATGATCTGGCTAACCGCGCAGCAGCGCCAGATCCTCCCTATAAGACAGCTCTATGGGCGGAATTGAGTGGCTTCCATTCAACTGAGTCTCGACTTAACTCGGTGACTCCTAATATTGAACCAAATCCAGAGGAGCGACCAGCACCTGGATTAGCATTCCCAGGGATATCGTTGAACAATGGAAGACATCGGGACTAAGTAAAATGGATTTTACGCGCGCCAGCTGGAAAAGTGCAAGGGTGAACATAGTTTGCGACCCCTTAAACGTGAAACTGCCAAAAGAACACTCTCCAATGGGCAGAGCGTTGGCCGATATATGGACCAATATTTATTCTTCAGTTCATAGTATCATGATCAAATTTAATCATGATTAATTTGGTCCGATCACGGAGGTCAAATTAAATTTCAAGTATCGTTTTCTGGATACTGGCCCACTCAGTGTCTGCAGTGCACATCCGAATCATCGTTTTTAGATGGAATTTCGATGAGGTATTAAACGTGAAGAAACACCGTGCAAAACGGTCAGTGGCCAATGAAAATCCGATAACCTGTTGCAAGTAGGGAATAATAAAATATGGCCGATTCCGGTAAATTGGATCACCAGTTAGTCGGACTACATCCTGAAGAATCAACAGATCCTCTTATTATTAATTATTCGCTTATTTGAACCAAAATTTTCCTTAATCAGACTATAATACGAGAGAGCAAGTAAAAAAAAGTGATCATATATCGGATTAGATAAAACAAATTTAAACCCTCAGCAGGGCTCAGATTCGATCTTCGTTGAAGTACAATCAGCCAACAAAATGAGCGAACGCCAAATCATGCTGAGTAAACTCTTCAAATGTTGTCTGGAATTCGGTAAGAACTTTCATACTGTGCTTCTCCTGGTACTCTACTGTGCTTCTCCTAGAGTATCCTGTAGATTGTTTCTAGGAATATGTTTGCAAATCAATCTATCAATGAAAAAAGCATACTTTAGCATCCGAATACTTTATTTATTAACGACAGTGTATAAGGTAAATAAAAAAATCACTTTATCTCAAATTCCTATTTTTTTTTTTTTTTTTTTTTGCTTATAGAGAGAGAGACGCAAATGTTTGGAGAAATTTTCAGCAATTAGTCGCAATTCAGCGTGAGACGTTCGCTTCCAATCCCGCATCGACGAAAGCTTTTCAGATCTTCCAAATTTCGTGAGGCTTAATGTAAGACCTCTGCTTCTAAATTGACCTTAAACCGAGGCGTTGAGGTCACATTTGTATGGAGGCTATTCTTGAGCGGACATGGAGTCGGGAAAATTTGTCCGATACCAGTATTTTGTGAATTACTCTCGATGAGAAGATACAGAAACTTGCTGAAACATCTAAACCCCGATTCCTAAGTCTTTTTACATGTTTACAACTGTTGTAACATCTAGTTATACATCTCCTTTTTTTTATTGCAATCGACTTTGTAATTTATTTACTGGGTCATCCAAAAGACTTTCGGTACATTGAGATCTATGAATACCTTTAAATCACTAAAAGTCTTTGGTTAATCTCTTTGAGCTATGCCCGAAATCAAGCTATCACCAAGCTTGGCGACTCTTGGCGAAGTACCGCTAAATTAAGGGCCAGAAATAAATCTTCAAACCCAGACTGCTGATATCCCATATATTTGGGGAGAAATCGCTAATTCTTAATATTATTGAAGTATATTATCTTATTTTTAAAGGAAGTAAGTTTAGATGAAGTGTATCGAAAATATTTATGATATAATAGACGTATAAAAAAGTCATGAGGTTCAGCATCAGATATTTTTTTTTTATCTCATTTTGCGGAATTATGATATGTTTGGTGAATCACACTTTGGCACTTGAGAGTTGAATTCTGTTCCTCTTGAAATATTTCGGTTTCACACAATCAATCAATGGAATGATCGAATACTGCCAAATAATGTAGAATTCCGCTAAATTTCTGACGACCAACTGTATTGGATATGAATCATAATACACTTGCAGATTGGAACAAATACTTAAGAGAGAGTTTGTGTAGAGATAATAACGGAACGTGAGCAAAAAAAAAAAAAAAAAAAAAATAGGTGGGCCTGAAAAAATAGACGAGAGCTTATTTACAAAACGAAGAAACAATGCCCGACGACAAATGTTGAATTAATGTGGAGACGAGGAGTAAGCCACCTATTTTAGCAAATTCTCAAGGGCATCACCGTATTCAGGAAAAATCAATAATTATAAGCATTCTTTTTGGGTAAAACTGTTTTGTTTACAATTCATTAATATTTTTTTATAGTTGAACTTGTTTTTCTTAGTATTAATTGATATTTGTTTATAGTTGATAGTTTTCGACTTTTATTCCGTTGACTGTTTCAACATTCGTTTCGCTTGGCACGCGACTTGGCACGCGTTTGGTTCACAAATGGCGACATTTGCGCCGGGCTAATGGAAAAGTACCAAAAAAATATTAAGTGGAATATCAGCATATATCTCTGTTCAAAAATTCATAATTTTATAGGAAATAAGTTAAAGAAAAATTGCCGGAATTGAGAAGATGCACATAAACCTTTCCCATATATAATCTGTTAATCGACCTCCATTTTACTGCATCCCCTCAAAGCCTTAAATCTATGTCTACCACTTTTACTACTTCTAACCTGTCTCTAAGTCCCGGTCCCCACGGAACGTGGAGGAGCACAGGATTGGCCAGTACTTTGGAGGATGAAAACCTATATCGGCAGGGCTGCTTAGGAGCCGTGTACGCTAGTGAAAGCTGGTGCACGTAAAATCTGTTCGTGGATTTACCTTTGGAGGTGCCGATTTCAGGTGCTTGACTCCCATTTGGAATTGGTTCAAAATTAGGCGACTACTCATAGGAGGCAACGTTGGCTGGCTAATAAGCGAACCCATGATGAAATGACCAATACCTGAGGCCCTCGTGCTGGTCAAGCCTTCAGTAGGCACTGACCCAGCCATTAGTAAGAAACAAACAAACAAACTAAAAACTACTTCTAACCTAATAAACCTACATTTTTCGGTAGCTGCAATAAATTTACCATGTACTATTTTCCATATTTAAAGTCTGAGTGTAGACTTTTCTCTTATCTTTATCGACATTAACTTTTTATGCCATAAAAACTGCTTAACCTTTGTAAGCTCACGCAGAATTTCATCAAAAAGGCAAATTATTATTCTTAATTTTTGAGCTTGAGTTTGTTAAAATCGTTTAACAAACGGAACGCTGAAAATCTCCTACTGTGTTCTGCGCCGCTTACCTGCTAGTGTTTGTTTGCCAGGAGAGGACAGCTCGCGTCACTGAATGTGTCGCTTAGAGCTACATTTACGTCCTTCCCGGATTTCCCGCCACAATTTGGAACCTCATCAGAAGGTGGGGACTTCTGAATATTGGCACCCCTCTGAAACTGCTAGCGACCGCCGAGAGGACTTTCGGAACCACGGATTTAACGTGCACGTACACCGCATGTACACGGTGGTCTTTAATGGTACGCCGGTATCGAACCCGCGACCTTCCGGTTACGAGTCCAACGCCTTAACCACTGGGCTACCACGGCCCACCTGCTAGTGTTTGTATTTGCTCCGTAAAAAAAATACACTGTAAGCTCAATTTAATCAGTGAAATAAAACCAGAAGTGTCGAAAAAACGGCCTGATGGCTAGAGCTAAACCGCGAGCTTCTCAAACTGGCGGATTTTCTTTTAGAAATGATCAATAGTTGACGCAATTATTTTTAAAAACCAAGTAGGAACTTTAAAGATCTGAATGTGTGGACGTTCTAATAACGATAATGGCGGTGTTTGAATCGCAAACAATGGAAAGTTTAACCTCTTCAGACCTGACATAAATCTCACATCTCAAATTAAAGAGCAATTTCATAATTGTTTTTAAATACCCTATTACACTTAAAAAAGACAAATAGAAAAAGTATTAGGTTGTAACGAAAGTTTCCCGCTACCGCAAACATCGTTAGCACACAGTTCGCATTGCGTATTTTCTCATATTTTGTCGAACTATTTTTGACATTTGAAAGAAAGAGGCTTACTTTATAACACTGTGTTGTGAAATCTCTGAAAAATATAGTTAACATTAAGTACAAGGTGTCTCCAAGTGGAACTATAGCTCTAGAGGATTAGAACCATCATTAACTTCCAGTTGTGTTGCAAAAAGTCAGCTCTAGAATATAGACAAATTATGAGCACAGATTTAAGTACTATTGTTGTATAATGTGACACTGTGCAGGTTTGGTACCGAAAGTTCAAATGCAGTTATCTAAGGAGTTAGAAGTTAGTTTTTCAGGCAGATATGGCGTAAAACTTTCGTTACAACCTGATATTTTCGAATAATTTTTTCGAATGAAGCGTGATTCTCAATCACTGTTTTAACAGTGGAAATGCGAAGGTCCACATATGTGGACCTCTGGAACAGAAATCAACGCTCCTTAATATGAAGGAGATTTCTAATTGTTAGGGAGAATTTTAAATACTTTGTAGATTTACTTTTGAAGCCATTGCATTTCATATAGTGGTAGAGTTGAGGTGACGTGCAATAAACCAGATTATGTCACTTTGAGAAACTATATAACAGACAACTGTAGAACTGAACTTTTATTTAACTTCTACAAACGATGCATAAAATACGAGATGGTGGTGGCTGGGAGACCATTAGCTATGATTTTCAAAGAAGGTCTGATTAATCCCAAGTCAAATTCTATCGAACAGAGGTCTGGAGGTTGGCAGCAAGTAAAACTTGGCATATTAAAGTAACGACCAAACGAGAGCCAATAATACATTCATTATTAAAGACGCCGAAAAACTGCAATATATTCTTAGTCAACAGAGAGAAAGCAAAACATAACAATGAGCTGGGAAACCAACTATTGAAGATAAATCTAGCCAATTTACAGTATACCCGTGTGAAAAAAAAAATAATTCAGTGGATTTTAACTAGTGTGAGTCCATATTAGGTAATGCAAGAAATAAAGTGCACGTGTATGGAAAGACGTTAAGCATAGATGCATATTAATTAAGCATAAATGTTCTGCATGAGAAAAAGATGCTTCTTAACAGCTAGGAAATATATAGAAATGCAAGCGACTTCGACTTATTATTGGCATAGAGAAACGGATGAAAAGATAATTTAAATATGCAGTTAGAATAGATAAGCAGTTAACTGAATCGGAACATATGGGAAAAAGCGTAATACAAAATTATGAATGCTGGTGTAAATAAAAATGAGAAGAGAAATTAAAGTTAATATGCTCGATTTAAAATATATTAAATTTAAGAAATTGAAAACAATTGACAATTAATAGAAAAAATGTGATCTTCATCACACTTAATTGTGAACCTCGAGTACCACCTATCCGGCCTTTGCTGCTGAGCCCGAATAGCTTGGCATTCTACATGCCATGGTTTTTTAGATTTTTTACTGTAAAATCACTTATTTTCTCGCGAGCGGTAATTTTCGCGAAAATGAAGATATCGGTGATTTCGCGATCTGAAAATTTCGAGAATGTTATATGAATATAATCGAAAGTTGAAAAATCTACAAACTATCTATATATAGACCCCTTTTGCATAAGGTATTTTAAGAAACTTCCTTCTGTTCTAAAAGTTCGTCCCCTCCCCATTCCCATTTTGAATGGCCTCAAAGAAGCTATTAATATATTTTAATTGCATAAGTATTGTAAGTGAATGAGCTGCATTCTATTAGTTGTATTATTGTTTTATATTCAAGAAATAGTTGTAAGAAAGAAAGTTGTCAAGAAAAAGTTTGCAACTGTGCAGTAAATTGTTAAATTTTAATGAGTGAAGAACTGATTTTTTTATTATCATTTGAAGTGAAAACAAAAGTATTTCACGAGGCTTAAATTTTCGCAAAGCCGTTATACGCGTTTCGACGGGCTCGCGAAAATTAAAGCCTCGTGCAAATATGTGACTTTACAGTAGCAAAAAGTTTCAAGTAAGTAAATCATAACAAACCAAATTTGCTATTCAATAATTGGCATACATAATGGACTTGTAGGTTTTAACTACTAAGGAAAAGTATTGTCGTTTCGTATATTAAATTCAAACAAATTCAATTTCTTATTTAATGACAAACAAGTTGTGCCTAAATATACATTCCCTTTTTTACATATTAAAGCAAGACATTTATAAATAATGATATTTTACCTTTCAATAGAGATGTGTGAAAAAGGGATGTGAAGGTGGCTGTCATAGCTTTGGCTAAGCCAAGCATTGATATACAAAAGAAACGGAATTACTTTCCGACAATCAAAATGCAATCAAAATAATTTCCGTATATCTCGGCGTATAACACGCTCTTTCAACTTAAAAAAATTACTTTATTTTTTTTCGCGTGCGTGTTCTATATCGAATATAAAATCGTCAATATAAAAAAAAATTAAATGAACAATATGGATACGCATTACATTACAAAAGATAATTATTATCGTAAGACATACCTTGGTGCGTGTTATACGCCGGTATATACGGTAATGCTTTGAAATTTATCCTGAAAAGTTACAACAGGTCACTAAACAGTACTTCCCCACTTGCTACTTTATCGTTGCTGACGAGATACACAGGTTGCGGTGGTGATGACCTGGGGGTGTAACCATCTTACTCTAGTTACAGCAGAGCATTGATAATCCGGATTAATTATGACCTGAATCACAAAATTGTCAAAATACAGTCCTGGTATCGAACAGTCCTGGTATAGTCGAACCTCGATTTAACGAATTGATTGGGACCCACAAATCTGTTCGTTAAATCGAATATCAATTTTTGTAAAGAGTATGGTATAAAAATATCAATGCAAAATACCCTTAGATATAGATATGAAAAAAAGAATGATTATTGTTTACTACGAGCTTAAAAATTATAAGTTGTACGTTAGGCGATCAACTTTAAAATTATCTAAATTCTTTAATGTTACTTGCTCTTAAAACTTAATACATAATAGAGGCATAGTTTTTGGCACATTGGAAAGAAATCCTTGATAGTGCTTTGTTTTACTTTCGAAAGTTCTTTGTCGATGTTTTCTAACTTCTTAAGAACAACAGCATCAATTTAGTGAGACAAAAAAAAAAAACATTGAAGCTGAAAATGGCTTATTGGAATGTTGTTGTTGTTGCTAATGCCCCCCTGGCAACCGCGTTGCGGTGACAGGTCCCCCTATATAGGCAGGCGATGGGCCGAAGGAGTGGCTTCAATTTCAATGAGCCCCAGTGGGAGGAAGTCCGTCTTAGCTCGGGATCCCGTAATTTTGAACCAATTCCAGAGGAGGGACCAACCCCCTGAAATCGGCACCCCCAGAGGTATCGTTTAACAACTTGGAGGACTTTGGAGCCAGGACGGATTTTACGTGCACCAGCGTACACGGTTCCACAGCGGACGGGCCGAGAGGGGAAGTCCCTCCCAAGCACTGGCCAAGCCAGATGCTGCTTCACTTGCCGTGTTCTTATGGGAACGGAGTTTAGCGCCCAGTCCACTGCGGGACTATTGGAATGTCACCTTTTTTAATTGAATTTCCGTCATCTCTTCGCTGCTTTCAGGATCTTCATTCTCTTTTTGTTCACTATCGCAGGTACTTAGCTGTACATCGCAAGACACATATCCTATAAAATTTCCATTACTAGAAAAATCTTTCCATCCAGGAATTTGATCATCGTTATCCACGGCGTAATTGTAAATGACTGTTTCTGTATCGCTGTCTTCGTAGGCACTTGCTTCGTTTGGAGAAATGAAAAAAAATTATTGTATTACACACTTGGATTAGGGTGTGAAAGATTAAAATTTTGCTTGCGAAAAATTCATAGTTTTAGTTTTATGTGCGAATTTTATTTCAGCGATTGTTGTTCGTTATATCAAAGCTAAAAATTCGATAAATCAGGGCATTTTAGCACCCTTTTTGTAGGGACAAAAAAAATATTCGTTAAATCGGAAAATTCGTTGAATCAAAGTACGTTAAATCGAGGTTCGACTGTATCCGTATTTTATGAAAGAAGCAAGAAAAGGTCATTTGAGTTCATAACAAAGAGAAAACTTGCTAAAACCGTAAATAATTCTCTTTAGTGGTTCAACATTGGAGCATATAAATTAGCCATTAACATGAACTTATAATGTATTTTAGTGAAAGAGTACACATACATACGTAATGTACACTAAGCAGATACATATGTATTTACAGAATACTGTACAGTTTATACATTGTCAGAGCTGTTTTGGGTCTGAAAAGGAAACACTTTCTGTGTTGATGGCAACAAACAGGCAACAAAATAAGAGGTTCAGAAAAATTCATTTAAAAATTTTCACCAGTAGGCACTGGATATAGGTTTTCTTATCTACACATCACTGTGCAACTCTTTTTCCCCCATCAGAACTGAATCCGGTCTATCGACTGTCTGGATTTTTAACGTCCGGATTATCGACGCTCTACAATATCTCGTATTAAGATGGTGTCGTCCGCTTGGTCACATGACTCTACCGGTGCAAAGAGGTGCGGCCAAAATGTCAGCACTGTAGCCTGCATATCACGTCAGCCATGGTACTTAAAAAACCGTCAATGTTACCTTTGGCTGAAAGTGTGATTAACCCCTGCGCTTGATTAAATATTATTGCTTCTCATGCTTACTTTTCTAATTTTTTAGATTCTGAAGTTAAGTTTTTTAACGATTGTGTTGACAAATTGGGAAATAAGGTAAGATGAAGTTAAGTATCCATCATGATTTTTGCGAAGGCAGAGCACCCCTTTATGAAATATCCGAACCCAAGCAATAATTTAAATTTTCGCAGACAAAATTCTCCGTTGCCCTTAGGTGAAAATTAGGTGCAACATTTTTTTTTATTTTCCGAACAAAAGCTTTGAACTGTTCAAGAAAGATGACACAGATGTGTGCCTGTTTCAAAGAGCAGGTCTGTTGAACGAACTGTCAATAACTCGAAGTTTTCATAAGTCGAATATTCGTTCATTACGAAGTTTTCATGCAATAACAAAACAATTTAATTTCTTTAACACAAAATTATCTTTATATTTCGAAATCTCCCCCCTTAAGTCGAAGCTTTTATAAAAGTTTTAATTTCATTTCATGCTTCGTAAGCCTTAGAAAAAAAGGCATCAGGTAAAGGCAAGTAGGTCATGCTTGGTAAGAAAAAAAGGATAAAATTATTTTCTCTCTATTTACCGAACGTATTTACCATTCAAAAATATGCATTCTCCACCCTGACTAATTCAGGTTTGAGAATGGGGAAGAAACTTTCTGCAGAATTTTTTACCATTTTGAATACTCAAAATACTAACAATTAGTTTTTCTTAAACTATAGTACACCCTCCAAAGAAAGTATTCGAGTAAGAGATAAATTTCCTACGCTGGTTTCGTGTATAAAAAATTACTTATCATTACATCGTTAATTATTTATCATTATCACTAATTATTTATCATAATTTATCACTATATAAAAATTATTTATCAAAATTTAAAGCATTATTTATCATTCATATAGAATAATAATTAGGCTATGCATAAATATGACTTTCCATATTTCTGTCACGTTGTGCGTTTTTCAAAAACTCAATTATTAATGGCAAATCTAAAACAGGAAGTTTATCTCTTACTCGAATACTTTTTTTGGAGGGTGTAATATCGTGATCAATTATCGCGATCGTCGATCGATTTCGCGTCGTCGATCGATTATCACGACCGTAGTTATCGATTCACGATTATTTGGACCGCACAGCCCATTTGGGAGAGGCGTCATTCTCGTGGCTGAAGGGTTGTGAGTTCGATCGTTGGACAAACCAAAGACCGCCGCGCTACCTAATGGTGTCTGAGCACATTAAATAGGTCGTGGACGCAATGTCCTCCTGAATCCCACGCAAAACGACACCTCTAGGGTGGCAAAACTAGGCCTTGGGCTCTTCAGCTTGATATTTGCTTCAAAATTAAGAAGTCCCCCGCTTACGATCGGTAGTGCTGGCATCTATCGGCTCCTAGAAGTGAACTCTTCGGGGGTTTGCGGTAGAAATTAACACTCTTGATAAGTGCTGCCGCTGTCGATCTAACCGGGATTGAGGGTTGGTACAAAATGCTGTGAAAAGCAGAAGTGCCTAGCTCCCATAAATCTATGAGAACAGGGCAAAAAGACAGTCTAACCCGCTTACTAGAAAAGCCAATTTGCCACAAAAATTTATTTGAATAACCTGGATATTCCATTATCCGGGATCACATTGACTAATTATTGCGGTTTAGCACATCGAAAATTTATTACAATAAGCGGGATTTTCCTTTAACCGATTCTTCACTAAGCGACTACGACTGTAAAAAATTTAAAGCTTTGATTGATAAGGGGCAAACTGCTAACACGAACTTATGATAACTCGAAGCGTTTGGCTGGTCTCTTGGACTGATCGCAAATTGACTGTATTTCGAAAACTTGCTCTAATCTTATCTCTCTATCTTTGTAGACACGTAAGTGGGCAATCAACTTATTAAACGACGAAACATACTGCCCAGGAATGATGACAGTTGAATTAGAGGACCTAATTGAGAGATTCAGATTAATTGTGGAATATGCCTGTGGACAGGAAAAGGAGAAATTGGTAAGATTAAACATCTTTCTGAAGAAATGCATTCTTAAAAAAAATATTAGTAATAAAAGAAAATCTCCAACACTTTCATAAATTAAGAATATATTAAAGTGATATTTATTTAAAGCCTGTCATAATATACTTCCGTATTTCTCTTTCTTGATTCATTACATCAGAAATTGCATCATTATCCATGCGTCAGGCCTATTTCTCTTCCTCTTTCTCATAACGTTGGAAAGGGTACCATAATTCACGTGTCCGGACTTGGATATAGTATGATCATCGGAATATGAACAGAACTAAACGAAATTTGCCTGTAAGATGGAGTTGTGAGTCTTAATCATTATGTTTTACGCAAACGTGTGGTAGCAGCAAATTGCATCATGATTCGTCATTATGCGCCGCTAGAGGGCGCTTATGTAGCTAATCATTAAGGGGGAGGTCGAGTTTTTTTTTTCTTTTTTTTTTGAGAGGATGACGCTATTTCGTCCGTCTGTAGCTAGTCGATGATCATCCTACATCCAACTCTTTGTTCATGTGGCAGCCCTATATCTCTTCCTTATTTTACAATGCTAGAAAGTGTATAATAATCCATAACTGTGCTGTATTTATCTTCCTTGTTTCATAAAACGCTTCTCTGGAATTGAGATCTGCATTAAAATTACTAAAACCGTTTTCAAATTTTGTGAGACATATTTTTATTATACTTCATCTTTATAGGCACTAAGTAATATTCCTATTTTATAACAGTAGTGTTTGGGAATTTCTCGTCAGTTATATAATTTATTGGCAAGCTGGGTTCAGTTGTGGGGACTAATTTTTTGGCACCAAACTTATCAACAAAGTGCCAAAAATGGCCAACCGTAGCGACATTTAACATGCTACCATTTTCGTATTCTACACTTCTTTACTTGTTATAAAGAAACATCTTATAAAGAAGACATCTTCTTTTAGATGTCTGTGGGTTTGTTGGTGTGTGTGTCTGTCGGCGGCGTTACGGATAAACGGCTACACGTAGAAATACCAAATTTAGTACACAGAAAATTCTAAACAGGAAGTTGTACGCCTCGAAGCCATTTTTTTCAAAATTCGGCCTAGACTTTTTTTATTTTATGTTTTCTGCGATTTATATCATCGGATAGAGGAGAAAATTTTCTTTTAAAAACAGTTTTTTTCCGAATATGTAACATAATTTGCATATTTTTAGGAATTTTTTATTTAAAGGTGACATTTGAAAAAAAATTTCGAAAAAAATTTTAAAACTGTCGCATCTTGAATTCTACCCGTCATAACTTTTTGATATTTTCGCAAATGATAAAACAGACATTTCGCCCTCTTTTAAAATGAACACGAAAAGATTATATAAATTGGGTGATTTTTTACAAATTTTAACGTAGCATAATGTTTAGAATTTAATAGCTTTAACGCGGAGAGATTAAGCCATTGCATTAATAAATCATGGCACGAGAATTTAGGTTGGATTGTTGCCACAAAAAGGATTAGAAAAAATCCTTTTCAACCTATCCATAGAAATTTTTAATGGAGCGCCGTCCGTATTTTCACTTCGCAAGTGAGGAGATACGTAAAACTTACGCCACAATTTCAACGCATTTATTCCAGCTCCTTTTTTAATACAGGGAGACGATATTTTGCTTAAAACTTGCCGTAGAAATAAACTAAGAAATTCACGATTATTATTTTTATAAGTGGTATTTTAATCCCTTGCTTATTTAAAAATTGAAACAGTTTAACTCAGCTGAAAATGTTCTTCATTTTAAAAGTTGCATAGATCGTTTTAAAGCGCGATATATTAAAGTTTCTACTTACTTTTTTACTTTTGGCATTCAATTATGGCGCAGGCGTTTCCTAACATATGCGTGCATGCATGCTGCGAGTATAGTTTTATTTTAACTTTGGATTACACTCCTCATAGTGGTCCTATATAAAGCAAAGTTTTATTATATGGTACCATTTGAAAACTACTGTGCGAAATATCGAATTTAACTGCCTTAACCTACCGGGGTATCTTTTACAGGAGTTAAACATTTACGTCATAAATTTTTAAAATGCGGGAACTTTGCAACTCTGTAACTCTGAAAACTCTGCAAAACTCTGCAACTCTAACGCCCTGTCACAATTAAAGCGAGTCTAAATAGCTCCTCGAGATTACACAGTTTGATGTTTTTCAGGATACAGAACCATGGAGGATATATGAGGTATCGCTATATTGGATAAATGAATATTTAAATTCGTACCTCTTGGATATTTTCCCCCGAAGGTGAGATGAAATGTTTTGCGGTGCTAAATGCGCCAAACTTGCAAAACTATGCATAAATAAAATAGATGTAGAGAGCTTCCATAATGGAAACTATTATGTGAAATGATTATTGTTTATGCTAATGCGTAAATTGCAAAGAATCGCCATTGAATACTTCCCATTGGTGTCAAATAATCTAAGTTGTTTCTTTAAATCGAGCCTTGAAGAGAAAGAAGTGAAGATAGATAGTATTAATATGCGTAATAGGTAGTATTAGTAGATTTGTAAGGATAATATGAATAAATCACAATATACCACGTTAATAAATATTTCATGAAATGAAAAGTATTCTGTTCATCCTTTTTCAAAGGTTGTCTTACAGCCAACTAAACGATTAGTAATTCGAATTTGCGTCAATACATCTCGCAGTAATTTCAACAGAGGAGATTACTTAAACTTTTTTTGAAATGAAATTCTGTTTTGCCACATGCAGATATGATTTTAGTAAAATATTCGCTTCTTCCCGTATGAAGAGAGGGTGCGCAGCTTTTATTTAAATAAACGGTTGACCATTTCTTTTAGTGTCTGATGAATTTTATGCTACAACTTCAACCTAAAAAATAGTATGATCTAGAAATAAGACATTTTGAAAGTCAGGAGTTTTCTGCAAACCGTCAAGCTATACACTTTTATGATCGCGAATGACACTGACGTAGTTTTTTTGATTCATTATATTGCAATGATGCCAGGTTAGTACTCATGACGTAAACTGTACATCAAGAGTAAAAACAATTTTGCTTTTTTTTAGATTCCCCATCACTGGAATTAATTCGAATTACACATGTAAGGAAAGCTTTAGTTTCCCACCGCGCGAAGAGCGGGCACGCAGCTAATTCTAAATAAAGGGGGAAAAAACAAGAAATGCTCTTCTGTTTCCGGAAAACAAAATTCACATCGCAAAATTTTCGTATCTTTCATTTCCTTTTCTTCTTTTATTTTCTTCTTCTTTTCCTGTCCTTTTTTTAAGCATTAAATGGTATTAATTTCCTATCTTCAAACTTTTTCCACAATTTTTGTCCGAATAGCTTCACGAAATACTATACTGAAAATTCAAGGCAAACAGGAACGAAACATGGACTGTGACAATCGTTGACGACTAATTAAAAACCTGTGATATCGGACACTTCTCCCAACCAACCGTTTCTAGTAAATAGATTGATAGCTCTATAAAACTTCCCATCACATAACATAGTAAAAACCTCCAATAATATGAATTATCATACACTTTTCAACATAAGGAAACAAGGAAAAATCAGGGCAGTGCATGGATTACGATACATTCATTAAATGTAACAAAATCGGAAAGTATTTAAGACTTTTTTTTTCTGTTAATGCTTTCAATATCAATTGAAAATAATTGATCGCCTTAAAACCATGGGTTCTGCCTGAACAGAAAATTTATTGTTGAATTGTATATATTTACACTTAATGTTTTCTTTCTGTTTTTATATAAATATTTTAACTTTTATAAGTAGATACCTATAGATGTATATTTTAAATAATTTCGACGCTTACAATACAATGTGTTTCCAATGCACTATTAAAAAGAAATAATAATTTTTTTAAAGTCATTTCGTACTTAGGTCAACAATTTTTTTTTTATTTTAGTTACTTTTTATTAAATTAATTAATTAATTAATGCAGGGCCATTTGTGAAGCAAGGTTCGATACCGTTAATCCAGTTTATTTGTTTAGTTTATTGTTTTCATTCATTTTTAATCCTACGTAACAGGATCTAAAATTAATTAATTTAATTTGATTAATGAATTAATATTTGAAAAACTGTATTAACATCAAATGTCATCCATTACATGTTAAAAAAAATATTAAACTTGAATGGAGGAATAAAAAGTATTTTATTGACGCTTGAAAATCTGAACAAGATATATAAATATAGGAAGAGTGTGAGCTAATAAAAGGAATTGAATAACAGTTTTGTCTTCAATATCACTATTTGAAATCGATTTCGAAATATTAGAACACAAGGAATATAGGTATAATATTAAAGATTCTAATTTTTGATTAAAACTGGTGTACTGTTTCTATAGTACGAGGGTCTTCCGGAAAGTAAGTTTCCCAAGACCAATAAAAAGGAATAAAACATTATTACGTGGAAAAATTTATTACAAAAGATATAGCGATATTCTAGCTACTTCTCAACACAGAAGTCTCCTCGGAGGGATCTTTTGCCGTAAACCCTTTTGGGTCGGCCCCTCCGGTGGGTGACTTACACTTACACAGAAGTCTGCCGCCTGAGAAAGGTGCCAGAGTGTCACAGTTGTTTGCAGTCTTCGCCAGTGGAAAAGTGGTGCGGTGACAGGTATTTCTTCAGGTACAAGTCACTGGAAGCAAAATAGGTTCTATAGAATGGTACCAAAAGTTTTATAGATACTAATTTTTCAATAGGCGGCCACTTGCCGATTGGACATTGTCCACTACAACTGCCCGAAGTATTGTGGCCATTTTATTATGGAGGCACCAAGTGGTTGGCCAACGTTACCCCTTATGAAGGGAAGAGCAAGTTGCCATCGATACCCATGCCGGGATTCGAACCCGAACTCAAGGCGTGATAGAATGGTTCTTAAGGACACATGGAACATTCCGACGAGTAAAAAGAGGCAGTTTTTACAAAAGATTTAACATCATTTTAATACATCATTTTTAATACATTAACATGTATTTTATTTAAAAATAGAGATAGAAATGAAACTTTATGGACACACATAATAGTCTACATATAAAATGAAAAAATAATTTGATTCATAAATTAGATTTTAAGAGCTGTTTAATAAGAATGAAAACTTTTGAACACAAGGTAAGTTTGGTACACTTTTCTAAAATACTACTGAGTTTATCACCACGAAATTTGGTATGGTATTAGAAAACATACGTACTATCTGAAAATAATAAGAAGCGATTTTCATTTCGGATAAAAAGAAATAAAGTTAATTTTTAATTTTTTTACTAAAAAACTTTAAAAGTCAACAATAAAACAAAGCAAACAAAACAATCTTAACAATAAAACAAAGAAAAAAAAAAGTCATTATTTTTTAAACATTTTTACTCACATCTCTAATGTTATGTATTTTTAAAGAAACGAGTTTAAACAATTTTGGAAAGTTTCAACTGTTTACCTGAACCAATTTTTTAGAAAAACGTACCAAAACATCCAAAGTACACACATTGAGAAACAGAAAAAAAAATAAGGCTTCATTGCAGCCGAACCACGTTTGTTTACATTTTAAAAGCCATATTTTGAGTGTTTATATATTCTAAACCGACACAAATTACATATGTATGGAATCGGGTTAGTCTGCTCTATGTTTGATGCCTATAACTGAAACTTCGAAAATTTGACCTATTTTATGTTCCATGTGTCCTTAAGTCACTACACCACTTGAGAGGCTGGTACTTATAGGGATCGGCGTCACATTTAAGACAGTTTTTTATAGCTTTTAAAACACAAGAATTGCATTTCCCTCGTAACATAGATGTAAAAAAAATACTCATTTCCCTCTCCTAAGGAAGACCTTACATTCATTTTTCTTCCTAAGGAATGCAAGAAGAGTAATGCGCTCTCAATGTTCAAGAACACAATTCATGTGTTTCGCTTTACCAGAAAACTTTTGAAAAGAAAACGCTCGTAAACTGAAAATCCGTCGCAAGATGCGTTCGGGCTTTTGTGCAATTTAGATGTTACGGAAGTGACTGAACTAAGATTACGTTGGATTTCGAAGGCATCGGTCAATCAGATTGCATGATTGTCGTTTCTATGGCCGCCTTTTTTAAGTCTCGCTACTAAAGTAGCGAGGGGTAAAAATAGCTCTCAGAAATCATATTCATGGTTTCTTTGTAATACCAGAGTTGGATGTCACACTAGAAAACCATTTCCCTCTTAACTAGGATGTAAGCAAATGTTTTTTAACACGCAAATGTAACAAATGAATCGGGCTCAGAGCGTTCAAGATCATGATTCATGTGCTACACTTTACCAGGGAAAGTTTTGCTAAGAAAAAACGCTCGTAAGTCAAAATCTTGCGCAAGATGTGTGCGAAGGTTTTTGTGCGATTCAGATGTTACAGAAGTGGAGAAACGAGGATTCCGAAGACGCCTGTCAATCATATTCCATGAATGGCAATTTCTCTGGCCATTGCTGAATCTCGCTAACAGAGCAATTCGACATGACGTTTCAATGACGCCATCTGAGCGACAGCAGATTCTCTTGTTGCATTCAACCCCAAAAAAAGGGGTATTAGAAACATCATAACATCCATAACTATCCATAATGACTTCAAAACAAAAATGCCTCTGGATAAATAAAGTTGAAGGTCGTCTTAACCAATTCAATTCATTACAATCATTCAAAACCTTAATTTAAATGCCTTTTTCGAATGCTAAAAGTCAGGTTTTCCCCACTGTAATACAAGATGTCCGAAAATTGTTGAACGCTTTATAAAATTAAATAAAGGACACTCTAAACGCAATAGCATTGAACTGTAATTGCTAAATAAATGCCTACATAACAAATTAATAGCTTCCAATATGAGTTCCTTTGGTGGCTCGTACAACATACCTAAACGATATTCCATTCCCTTCCAAGTATTAGAAAGGCGAAGCAGCTGTCATTTGTTGCTTGATTCCTGCACATTAGGACACGTAGTCCCGTAAACAATATCTTATGACGTAACCTCACATGAAAAAATGCCAAGGGGTTAAGTTCGGCGATCGAGGAAGCCACTGTATTGGACCACCGCGACCTATCCATTTGTTTGCGAAATGATTATTAACCCATTAAGCGTCAAAGCTCCCGTTACGGGAACATCTATTATATATATTTTTTCTTAAAATATTTTAACGCAATTTACAAAACACACATTTTATATAAACATTTACGCTATATAACACATCCTATAGTGTAAATGTTTATATAAAATGTGTATTTTGTAAATTGCGTTAACATATTTTAAGAGAAAAAATATATAATAGATGTTCCCGTAACGGGAGCTTTGGCGCTTAATGGGTTAAGGCAATAGCGCAGCGGACGTCACACGTGAAAAATCACATTGCCAAATCTTTGTCACTGTCGTCATGTCGTCTACGCTCTTCTGAATCTTTTACCAAGTCCTTGACAGCTGGCTCCCTCTATGAGATTTATTGGTACAAAATTATAGTAAACGAAGATCTAGCACTTTGTAAGTCGGCCATCCTTCAAATAACTGTTTCATACGAATAGATTTTTATATATTGAATATTATAAAGTGCCCATCAGTTCTTGGGCCCCCCAGTACGTAAGGAAGGTGCTAGCTGTCAGGTAGAGAGAAAACCTGTCGCAGAGATGCTAGGCTCGTCGATATGCTTTATAAAGTTGCGAAGGATAAAAAGCTCTCGCAAATAGGTGCCATAGTTTAGGGCATTCTTCATGACTTTTAAAACACCAGAATTGCATTACACGGTCGCAAATCAGTTCCATCTTAGCTTACGTAAGGAAATTTTCTTTTACCCCACAAACGTAACACATGAATTGGGCACTCACAATCTTTTATTCCGCTCAACCCTAGTAGCAATGACTGCTTGTTTTCTGCTCGGTCGTTCATCGACACATCCTTAACTCATCGACTCGTCGAATTCCGTCATCGGCAAGTGCACTTTTGTTTATCTGCAATAGATGAATTTTTATTCATGGATAGAAGTGATCTAGACGAGCAGTTTCGCCGATGGGAAACCGAAAAACAATATCTTATCCGAAACTGCAGCTCTATAGTCATCGGGCCTTGCAGATGTTCCCAGTGGTTTACACTTTACCCAAATTCCTATAAATATTTGCGTAATTTAGATGTGCCTTTGCATAATCTAAGGGGAATTTTGAACAATTCTTGAATTAATCGCATAATTTACTTCAAATTTCTTGTATTCGTTATTATGTATTGGGGTTGGGAGGGGGCAGGGGGGTGATATCCCCCCTTGCCCCCTCCCGCAAAATTTAAATTTGAAAAGAAATATTTACAAAAAAATGTAAGTGTTTATTATATAAAAATCGTTTGTAATGTTTAAATAATTTTTAAAAAATGTGTTTAAAAAAAAGAAACGAAAATCTATTTGAGCGTCAGCTGCATTATAAGAAAAACGGAAACTTCATTACAATGAGCAACTCTTTTGAAATCTCTTTAATGTAAACAGCAAGAAGAGAAATCAGTTAATTTTTAAAAGTTATCCAAGAAATTTGAAAGTTAAAATCACACTAAAATTCCTATACAATTGGAAATATTGTTTTTTAATTATTAATTATGAATGTTGTTCTACTTACATACATTGGTAAAAAGTGAAATTAATTTCTTACCAATCGAATAATTTGACTATTATTAATAATAGCTGAACAACACTTTGTCAAGATTTCACCCAAAGTCCCAATCTGAGACTAAAATAATTGGTACTTTACACATTGCCTTACAATGACAAGATTCGATGGTCTAGCGGTAGCGCGCTTATCTCGGAATCAGTTCGCTCAGGGTTCGGGCCCGGTGGAGGAAGAATTTTTTTTTTTTCTCCAGAAAAACGGAAATTTACCATACAAAAAACGAAAACATAATAAACAGAACGGATATTTTTTGAAAATTTTGCTGCCAGTCGTTTATTTTTTATTAACAAATATATTTTAAACAGTTTATCGGTTTCTTTTCGTTACGTCATCGGGAAAGATGATCGGCTTTATGGCCCCCCGAGCGGACATTTTGTACCAGTTTCCGATGAAATTTTCCCTTTTTTGGATGAAAATCTGTGATCGGCCATTGCTCCTTCTCCTCGGATTAAACTCACCCTCCTCTCATCGACCGATGGGTTATTGCTACTAGGGAAGTCAGTCTACTGTATCCAGTGTTAAGATCATTTATGTTGACTTTGTAAATTACCGTAAAATACCGCAAAAGCGCCTTCCTCCCCAATCTGCTAGGAAAGTCGTGATCAATTGGGGAGGATAAACTGTAAAAATCTGAAAAATACACCGTTCAAACGCCCCCTCTATCTTCAAGTAAAGCTGGATTCATACTATGCGTTCAGTACCGATAAGACGCTGCGAGGACGTCAATCAGCGAAGCAAAGCGGAGAGTTTTGTTCGGACGTCGCACTTCGTTGGCATAGAGTATGATTTCATTGTTGCATTTACTGCTGCTCCGCAAGCATGCGCGTGGGCAGCCAAAGTTTAAAACGAAAAAGAAAGATGGGGAGAGAGGAGTCTGATCGGCACGAAACCGCCAGTATGAATCCAACTTCAAGGGGCGTTTATACGGCATTTTAAGAGCAAACGAAATGCCCGAGAAAGGCAGAAGGGAAGGGGCGCTTTTGCTGTGTTTTGCGATAAATGTAAATACATTCGTGTTTTGCTCTTATATTTATTTTTGTTTATCTCTAATTAAGGATACCTGCGTCACGAACATCAACGAAGAATTTAGGGTATATTACGTGAGTATATTTTAGTTAATCTAGTTTTGAATGGTGTTATGCACTATGTATTCTACCATTTTATTTCGACTGAAAGATTTGTTCTAACTCCTACGTCTTTGAAAGACAAATATAGGGGGATCATTAAAAAGCTTTTCCAATGCAGGGGAGGTGGGCCAAAATGATCCTAGAGGTCAAAACGATCCACAAATGTTTTCTTAGATACAGGTAGCGCTATCTATCGGGTAACACATAAACTAATAATGCCAAATGAAGACCAAGCAATAGCGATTTTTAAGCCTTTGGTGTATTACGTGGAGTAGAACTCTCCAAAAAACAAGGTTTAACAGTATCTCTTATAAGGTAAGCACTACCTTTCCTATTTATTTAGAAATACAGTCTTTAATGTACAGGTATTCTGAATAGGGCATGTTTTGAGATGTGAACTACACTTGTTTAAGTTGCTATGTTTCGCGGCGTGTTCCTTTAATATGACCTAAAGTGGGCCGCCACATAGCCGGTTAAAATGATCCATCGACTGAAGGAACTCCAGTACAGGATCCTAGTCATCATGGCAGCCCTTCAGGCGTTCTCCAGATGCATGGCTCCCCATTACATTATTTAATTTATTTCTCCTTTTATTGTTGTCCATAATTTTTGAATTATAATTTTGAAAGATTCCATTTTATTGTATGTGACACTTTCTCATTTTAAAATTTTCATAAAACAAATTATACATACTATATGATTGTAAAACTTATTTTATTTCATTGCATATAGTAACAATTATAAAAAACCTATAAAAAACAATTTACAGTTATTTTCAAATGAAGGATGATTTGCCCTTGGGTGAGGTTAAAAGATCCTTTGGACTCTCAATGACAACATCCAAATTTTTTTTTCCTGAGAAAGTTGATCAGCGCATTGAAAAACCTTAGGTTCCTTTGGAAGGATACACGGATGGCGAAAATTGGCGGCGTAAAACATTTGCGAAGAAGAACATTGTAAAGAAGCAAAGTTCAGCACACAGAGAAAATGCATTGACACAATTCGCTTTGATTCACTGGAATAGATAGTAGAAATATTAAATCACTAGTAAGGTACTTCAAAACCTTTAATTTCAATTAAGACAATTTCACTTTCCTCTCCTGGGCTGTCATTGGTTCGTTACAATGCTCTTCTTCGTGAATATTTTACGCCGCCAATTTTCGACATATGTGTATCGTCGCAACGCCATTTATGGTTTCTCAATGCTTTGATAAACTTTCGCAAGAAAAAAAGTGGGTGTTACTTTTAGAAAAATGTGAAAAATTTCCACTGTAACCGTAAAAGTTCTACCGCTTTAAACCATCCCTATCTCGAGTGCATACCTCTGAATAACTGTATCTGAAAACTCGTTCAGATTGGTTCAACGGATCTGCGGCTAGAGGTCCATGTATCGTGGAAGATTTTTTTGTTATTACCCTGAATACAGGGTGTCAAAAAATGGTGGTAACGAGTTTTAATTCTTCATTTATCAGAGATAAGTTGTCAGTGTAAATTGAAAAAAATGTTCAAAATGAGGTCGGAAATAAGACTCCGTTAAGATAAAAAGTAGTGGTTCATTTTCAAAAAGTTACATTTTTTAAATTTTACTACGACCCCCTACAAAAACATTTCCAATTAGTAAAATGTGACCCATACACTCATGAGAAGACATTGGAAAGTTGAGAATTATCACTTAAAAGTGTCGGAGATAGTACGGTAAATATAACGCTGATTTAAACCACTTCTCCACTTCTTTTCAACCACTTCTTGAAGACAAAAAAAAAACCGCAAAAGTAAATTTACTTTTGACGCTCTACTTTACTTTTTTTTACATCTGTGATTGTGTCATGCCATGCGTTGATTGTATTAGGCGTTTTCTACTTCTATAAATAAAAGTCCCTGTATCTGGTTTATCAGTAGTTCGTTATTGGATTTTGCGTACACAGTGATGGTGTATAATTGTTGTAATGGGTAAGAAACCTTCACTAACTGTTAAAAACGAGCAAAAACAGTGTCTCTGCATGAAGTTGGGTTTTCTGAACGAGAAATAAGTCGAAGCTAAATCGAGCGATGGCAACGGCTGGCCCTTGTTCAGCATTCTGAAATGGTTACACTTCAGAGGGTTAAATAAAAAAAATGCTTGCTATATTCATCATTTTTCAACGGACTACTTGCAAACCGTGTTAGTGATAATTATTTCTATCAGCAAAAGACGATTTTTTTTTCTTTTCTTTTTGTTGGAAATACGATATGCGTGTAATCTATTTTAATATTTTAATTCTAGGTGAAACTCAGCTCCAGTCCGTTTCCAAAAGATCTGGAGGAGAGCATGAAAATGCAGGCTACTTTAGTAAGTTCATTTCATACAGCATAAAACCCTATAAACATTAAATAAACAAAAAAAGAATCTCTTATGTTATTTTCTAAGAAAGGAAATATCTCTACGAAACGAAATTAACATGGCTGAAGCACATTCAAACTGTACAAATGTGTAATTTATTTGCTTCAAAATTTGTTATTTTTTGATTTATACGGAGCATTTTCTTTAACTTTGAAGTGAAATTTGTTGGAAAATATTCAAAACTTTTGTTGTTATCCTGCGCGGAGTGCATTATGGTAATTTTGAAGACGTGACATTTTGCATACTTAAGTAGTAAATAAATTGTATTTTATATTTTTAATTTTTTTTTTTTTTTACGAAACAGTATCGTGCGCATTAACCTCTCAAAAAGCTTTTTCATAGCTCTTTCATGGTTTCTTTCAAAGATTCGTGAAGACAGAGCACTTTTTAGTGTTTTCAATGTCTCGAATGGGTGAATTGTCCCCTCTGCATAATGTTATTATTATTATTATTATATAAAATTTTTATTTTAGGATTGCATGACTGGAGCTTTTACTATGTGCAATGAAATGCCAGGCGAATGTATGTGAGGTAAGCTTAGAATGAATTTCTTTGTAAATAAGCTTCGCTTAACCGGTTTTGATTAATGTTGCATTTCCACAGCACTAAAAGCATAGTTCTAAAACTTAGAGACGCCATTTTAAAAATCGAAAAATTGTTTTTTAAGAACACAGCGCGGGACCAAGAAAACTTGGCTCCCTAGGCGAAGAATTCCAACGGCGTCCCCTTTAAAAACAAAAGCTTTTGACCCGGGCCCCCCCCCCGCCCAAAGAAGTACCGCCTGGGCAAGACCGCCCCCCCCCCTAGTTACGCCTCTAAAGCTGCTGTGGTTAGTTAGTGAATGGTCCTCATTTCTGCTACTTTCCTGGGTTCGTCGTTCTAAAGTGCAGTTGGTGTAGAAAGTTCTAGTAAATAGTCCACTTGTCAGGAACGAACACAAACTTTATTGTTTCTAGTACTTTGTCGAAGAATCAGCTGTACAAAATTCACGGGCACTATCGCCCAGTAGCTCGTTTGTAACAGTCCACTTAGTACCGAAGCTTACACTAATGCTGTCATTCTCACACAAAATAAAACACTTCTACAGGCAAAATTCAGTGGAAATATACAAGGGATATCGTACACAATCCCTCAAGACACAGCAATGAATAATTTACACACAGTACTTAAAAATCAGCTTCGAAAAGCAAGCGAAAACACCACTTCTATAGCGTCAATGCAAAGCATTAAGCTTGACGGAAGCAGAAGCAAGACTACGACTCAAGCTGGGGGAACCCGCTTTTATAAGCTGCGAAGAACACCGCGGAAGGTTCCAGGGAGAACCATCCGTGGAAAGTACTAGAACAGACTCGATGATGAATGTGCAATACAAGAGTAATATTAAGCCGTTATCAGACGACACATTTTCGCCCTTCAAAATGCTCGTACAACTCTTTCGGCTTTCATTTTCCTTGTCAAAAGCAAGGTATAGGGTTGTATTGCAAGGCAAGAAAACGATCTGGTGGATTGGCAAGCGGTTGCCGATTTGGCGACGTTATCGCTCGTTTTGTGACAAAACAGTTATTACGTCATCGCTGTTTTTGTCACAAAAATCACTCGTCCTGTCGCGCCCCGTGCATTCGAACATTGACATTGACGGTGGAATTCGAAGGTTCATTTTTAAGTAAATACAGTAAAAAAGTTTATAATGGTTTTTGATTTGCACTTCGAAAATAAAATCGGCTTCTATTTCCGCCGTCCACATTGCAGGCATGGAGGTCGCCATCTTGAATGAAGGTGTGGACAGTGTCTAGAGCTCTGATTGGCTGATTTCGCCATTCATACCAAACATTTTTCAACATTGTTCGAAACAGTCCGGTGTCAGGGGAAATACTATCACACAACGGTTTTCGCCTGACTGAAGGGCAAAACTGCAGTACAAAAGTGTTGTACGTGCATTTTGCAGTGCGTAGAGCTCTCGTGTGATAGCACCTTTAGTCTATAATGATTGTTAATGCAGAAAAACTAACTCTACAAGCCCTATTGGGAAAATCGTTCCAAATGACTGAAACGTCCCCAAGCTTGGCGACTTTTGGCATAATATTGCCAAATTTGGCGTCAAAAATAAGCCCCCCAAAAGTGAGGTTATCGAAGGCCTAGGACCAATATTTCTCGAGATTTCTAGAAATTGCTATAGAAATCAATTGGAAAACCCAAACCTCCGTATCGCCGGTTCTAGTTGACCGGTTTATATGCAACAAAAGTCAAAATTTAACTATT